>ML675612.1:21527041-21657041 GCA_007922155.1 Mesoclemmys tuberculata | reverse complement strand
TGCATGAAGATATTGATGGAAAAAGGGAGGAAACAGAATAGGAAAGGAGGGAATGGGTGAGCCTGCAGTCATTGCTTTTAAAACTTGAAGAGAGCTGTTTTTTCCACACACACAAAGTTACAGAAAATGTTAGTTGCAACCCCTTGGCCCAAAGACAGTGGTTCAAGTATATGGGGAATTCCCCCTCCCCGCGCCCAACTTCACCCCAGCAGAGGACTCTTGGAGTAGGCTTTGCAGCTTCACTCCACCATGGCTTCATTGGAGGGGGAGGAATTGCAATATGGGGTCCTTTGTTCAACTTCAGGCCCATTTTCTTCTTCTGCTAATGAAGTCAATAGGAGGGGAAGGAGCTTAGCACCTTGGAAGAGGCACTTTGCAGGATTGGGCTCTGCCTACACATTAGCTCAGAGAGACACTTAAATCCTGAGGTCCTTACTCAGTTTCTGTTGAAGTTTTAGTCTATTAACTGAGTTAACACCTCCAAGGTTCTGCTCAGTGACTTAGTATCAAACGTAGGATGCACTAGACAAATATTCTTCTTTTCCAAAGAAAAAGAATGGAACTAAATATTCATAAATCCAAAACAGACCTTTCAAATCCTTTTCAGATCTTTCTTTTAACTGAGCTGAAAACTTTCACCATAGTGTGACAGCATATACTATGCATGTAGTGCATATTTGTGTATGCGTGCACACAGCATAGAATCCACGAGAAGCACCCTCAGTTCATCCTAGAAAATCTCCTACATGATGGCCTCCTATAAATCAGTTAGATTGATACTGTTGCATTGGTCAGCATGTAAAATAACATGTCATCAGTACAGAACGTGATGTGCAGAGTATCAGTGTAACTTGAAATTCATAGCACTTTAACACCTGTTTCCATAGCTACAGTGTAATCCAGACATCTGAGAGGCTAGCCTGCCTTTTCCAGGCCTGTCATTTCAGGGAAATAAATTAAGAAAGCTGATGACAAGGCCTGGATTATACAATGTCTTTAAAGTATAGCAACCAGACCTGAAATCTAACCAAGAATGAACATAGTTCAGATGAAATGGATAAAACCCATTTCCTGTAACCTTTGTGAAAAAATTTGAATGTGGCTTCCTTTATATCTTTTTCCCCCTCCTACAAATGATGTTATATGTTACGCCTGACAGTTATATTTGTGGCACCCTATTTCTTGATTTTTTTTTAGGTGATATTGGATTCTTAAGTGAACATCTGTTTGTTTATTTATTTATTTATTTATTTTTCAGATGGAAAGATGGGACAAAGCAAGGGTAGAGAAGAGATTCAGTTAAGCGAGTGCTAAAGGGCAAATCTTCAGTGCCAGACACTTGGTTATTTGCATATGCACAATATGTTTCTGTCTACAGGCATATTTTCTCAGTCTGTCTATATTTCTGTGGCTCTATATTTATCAGTATCTCCGGCAACATATGTAAAACTATGAATAGAGTTGGGGTGTTTGCTGGATGATTTATGGTACTACTTGAAAAATTCTGTGTTAAATATGCACTGGCATTAGGGAATGAGCAGTAGGGAAATTGGAAAGAAATAAAGGGATGGGCTCTCAAATTGGAAGCACTGTGATATGCAGAAGATATGGCCTTTATTTATGTACACTGTACTTGGAGCACATACATAATGTGTGCCTGTGGTTTCGAGGCCATTCCTATTGTAAAATTTTTAAAAAGTGGCTGATGATAAACCTAGTATCTGTAGCATGGAGCAAAAAAGGATACACTAAAATGTGCTTTCCACCCCAAATGGTTTGGTCAACTTATTGGAGAACAGCAAGCATCACAAGTTTTGTTTAAATCTCTTTATCATATGCAGTGATTTATTTGTGAAATTCTAGAGGGAGGAGGGGAAAAAATTGTGAAGGTCTTATAGCTGGCTGAGTTAAATTGTGTATCCTAATGTAAGCATGCAAAAGGGATTGTGCGATTGAACTCTTATACCTACATCTTACAGGATCAGGGCCATATTTAACAAATGCTGTAATGCAAACCACATACAAATCTACAATGGCAGGGGAAAATGCATTCCCTGGTAGCTGATGAGTTCCTGAACATTAAGCACAATATAATTTATGAAGCCAAATCCTGTTTTCCTTTACTCACATCAGGAGCTACTGAAATAAACAAGTCTGGTTTCATGAATTCAGAGACACAAAGGGTATGAGGTAACATCGTCTATTGGATCTCACTCACCTTGTGTGTCTCTAGTATCCTGCAACCAACATGGCTACAACAACATTACAAACTTGCATGAATTTAGGCAAGCAGGATTTACCTTGTAAATAGTTGTTAATATGAGGTAAATTTCCCTGGCTTGTAATTAAATCAGTGTCCTTGGCATTAATTACAGCAGCAATGCCAGTATGGTCAAGTGGTCTACTTTTTTTTTTTTTATAACCCGTTCCATAATGTATAACCCTACTCTAAGGGATTTATAAAAATTAACTCGGTTGAAATATGACTTACCAGCTTGAAGGAGAGAGCTAACTGGATTCAGGAAACATTGTAAGTCTTTTTTCTTCTTGAAATAGCTTTTGGATGCTAGAAAATAGTTAATTTTTAAAATGCATTATTCTCTAAAATAAAACATTTCTTTTAAATGATGTTTTGCAGGTGATTTGTCTGTTAGCTGAAATCACTTAACTTTTGAGGAAAAATAAATATTTAAGAAATCCAATTTAGCTGCAACTCCACTTTCACTCCACCCCAAAGCAGTGGTGTTGTACATGATAGAGCTATTTCTCCTTAAAACTCATGTAATACAGAGTTTTAGTATGCAAACTTTGACCTGATAGGTTAAAGCTATTAGTCTAGTGGGTCAATGATCCATAAGCAAAACATTCTCAATTTAAGCCTTGACCCAATAAGCTGAAATGTCTCCGTAGGAGCTGTTATGGACTATTGAGTGAATAATAAAATGGGCATTTTGCAGTGCCGCTGTAATTGCTTAATAATTCAATAGTGCAACATATCTCTGAACTTACTGTTGAAGAATAGTAAGTAAATAACAAAATTTAACATAAAATTCTTTTTAAAAAGGTACTGTAAATTTTCAAAACAAAGGAAAAACAGCTATAAAAAGAAAACTACATGCAAGTAGCTTTAGTCTGCCTTAACCCCATTAAAGATGGAAAATCCACTGCCCTTTCTCTAATGCATTGTTTTGTGTCTTCCTTCCTTTCTGTCTTCCTCACAAGGGAATTCTTAGCTCTGCATTTTCTTGTTTTGCTAAATTTATACTAGTGGTTTGAAGTCGATTGAAGGCCCTGGGATCTGGTGACTTCAGCGGGCTTTGGTTCAGGTCCCTAATGCATAGCTGATATCCCATATGGCTGATTTGCCCACCCATTGCCATTGCTGACACAGTGGATATGACAAACTCTAGAAAGCTACAGAGGTGTATTCTATCCCTCCCCTCAAGCATATCTACCACTCCCCAGCTTAGTATCATCTGCCAACTTGCTGAAGGTGCAATCCACCCCATCCTCCAGATGGTTAATGAAGCTGTTGAACAAAACCAACTCAAGCAACAACCTCTGAGGCACTTTGCTTTATTGGCTGCCAGCTAGACATCAAGCCGTTGGTCACTACCAGTTGAGCTCGATGATCTATCCAGCTTTCTAAACCAACCCTAGACTTTTTTTTTTAAATGTCCAGATTGATTTGGAAAAAAATTTCTCTAGTACTTCCTCCATTCTCTTGACATGTCTGCAAGAAACTCCTGTGTCTCTGAATCCTCTAAAACCCCAGTGGCTCTTGCTTCCTGTGGCCCTTCAATATGCTTCCCCATTAGGAGGGTTATTAGGAAGACAGGAGGACTGGGTATATTGAAGGCCTATGGTTGGGAATGGAGAGATGGCTCAGGCTGTTGAGGTGAGCTAAAGGGCCCTCCCCTACTAACAATCTGCATGTAAGTGACCAAACTGAGGTAAAAGAGGTTCTAATAGTTCCATCAATCCTGAACAATAACCATTCTCTTACCCCATGACATGGACTTTTCCTATGCCTGATATATAGTAAAACATACACACAGAATAAATGTTTGACTCAAATGTTTCATTTTTGTTTTTGTTTTTTTACTTTTTCCATTTTATTTCCTTCTCTCTTTGTTATCATATCACCATTCTGAAGGGATAGATTTCTCTTGCAGAGATCAGCGAAGGAGGCAGCAGCCACTAGCAATACTGACAGTTTTGGCTTCTTCTAATGGCACCAGATAATTGGGATACAGATTATCTTCCTCACAGCCTTATTTCTGCCTGAGTGGGTTGCATTTCAGTGCTTTTTCTTAGACTTGTCTATTTTAAAAGCAGTTTTCTGTCCATTTTTCGATAGGGACAAAGAAACCTAGAGAAAATTTGAGACAAAGGCTTCGTTAGAGCCAAAGATTTTTGGCTACATCTATCTGATTTGCCATCACACAAACCAAGGATGGACTTAACTTAGCACTAATGACTGCCAAGTCTAAAAGTGCATCACAGGAAGAAATTTACCAAGACCTTTCCAACATATTTGATCAGTGGCCAGCATTCCTCTGGCAAGGAACAGATGGCAAGGGGAAGAACCAAATTCCTAGTCCTTCACTACTCAGACCTGGAGTCAACAATCCTGTTAAGTCCATTTTGGACTCTTCTGGTCCCAGAACTTTCTGGAATGCTTAAAGGCCCTCTTTGTGGCTAGAATCCCCTCTTCCTCTTCTGTCTTTTAAGAATATGGCTTTTTGGCTTTCCAGTCAAAGTTCCTCTCTAGCACAATTGTCTAGAAGCTGGGACTAAAACTGGGCCTACCTCTGTAAAGATGGCAGCCATTCTCATCATCTAGAATTGGAGTGTCAGAAGCAGCAGTGGCTGACAGGCTTCAGTGTCTCTTTTCCTCCTTTCAAACACAAGTGGCTGAATGGCAGCAGATCTGGGGAGGAAAAGGTAAGATTTAGAGCTAATGGCACTGTCAGGGTTGAAGTAAGCATCTGTAAGTATTGTCCAGGTCATTCACTCACGTCAGGATTTTGCTATGGGAGTTGGCTAGCTATCTGGTGGACCCACACCTATTTCTTCCTCCTCACCACCTGAAAGCCCTGTTTCCTGGAGATGGCCAGAGCTCAGAACTGACCCGACCAGCTGACTTTCTCAGATGACTATGCTAACGTCAGTAAACCTTTCATACGGGGAATATGAAAACCTGGAGGTGTAAACTCATAGTCTTACAATAATTGTAGTACTTTATCTTTGCCTCCAGGATAAGAAGTTGTCTGACTGCTCAAAGCAGATATGAGTGACGAAGACATTGAAAAGCTCCTACTGCTGGCTGAGGCAGGTATATGTATAAGGCTCTTCCCATTCATTTAGCAATACAATCCCTGATAAGTAAAATTCTATCTAATTAGCTCCAGACGGGATAGCCATGTTAGTCTGTTTTCAGCAAAACAACAGGAGTTTTGTGGCACCTTAAAGATTAGTAAACTTATTTGAGCATAAGCTTTCAAGGGCAGAAACCCAATTCGGCAGATGCATGAAGTGGAAACTACAGTTAAGTAGGTGTGTATGGATGCAAGGATGGGTGAGTTACATCACAGCGAGGAGTGCAAGTGTTAACGAGGTAATTCAATCAGGGTGGCTGAATTCCATTCACCACAGTTGATGAGAAGGTATGAATGTCAAAAGAGGGAACATTATATTTTGAAGTGGGCTAGCCACTCCCAGACTCTATTCAGACCTAGTCTGATAGTGTCAAGTTTGCATGAGTTCCAGTTTGTTTTTGAAGTTTTGTTGAAGTATGGGAACTTTCAAGTCTGTTATGGAGTGTCCAGGGAGATTGAAGTGCTTTCCTGCTGGTTTTTTAACGTTACCATATTTGATGTTTGATTTGTGTCCATTTATTCTCTTGTGTAGAGACAGTCTGGTTTGGCCAATATACATAGCAGAGGGGCATTGCTGGCACATGATGGCATATTAGTATCATATTAGTAGATGTGCAAGTGAACGAGTTCCTGATGATGTGGTTAGGACCTGTGATGGTGTCACTTGAGTAGATCTGTGGGCAGAGTTGGCAATGGGGTTTGTTGTAAAGGATACGTTCCTGGGTTAGTGTTTCTGTTGTATGGTGTGCAGTTGCAGGTGAGAACTTGCTTCAAATTGAAGGGCTGTTTGTAGGTGAGGACTGACCTGCCTCCCAAGGTTTGTGAGTGAGGGGTCGTCTTCCAGGATAGGTTGTAGATTCTTGATGTGTTGGAGAGGTTTTAGCTGGGGGCTGTAGGTGATGGCCAGTGGTACTCTGTTTTCCTTGTTGGGTCTGTCTGGTCACCCATCTGGCTCTATCACTCTGTTTCTTCACTTCCCTAGGTGAAGTGATCTAATATCTATCTAATTATTAGAGAATTTTACAAATTGTATAATTAACTGTAACCATAAGGACCATCTTACCAAGGTAAATTCTGCTGTGGCCAGATGAGAACTATTGTTTAAAGCATTGGTCATAAACATCAGTAACAATGTAGAGGAAACCATCATTAAACATCAGCTACAGCTTAATTTTTAGCTGGTGTACATCAGAATAGCTCTGTTGAAGTATATATGTTTTGGTGGAGAATTTAATACAGAATTTTTTTTTAAATCTACCTGGCATTAATTATTTCATTGACTACATTCTTATGCTTTTGAAGATAGGCCTAATTTTCCTCTCACCCACTTCAGCATATGACAGGAATAACTCCACTCAAGAAAATTAAAAATACTGGTGTAAGTGAGAGGAGAATCAGGCCCACTAAACACAATGTGAGTGTTTGCCCACTAATGATGTCATGCATATATACTTATCTAGGGTCAGATCCTTGGCAGGAGAAAGTCACTGTAGTTTCACTGACTTAGCTGACTAAATAAGTGTGTTGTAGTTTATGATTTTCTATGTTTTAAAATGCAAATCAACAAAGTCTCTATGCCAGTATGGATAACTCAGTAGTGGTGTTGGGGATAATGAAATGTAGCTACTATTATGGTTCTGTATTTGGTAAAGTGCACTTCCGTGTGCACAAATGCGAACTTCTTCAGTGTCCCACATAAGGATCCTTCTACTGTCAATAGATACTCAGGGATAGCATTCTTTCTGTTATGCATTAATCACTGCTTAGATAAATACCACAAACATAATTTGAAGTGGTTTCATGTAAATTAGTGCAGGTTTACTTAAGAAGAATCTGAGGGCAAATTTCAGGGCTAAAAACGTTCAGCCAATTTTAATTTTGAGATCATAGGAGGACATTTATTTATTTTTTTTATGGACTTTGTCAAATTAATTTATTTATCCAGCATGACAGTATGAAGCTTGATAAACAAAGCTGTGAGAGACTGGAAAACCCTACTTGGCGAGCAAGCTCTCATACGTTATTTACTATGTATTTTCTATTATATGTATTTACGATATTATCTTATGTATCTATTCGAAAAACAATAAAATATTTAAACAAGGAAAAAGGTCTCTAAGCTTCCTAACTCACAAGCTGATGGAAGGCTTAATTAGAGTTGCTGCTGTTTTTCAAATACGTCTGCTCCCAACTCTCTTCAATGGGACTTTGAGAGGCTCTCACACTCTAAAGGAAAAGATTCACATTTTCATTCAATGAGTATTTAAAAAGCGCTGTTCTTCTTATGCCCATCTCAGCTGTAGAATCTTGATCTCATCCGTGTGTTTAGCACCATTTCACAAATATTTCCCCGAAAAATCTGTACTATCTGAATGTTTCTTCCAAGCTGATTGCTGCTCATTCATGCCAGTCTTATGTGACCACTTCAGTCTTAACTGGCCACTTCTAAATGGCTTTTCAACCCAAGGCATTTGATGATAAACGAGGAAGCTGGCAGTTTTCACACCTGCCTGAAGCATTCTATTTGATCTAACAGAAAGGAATAAGTTGCAGCAAGCATTAGTTGCACTGAAAGCCGCAGAGGTGTGCCTGCCTGTTTTGTTCTGTATCAGGTCTTGTATTGCATAATTGGAATCTTTGGTGACCAACTTTATTGATGATGATCAGGCATGGTTATTTAGTCAGTTTTACTTTCCAGATGAACTCTAGCGTACATTAGATAGATAGTTGACATCCCCAGATTAGGGAAAATCTATGCCAACAAAACTGGAAATACAGGATATTGTGGCAAAGTCAGGCCAGATGGCTAGAAAAGGGTATGCCAGGGCTGATATGTGAGCCCCAAGATGCTAAAAGCCCTTTTCCCTGCAGATGGGATAGGTTTCTCCAGGTCAATTGGAGGCACCTGGACCCAGTTAAGAGCCTAACCCAGGTGTATTTAAACCCTGCCTTCCCTAAAGTCTGGGGGGAGCATAGGAGAAGGAGAGGAAGGAGCAGTTAGAAGGTTGTGGCAGTTAGAGGAGGATCACCCGGGACCGGCAGTAGTGTTTCCCCTACAGCTGGAGAAGCAGAGCAGGAGAGACTCTGACCCCAATCTGCAGGAAGGACTGGGGGCCCTCTGAGCCTCCAAGGCTCCACCACATACCCTGCCGTCCCTGGAGGGGCCCACAGAGAGGTACACTGGGACTACCCGCCCTCCCCTGTGGGGTTGAAGGGAGGCCCTCGGGCCTGAAGTAAGGCCTGCACCCCACTGCTCTGTGAGAGAGGTGCTGTGGGGGGGGGAGCTGAAAAGCTCATTTGGCTTGGGGCGGAATCATCTCAGACCCCTGGCCAGAAGAGACTGGGGCCGGACAGTGAGACCCAAGAGGGGAATTGATTTGCCACAATATGCAATCCCTACAGGTTGCATGTATGCTGTATGTTTTGTGAGTGCATCTTAGGCGGCTATATGTTGATTTTTTTAGTTTATACATTTAGCGAGAGATAGATATGAATTTTGAATGATCAGATGAGGAGCGCCCCTCCCCCCCATCCCTGAACCACTGACTATTCCAAGATTCAAATGGTTTTGAAGGTGAAATACGTGTAACATGTTCTTGATTTTCATTCTAAGGTTGTAGAATCCTGGAAATCTAGGGTTGGAATGGATCTCGAGCTCATCTAGTCCAGTCCCCCTGTGCTGAGGTAGGACCATATATATTTATATCATCCCTGACAAGTTTGTCCCTGACAAGTTCTTAAATCCCTCTAATGATGGAACTCCGCAACCTCCCTGTGTAATCTGTTCCCGTGCTTAATGATGCTTATAGTTTATAACTGCTGCTCCTCATTCAGGTTCTGTGTGGAAACAAATTTTAAGAGTGCAAGTCGGGCTGGGGCTTATTGGTATGTTTGACCTGTCTGGAAGCAAGAACTACTGGAAATCTCCCAATGAAGACTATTCATATGAGTTTCCAGCAAGCATTGTCAGGCTCAAGAGCATTTTTAAGACTTCATGTAGGCACCCGAACATTAGGGTGCTTACAGACTGAATCGAAGCACTAACTGAAGTATGCCCTTTATTCAAGGTGCTATACCTATTATATATAATTAAACGGGTGAAATTAAGTCCTGTTCCGATGCCTGTACTCAATTTGAGTCTCACTTATGCCCTATTTGAAGGCCCAAATGGAGCTTAGGTAGTTGATAGGCCTTATGTTGGTCCTGTGCATAGAAGTAAATGTTACCCTTGAAGCACGATACTCTAAAATTAACATGCAGAACTATTTAGGCAATTGTGTGTGCAGTGTGCACTTGCAAATACATAATAATCTGCCCATATAGCCAATTAGATGCACAGTTAAGCCATTGTGCATGCAAATCAGATGCTCAGTTGTTGATTTTAATATTGTACATATTCTTCTGTCTTCTTAGGAACCTATCATTCTCATTTATATACTAATCAACACTTTTTAAATCTTGATTAATCAATCATTGTCATTTCTTCAGCTAGTTGCTTGAAGTCGCTAATGAATTTACTCCTAAAAAGATGCAGCTTTAATAAGGCACCAAATAAGCAAAGTGATTTAATTGAGGAGAGATTTGTAGACTTTTTGAAAGAGAACAAGCAAAGCCTTGAACATCTAAAGAATTTCTGGACAATATTTGCAAATAGAAGTTACCTTACAGATGCAATTTTAAAAGGAATTAATTACATATTACAGTGAAAGTATGTAGGCAATCATAAATCTTTATTCTGCACAGAACGTGCCTTTTATATCTGTGTATACATTTATACTGTTATCAATTAAACACTTGTTGATAGTTATAAGATGAGAAATGTAATAGCCAGTAAGTGATGGCACGTACTAAATGAACCATATTTCTGAACTCTAAAAGCTAAATCTATAAGGCGAACCTGATCTTCTCTCTTTTAGACAAAAGGAAATGTCCAGTGTATCTATTGTTTCCTGCAATATTTTGGATTTTTCTGTCATGCTGATTTTTATTAGGACTTATACATTTGTCATATATATCACAAATTTAGCGTGTATCCCAAATTTGGTGTTCCAGTAATTAGAGCAGTACATCTCTAAAAGGTCCAGAATTTTCAAAAGAGCACAATTTTCAAAAGAGTACTCACAATTGGGCCAGATTTTCAAAAGATCTCAGGATTTTGGGTGCCTAAGCCACTTGAAAATCTGACCTTTTGTTTTCATACCTAAATAGGAATTGAAATAGTTTGAAAATCTGTCCCCAATCGTTGGTGCTGAACACTTGAAAATTTGACTGACTGTCTTGAAAATTTGGCCCTAAATCATCCAAATTTCTAAAATTACCATAGTGTTAGTAGCATCCTCTTTCCCCTTGGATGGGGATTGAGGATTGTCTATTGAACGGTCTTTTTGTTGACCCTTACCACAGTAATACTAAATTTCTATCTAACAGACCACATGTAATTTGTTCTTTTATGTTCTGCTTTAACATCCACTGCATTAATTCTTGAAAAGTGTTTCTTTTTATTTTTATATTTGCATAAAAATGTAAATACAAAGCATTAGCCACAGAATTTCAAGGCTCCTTATCTATGCTTACATAAAGGATGCATAATAGATTGAAAGAGATATTTGTTCTAGACATGAGTCACCAAGTCCAGTTACTATTACAGTTGCCATTTAATAGTAAAACTCATTGAATGGAAAAGGAAATTTCTATACACAAATCAGTTTTATACAAATGTGTCCATTTAATATCAGCTGTCATTAATTTTCCCATTTTATGTCAATTAAAATCACTTTTTACTTGTTCAAACAGCTGTCAAGGGCAAGTTTTCAATCCAGCCTTTGATATATGCATCCATGGTTTAGCATTTGATACACAAATGACATTTAACTACGCAGATTGTGTCAATGGACACCTCTTGCATGCAAAAAATATATTTCCTGACTATGCTGACAAAATGTGTGGTACAAATTTAGAGGCTATTTTTGCAAAATGTGGCTCTTTTAATTACTATTATTACTGTCAATTATAACACAGGATGCCACACAAGCAATTTACAACTTTTTGTTTTTGATCTAGTTGAATAATTTACCTGTAGAAGTGCCAGAGAAGAAAGACTTTACATTTTAGCATTAAAGACCTGAAAAATTGACTCTGCTTTAGTGATTTAATGTTCAATTTGAGGAAGGCTAAATCGCTTATTAGAAAAACCTGGATAATGTTGCAAAATATTGTGGCAAATTGATATTGCCATTAAGTGGTCCTAATTCTTGTTTTATAATATTAATATTATTAATAATAATAATAATATTCTTGTTTTATAAATATTATTTATATATATAAAAAAAAAGTCTGGAGAAACTCCTTTAGCTGGGATAAACTGACATAGCTACACTGATTTCAATAAGCCAATTTACGATAGCTGAGGAATTGACTTTCTGTTAATTTTTAAAAGAAAGTTAATATGAAAAGTAAAATAGCAATGTTATTTTGTATCAAAGATGGTAATATCTTATCACTTCTGTGTTTGTTACATGTTAAACCAGTTGCTAGTGACATTTCTTGGGTTATGCATTGTAAAAACATGCCATTTCCCTTTTGTGTGCTTGACTGCCACCTGCTATAAACCAAACATTAATATATTTTAATATATGCCTTCTAACATTAACTCGTATCTCTCATATCTTTCACGTATCCCCCAAAATCCCTACTTTAATTCCAATTTCTTTGACCTTCTCCCATTGCCAGAAGCAGAAAAGAACGATTATCAATTGTCCTGTTGTTACTGTCTCCTCTTCATTTTGTTCCACCAATGAGCCAAGAGGCTGCTGTGAGAAATTCACAAGTAAGATATATACCATAAACTAAATAGTTCCTGAAAACTGTGATCCATAAACAGAACATACAATGGGCTTACTTTTATATATAATTTATTTCTGCTCATTCTGGATGATCTTTCATAACTCAATCATTCTACCATTCGTGAATTGTGAAGTCATTAATAGTTGTATAAATGATGTATTTCATGCTCTAGTACGTATCCATTATTGTACATGTGTTTAAACTGCAAAATTTGGGTCTAGATTTCAAACACACTAGAGTTTGTGGCTTTTTCAGAACCCTGATTTAGGCTTGGGTCATTTGTAAAATTCAGATCTGGGCTTAGCTTTCAAACACCTCCAGAGTGTACATGTGTGTGTGTCCAAACTAATATCTGTTGCAACACTGGTCTTTTGTCCATAAGTGGATTTGAATCATGTTCTATTTCTTCCTTTGGCACTTGCATTTATGACACTGGGAAGTCCATGTGACTTTAAGGGGAAAGATGTGAAGTTTCTTTGTTGATCTATCCTCAGAGCTTTTGATCCTCAAGATTATGGCGTTTCTGATTTACCATGGCACGTGTTTTAGCTACCAAGAATTTTTTCCAAGTTGGTTCATTTCTGACTTTTCTTCTTTTTATCCTAAAACACCAAAGGATGCCCCCTTCCATCCCACTTCTGGCTCACTTATGTGCAGGGCATGGAAATAATCATCTACACTCCACGAAGGGAAAGCAAAAAGTAAACATTTAGAAATCCATTTGTTTGGCTGAATTATTTCCAGATTGTCTGAGAAATAGCAAAAGGATTTTTTTATACCATTTCTGGGTATTGTGCAGATGATTCTTGACTATCAGTTTATGCTGATCAAATATGAGAGAAGAAATTTATTGTAACAGGAGTCCTCCAAGGGTTAGTTTACAGTTAGTTCAAGAGTTTTTATTGCTCAATATATGTATGAGTTTGATTTATATGGAGAAGGCATGTTTTTTAAGGCAGCCCCTCAAAGCTAGCTCCGTTCCTATCCTAAAGGCAGTATGCAAGGTTGTGACTGCTACTATAAAATTAGTTTGCAATGCAAAATGCTGTTTTACTACTTACATGTGCATACCGTCATTTGAGTCGTTTTAGTTCTTTGCATATCCTGTAGTGATATATTTTTTTTTGCAAACATGAATGTAACTTTTGTAGCTGACTATGGCATTAGTATAAGATTACATTCTTGTAATAAATCGTAACAGAATATGTCAGCAACTGAGAGCATAACAGTGTTTTCGAATAGGCCTTAGTGCAGAACCACCTTGACTTAGCCTACCAGTCCTTTGCTGCCAATCATAAGGGAAAAGGGACATGCTATATGAATCCCTCCCTTAAACTAGAGAGAGCGCTGGGAAGCACAGTAGTGTTTGGTGGGTTTTTCCTGAATGGACTGAGGAAGGCGCCTTGGACGCAATGTCTTGGAGAGAGAGAGCCAGGAAACTGAAGGAGAAACTGTTGGGAGATCCATTTGTTTTAAAGAGTTTGGGAGCTTTGTTTAGAGGGAATTGTCCCCCCGGATGAAGAAAGTAACGCTGGGCATTGAAGCAGTGCCTGCAGAAATGCCAAGGCAAGTATCTGCTTCCTTTCGGTGCCCCAAGATTGGGGCTTCCACTAAAGTAGGGGCAGAAGTCCCCTATCACCCATTCTCCCTGTTACAGTCAGGTGGGAGTTTGCTATAACTCACTAGTGAGCCTGGGGCCAAGCCTCCAAGAGAAGTTAAGCCCTCAGAAGAAACACTTGAGAATAAGGAACAATTCCTGAAGAGGCTGTTGAACTTCTTTAGACAGGTTGGGTATTTGTTGGTGCCTTGTCCCATGATAAGGTGGCCACTGCCTTAGTTTCCCTTTTTAGGAAAAGGTGGTTTGGTGCTCCTGCCAAACTGAGATCCATCTCTTCTGGGGAACAAAGGGCCAAAATATGCATTTTAGTGCTTGTGTAATAATGTTAAAGTCCAACTAAATAATACCTGGCTGGATCCTCTGTTACCTTGTCTCTGCCGGGTTATAGAAAGTTCCCATCTCACCGCAGGGAAGGGAATAGTTTTGCAATATAGATCTGCTATAGAAGTTGTTGGTTAACAAGCTGAAGTTGCTGGAAGTCTCTTTCACTTAGTTAAGCATCTCCACTCCACTACAAACATTGTCTGCATTGTTCACTACACAAGACACCAATGTTGTGGATAAATCATTTCAGATTGATTATTTTCAAACCAAGACTAGTCTTTCTAAATGGTTTCCTAAAAAAGGGAGATTTGCTACAGAAACTTTACCATTAAATATCTCTTTTGTACAGTAAGTGCAAGAAACTACTTTCACTTGAAGGAAAGTCAAAAGGCTGTCTCTATTCTTCTTTATTCCAATGGCTCATTCTCACTAGTTTTATTCTGTGGGTGCTGTGTTAAGTGGCCATATTCCAGAGAGAAAACTGAGAAGGAAATATTAAGTAATTTAAAAAAATACCTGCACAGTTTAATCTGAGCTAAATTTAAATCCAGGAGGGAGGGATTTTTTTAAGCATTCCATGCCTCAGAAATAGTTTAGGTGAAGTAGCGATGGCCGTATTCAGCAGGGTCCAGTTCACTAAAGCTGCACTTTTTGGGATCCTCTTTGCACTTCTGAAAAAATGCTAAATATGAATGTAAAATCAAATACAAAAGTGAATTGGGCATCCAGACTTCTGGAGTTGAAAGCTTTTCATCCATCTGTGGAGAACTGGGACCTTTTTGTATAAATATAGTGAATCCCTCAGTGTACCTCTGTGATATTACCCTGAATGCATAATTAGCTCAAAAACATGTTGTTAAAAGAAACCTGGCAGGAAAGGTAAAGTAATGATGTGGACAAGGAACCTCTCTTTAAACACAATAACTAGGTTTATAGCTATGAAGAGGAATGGCTCAGCCTAAGCCCCAGGGACAGGGCTGTTTGGCCAACAGCAGGCTGAGAAGAGAGACTACAGAAGACGCTGAGCTATTTAAAGAGCTACCTTGCGGGGGAGGGAGATATGCTCAGTATGCTGTGAGGCTGACACTGACATAGGCAGTGTCTGCACTAAGTAGGCCCAGAGAGAATGAGGGACACCAAGGCATGTCTACCTAGGAGCTCAAGGCAAATGCCAAGCATGGACAAGCTCAGATGTGTGTAGATTTTAGTTGTTTTAAATACACTTTTCTAAGCAGTGTACCTCAGGGGCAAAATGAATCATACTTTGTTTTGTTGAACCTGCTTCTGTGTCACTGCATTTTGTTGCTGTCCATAGGCTCCCCAAAGAAAATTATTGCAGGTGGTGCCAAACCTGTTGGGCCTGCTAAATAACACGGTTGTCATCCAAGAAGATGTAACCCAAAGACCCAATCAAAGAGTGGCCGTGTAACCCATGCCTGCTTGGTGTGGTACTGTGCCCCTCTCTAGTGGCACCAAGAGCATCTAGAGATTGATGAGTCTGCTATAGTCTTGCCGAAGAGCCATGTGGCTTTTAGCTCATGCAGTTGCAGCTCATATACTAAGCATCAAAGATCTCAGGTTCAATTCCATGTGGCTACAACTCTGTAGCCTCACCCCTAGGAGAAATGGGCCTACCTCTTGAAAGATACATTCAGAGGACCGAAAAAGAATCTCTGAAGGAGCAGCCAACTCCAGGATTGAGACCAGCTATGCTAGAAATAATGATCACCATGGATCACTTTTGCTCTTGGCACAGTCTACAAGCCTATTGAGAGGCAATATGCACAGAGCATGGGACCAAGACCAGGAACTTCTCAATTTTAATCCTGGCTCTGCCACTTACTTGCTGTTGAACCTACAGGCCAGTTGCGTTTCTTTCTGTGTAATTAATTGTATGTTTCTGGGCAAGTGTCAAAGGTGGAGAGGGAGGTTGGACTCCGCACGTGTCTACTCTGCAAGAAAGGTGTGTCCTTAATTTGGGCTAGCGAACTCGCTTGGGTTAAAATAGCAGTGAGGACATGGCAACTCTTCTTTCAACTTGGATTACCAATTTGAGCTCAATCCCAGGCTCCCTTAGCATCTGAAGGTATTGATTTTAATTTAAGTTAAAAGAAAACTTGCTGTCTTCATTGCTTTTAATCCAGATTCTCAAATGTGGGTGAGCAAACCTGAGTTGAGGACACTTTCCCTGCCCCCTCCTCCCCAGTGTAGACAACTTTTAAAAGTTTGTATAATTCTTCATCTCATCTGTTTCAGGAGATGATGGTTTATTGGTAGAAGGATGGGAGCTAATTTGGGAAGAGGGGGAAAAAGTAAAACAGTGGCTATATTGAGCCCTACTGTAGAACTGGTTTCAAACACCCAAGGCACAAGGAGAGTGATTCTTTCCAGCAAAAAAGTTATCGCTGCTTCAGCTGAAAGAGCAGCAGCACTTTCAACAAGAAAAGTATTTTCCTTCAAAAAGAGGAATTTTAATAAATAAAGAATATGAAGATGTTTTATTTTAACTTCTTGAGTCAGAGGAGATAAAAGGGGCAGGGTCTATGCATACTTGTTAAGTTCAGAATTAATAGATGAGGTTTCATTAATGTATTTGAGGACTTCATACGTCATAAGAACACAATCAGGAAACAAAATACCAGACAGACATTGGTGCATCAAGATCAATATTTTTGTGTTTAATAGGCATCAGATCCTTACCTCAAAAGAAAGTGAAAAGTAACCCCCTGTAAGTGACCTAACTAGTTGTGCATGTCTGTCTGTGGAGGAGGAAATGCCTGACTCCTGCAATGATCAGCTTATTCTGCAAATAATGAGATTTGGTCACATAATCACTTAAGCCTCATCTACACTTGGAATCAGCCCTCATTTCAGCCATTGGTATAGCTGCACCCATGCAAATCTCAAGTGTAGACAAGGAAAGCTAGGATTTTCATTAATAGTTTTATCCCTGTTTGAAACTGGGCATGGTCCACTAGTGCAAATCCGATCTTGCCTTATTTACACTTGGGGTTTGCATGGGTACAGCTACATAAATGACTGAAATGGGGGCTGATTCTAAATGCAAACAAGGCCTCAGAGCCAAACTTTCAAAAGGCACAGGCTAAAATTTCTCCTGCATGCATAGCAAAGAGGTAATTGTGCATTTGCACAAGTATAACTGGTAATTGCCTATGCATATAATAACTTTTTGCATACACTTGCATATACATGCATAACTTAAGTGGCTGGTTTTGAAACTTTGGCTTTCATATTGCTCCAGGGAAATCATGTTTTTTGTTTGACACCAAGTTGTTGTTTTTTTCTTTGTTGCTGACGGTGGCAGTAATAAATGAGGAAAAGCTGTAATAATTTGTTCCCATGTCCGCAGTAACAAAGTCTGAGGTTTTCCATTAAGCTTTGCTCTAGGAAAATCACAATTCCATCTCCGAGTACAAGCACTTCCATATGTAATTAATTTAAATATAACATGAAAGGAACAGACCCCAGATGAAACAGACAATTATCTTCTACATCAGTACATTAAACCACAAACTGAGGATATGCTTTGCATCTGGTCTGCCTGTGTCTGTCTTTGTTTTTCATGGGCTGTTTTGCATACCTAAGGGAGTCAATGAAGAAGTGTTGTGCAAGGAAGAAAAATGCAATAAAATAATTCCATTTATTTCTCAGGTGTGAATGTATTTTTGCTTGGGATATTAAGAATATTTTTGTAAAAAGATGCTGCACTTTAAATCACCAGGAGTTTGGATGTATCAGCAAACAAGTCCTTAAAATCATCATTACAGTAGATTAAAAGAAATGTAATTAGAGACATCTGAAAACTCTTGTGACTTTTGTTTCACTATTTTTGGGATGGATAGCCTGAAGCTGCTGCTGAGTGTAAAATATGTCTGAGTACTAACTGCACAAGTTGGAAAATGGCCTGAATATAGATGTTAAGTATCTATCTCTTTATTCTATGTCATTTCGTGTCTAACGCACCTCTCCTATCTTGCAGAACTCAGAAGTTATGATCACAGTTTGAGGACAATCGCTATACATCAGTGGATTTCAATTGATTTAAAGACTTCAAGTGATGGAAATTCCACCATTCCTCTAGGTAAGTTGTCCCAATGGTTAATTACTCTAAAAATGTGTGCCTTATTTCTAATACAAATTTGACTAGCTTCAGCTTCCAACTATTGGATCTTGTTATGCCTTTGTCTGCTAGATTAGAAAGCCGTCTACTATCAGACATCTTCTCATCAAATACATGCAGGAATGAAATCAGGAAGGCCAAAGCACATTGGAGTTGCAGCCAACAAGGGACATGAAGGGGAACAACAAGGGTTTCTACAAGTATTTCACCAACAAGAGGAAGATTAGGGAAAGTGTGGGCTCCTTACAGAATGGGGGAGGCAACCTAGTGACAGAGGATGTGGAGAAAGCTGAGTTACTCAATGCCTTTTTTGCCTCTGTCTTCACAGACAAGGTCAGCTCCCAGACTACTGCCCTGGGCGGCACAGAATGGGGAGGAGGTGAACATCTCGCAGTGCTGAAGGAACAGGTTCAGGACTATTTAGAAAGACTGGACATATAAAAGTCCATGGGGCCAGATTCAATGCATCTGAGGGTGCTGAGGGAGTTAGCTGATGTGATTTCAGAGCCATTAGCCATTATCTCTGAGAGCTCGTGGCTCTCTGATGATTGGAAAAAAGCCAAACATAGTGCCCATCTTCAAGAAAGGGAAGAAAGAGGATCCAGGGAACCACAGACATGTCAGCCTTACCTCAATCCCTGGAAAAATCATGAAGCAGGTCCTCAAGGAATCCATTTTAAGGCACTTGGAAGAAAGGAAGATGATCAGGAACATGGATTTACCAAGGGCATGTCATCCTGACCAACCTGATTGCCTTCTATGAAGAGGTGACTGGCTGTGTGGATGTGGGAAAAGCGGTGGACATGATATACCTTGCCTTTAGCAAAGCTTTTGATAGTCTCCCACAGTATTCTTATCAGCAAGTTAAAGAAGTATGGGCTGGATGAATAAAATAAAATATATATAAAATGGATAGAGAGCTGGCTAGATCATTGGGCTCAATGGGTAGTAATCAATGGTTTGATGTGTAGCTGGCAGCTGGTAACAAGTGGAATGCCCCAGGGGTCAGTCCTGGGGCTGGTTTTGTTCAACAACTTCATTAATGATCCAGATGATGGGATAGATTGCACTCTCAGCAAATTTGCAGATGACACTAAGTTAGGATACCCTGAAAGATAGGGATAGGATACACAGTGACCTAGATGAATTGGAGGATTGAGCCAAAAGAAATCTGATGAGGTTCAACAAGGACAAGTGCAGAATCCTGCACTTAGGATGGAAGAATCCCATGCACGGCTAGATACTGGGGACTGATGAGCTAGACAGCAGCTCTGCAAAAAAGGACTTGGGGGGGTTACAGTGGATAAGAAGCTGGATATGAGTCAGCAGTGTGCCCTGGTTGCTAAGAAGGCTAATAGCATATTGGGCTGCATTAGTAGGAGCATTGCCAACAGATTGGGGGAAGTGATTATTCCCCTCTATTTGGCATTGGTGAGGTTGCATTTGTAGTATTGTGTCCAGTTTTGGGACCCCCATTACAAAAAGGATGTGGACAAGTTGGAGAGTCCAGCGGAGGGCAACAAAATGATTAGGGTGCTGGAGCGTAAGACTTATGAGTAGAAGCTGAGGGAACTAGTTGGGTTTAGTCTACAAAAGAGAAGAATGAGGGAGGATTTGATAGCAGCCTTTAACTACCTGAGCTAGGCTGTAGTAAATGGCAGAACAAGGAGCGATGGTCTCAAGTTGCAGTGGGGGAGGTCTAGGTTGGATATTAAGAGAGTTTTTCACCAGGAGAGTGGTGGTGTAAAATCTCCATCTTTAGAGGTTTTTAAGCTATGACTTGACACAGCCTGGCTGGGATGATTCAGTTTAGGTTAGCCCTGCTTTGAGCAGGGGGTTGGAGTAGATGACTTCCTGAGGTCCCTTCCAACTGTAATATTCTTTGATTCTATGCTTAATAGAGACCTTAATCACCCCTTTTTCTTAGTTTAAGTGAAATTGATGGAACTTTTCTAGTGTCTCACTGTAAGGCCGGTTTTACAAAACTCATATAATTCTTGTGGCTCTTTTCTAGACCCTTTGTAGTTTGTCATTGTCCTTTTTAAAGTGTGGACACCAGAGTTGGACACAGTAATGCAATGCAGGGGGTAGCTGTTCCACAAGGACAATCTTTTTGGAGCCCTGTATGGGAAAAGTTTAACAACTCCTAAAGTACATGCCACTGAATCCTTTAAGTGTTTATAGTGTAATGGGTCTCTCTGTCTGCACCAGCTGGGTTGCAGCTGTGGGCTGAGGAAATACAAGGGAAAATGAACGTGTTCTAGCTTGTCGCTAGCTCTAGAGAAGACAAGGGTGAGAGTTCTGGCTGCGTTAAAGTACTGCTGGATGTAAAGCCTTAAGTGGTTTTCTCTCATTCAGATGGTGATCAAAGTTTTTCATATGGTTCAAATTTTAAACAGAATATGGGGGTGAGGGGGGCAGGAAACCTTGGTAAATGGCTTTTTGTCCTGTCACGAGGTGCAGCCCTCATTGCCAGACTGGCACCTTCTCCTAGTAGTGCTGGGTATTAGCTCGAGGCAAACGGCCATGTCTATGGTCTGCACGCCAGCACCCTGTCTCTGCTCCAAGAAATACAGCATCCTTTTCTTGACTCAGCCATCTGGCAGTGTCATTCGGTGTTCTCCCCGCATCCTGGGGGAGTTAGCTCCTAGTTCAGCCACTTCCCCAGTGGCAGGTGGGGAAGACCCAGGCCTGCCCACTACTCTGGGCTCCAACCCACGGCCCTTGTAACCAGAAGCCTCCTGCTGCACCTCAAATTACTTTCACCACTGCTATGTCCCCATGGCCCCAGCAGCTTCTTCGGCATTCCTCTAGGGCTTCAACTACTCATTCTCATCAGCCAGCCAGGAGCTTCTTCTACTCGCCTGGTCTCTGCCAGTAGTTGCTCTATCTAAGATGCAGCAGGTGTCTCAGCCTGCTAGAGACAGTCTTCAGGCACTGTCTGGAGTTCAAAGGGTGATCTACTCTGTCCTCCAGCTTCCTTTCATATGCATCTGCTGCATCCTGATTTGCTGTTCCTCCCACCTCTCTCCTATTGGCTGCTTCCTGTGCAGCCTCCCCAGGGCTTTCTCTGCCAATGTGAGATGTTTGCCCCATCCCAGTCCAAATATAATTGTCTTGAAAAAGAATATGCATGCACCCTCATGCCTCCCTACACATTCTTCCCCCATCCAAGCTCACCCATACAACACAGGACAGGATTTGATGATTTTCAGTGATTCTTCCTCTTTATGCTTTTACAGGACATGCTGTTACAAAATTTGGTAAAATTGTCTATTAGTAGTGGAATTTGTCCTCTGGATCCTTTATGCTGAATATACAGTAAGAATCCTAGTGGATCAGTTATTACACATAAGTAGTAAGCATTTTATAAATGCGAGAACACAGTTTATACTTTTTTTGGAAAATACCTAAAAGAACAAATCAGCCGTATTTGCCTAAAACTACTGAAATGAAGACAGTGGGATCACACAACACTTCCAAGTGAGTTATCCAAATTTGGGATTTCAGTTTAGTTTGGGCTACTAGGAGCTGTGGTAGTTTCATCTACAATCTGCACATCTTCTACAGGGAGGAAGTGTTCATTAACAATTCCTCCTGTTGACACTAGGAATTGGATTGTTGGCTTTTGGAGGGTAACAGTCTGTCATGATTTAGCATGTTTGAGGTTCATAAAAGAATAAAAATGGGAGATTCTTTTGGGGCTTACAGAAAGATATAGAATATTTTAAAATGTCTTTTTAAATTGCAGAAGAGCAATGGCATATACAAACAGGCAAAGTATTAATTTTCTCTCAGTTCTATAATGAAATGGGTCTTCTGGATTGTTATGGAAGATCTTATGAAATACAAATATTAACTGTTTGGCCAAAACCATATGTTCTAAGTTTGAGCCTACAGCAAACTTTTATGGCCAAGGTATAGCTTCTTAAAATGAAGGCTTACAACATATAATTGTATGATTCCTGTTTATAGTTGAATTATAGTATATAGAGGCTCATGGGTGGTTACATGGCCATAAAATGAAGCTGAGCAGTTCTTTTGCCAGCCTGAACAAGAATAAGAAACATCTTATAATTCAATTATGAGTACCTGTAGGAACCATATAATTGTTATAATGAAGCTTTTATAAACAAAAAGTGTTGTTTTGTAAAACTATCTACAGCCTTCTCCACCCCGTCTCTTTACTTTCCTCTCTTTTGTAACTTTGGCTTGGAACAGTTAGACAAGTTTCAACTGGAAGAAAGAAGAGTTTGAGGAAAACAACTTACATGTCAATATTATATAATATAATCTACACAAGTTACCACTTCCTAGTCTCCCACTGTCCTGGAATATCCAGCAACTCCAGTGCTGTGATGGACAAAATGTCTTAGACTCATGTGAAGCAAATCTCATAGTTCGTTGGTGTGCTGCAAGTATCAACCAATTGCTGATATTACAGCAGTAGGTAAAGCTGCTGTACCGACACTGAAGCGATGACTTATTGGAGCCATAGCACAAGCCTGTGAAACAATACAAAGATTCAGTCCTTTGAGCATAGGAGAAACTGCTTTGGTGATTCAAAAGGCTGCTTAAGAGGTGGAGAAAGGAGAGAGAGACTAAGGAAAGAGTCTCTTCTGGGAACTGAACAGATACAAAAGGATTAAAGAGAAAAAAGTAGGGAATGAAACATAAGACTTTTTCTTTTGAGTTTAGGTTGAAGATAGAGGCAGCTATGTAAATATGGGGAGGAGTAATTTGTATGGGACATGACTCCATTTGTTTAAAATATGAAAATAATTAAAAAGAGAAGTTTTTAGAATCAACTATAAATCTTCAGAGTGCTGATGCCTCAAACTTCATTCTTGTGTTTTATGGTGTCATCACCATACCCCCTTAGTAAAATTATATCACCAGGTGTCTGTTTTTGTGTGTTCTATGAAAGCAGTCACTCTGCTATAGTTGAGTGGCTTCCTGTTTAAAGCTTGACTGATCTAAAATTTAAAAATGACTACTTGGAATTGCCTTGAAATTTGGTGTACCTCGTGGAGCTCCGGATTAGGTCAAGAATCCAAATGTAGGGCCATTTGGCAAAGGGGTTCATACCAGCTGGATAGCTCCAGGGGTTAAGAAATAGGCCTTTGACCCTTACCCAACCCCAGCCAGTGTCAGCTGGACTTCCACCCTAGGCAGAAATCTGGAAGATATAGAAAAGCATATTGCTAAAATTAGTCTGGGGGGGGGGAGAAGAAGGGGGGTTGTTTTTGGGGAATATAAATAAAGTATTTTTGTAACAAACAAAGATTAGAATGTAAATGCTTGCTGGCAAAGGGGTATTTTATGGGTGGAGGAGTGGGGGAGAATAGGATGAGAGGCTTGCAGCTGGATTGAGGGGAGAGGGGGTATTCTCCAAGACCTTTCCCACAATTCCTCCCAAATGGCAGACAAGTTTTCCACTACTAACACAATTCACAGAGAAAAATCCTAGAGCATCTCAACACAAAGAACCACAGGATATGCCCAGAGACAGACGCAAATGCAGAAACAGGGAAGAAAGAGTAACTTGTCTTTGCTGTGGGGACACTTGCTTACCTGGGTGCTTAGAGCTGGGTTCCAATCACTTGAGTTA
This sequence comes from Mesoclemmys tuberculata, assembly GCA_007922155.1. NCBI lineage: Eukaryota > Metazoa > Chordata > Testudines > Chelidae > Mesoclemmys > Mesoclemmys tuberculata. The sequence continues at coordinate 21,633,123 of ML675612.1, read as the reverse complement.
ATTGTGCAGTGAAGACCAAGACTGTTATACACCCAGTCACAGGGCAAGTTAATGAGTTGCTTGGTAAAGAAAGGGAATTGGTATTTGTGCATAGTGATAGGCCATGATATAGTTTGATTCTTAAGCTCCTAATTCGGCAACTTCTGTTTTCAAAGATGAGTTCCTTTGATCTGTTTATATGACTAAGGAGATGCTGAGAAGCCTAATGGAAAACTCTGAAAATTATTCCATTTAGCTCCCATCTATATTGGCAGCATAACCATGTTTCCAGAATTTGTTCTAAGTCAAGCTATTCCGAACGTATTCACTGAATAGAATCTGACAAATCTGACAAATTTTGGCTTTTTTTGTCCTCCATGAATGAATGAGTCCTTTTTTGCTTAAAAATCAATTTGTTATTCAAAACTATCCTATTATTATATTATAAACAAACATAGTAGTGTATTCGCAAATTATCCAATCTTCCTATTTGGTACTTAAGCTTTGAAATGGGTTAACTTAGTCACTAGGTCTTTGAATACATGACTTAATCAATGTAAAATAGATCTATACATATCTGATGTTTGTGACAGAATACACATCTTCAAAATCAGATTAATATATTCAACTGAATCATGCTCATCAGTTTCAAAGCTTCAAGATTTCCTAAACGATAGAGTTAAAATATGGTTGGTTCTAACCAAAGCCATAGTATGTGAAAAATTTGCCTCCCATGCACCCAGTTTTCACATACCTTTAATTTTAAGGCTATCTCAGTTTAAATATTGTTTGGTCCCATCTGCTCTAATCCAGGAATCAATGCTTAAACTGAATTTAGAAACAGTTTGTCTTCCTACTTCCTAAAGATGGATGATAGGTGAATCTTAGTATGTAAGGGTAAAATTTTAAGTGCCTAAATCCCATTGAAAATCAATGAGACGTAGGCATCAAAGTTACCTAGGTGCTTTTGAAAAAGTTACCCTCAGACATGTGATGCTGATAAGCACACTGATGTTCAGGTACCTATTGAGTTATTTAAATTTTGACAAAACTGGGACAGGGATCTTATGAAAACACGCTGCTTTGTAAGATTTACTTTCTTCTTCCAGTCAGACCAGAAATACGGTGAAAACATTGCTGCTTCTGACACAGTCTCACTTCCACTTCTGGTCACAGTGCCAGAACCAGGACCCTGAGGTATGTAAATATGATCCAAGGGGGGAAAAAAAGGGAGAAATGTTTCAACTTTTTAAAATCTCAGAGCCAAGGTTTGGTGCACGATACAGGCAGATTCAGCATGATTCCCGTTTGACCCCAACATGTTTGCCAGTCCCTGCACTAAGAGCCAAACCTTGCTCACCATGCTCATCTGAGTAGCTGCATCATGTCAAATCAAATCAGCTTGTTTTAGACTCTCCCCTTGTCATTTATAAAGGGTTCCTTTAAACAGTCTATGTGCATGTGTGCAAGTTTGACTCCAGGTGCTAAGTCCTGAAATCTTAATAGGCAACTTTTTTTCATAAACAATACAAAGGAGTTGACAGGTCTGAAAGGGGCTTATGTGAAAAGATAATTAAGTGCTTTAGAGAGTGTCAAGAGTCAATAGCTCAGCACTGTCAGCACTCGCGACTGTTACAGGCTATAATTAGATGGCATGGAGGTGTAAGGGATGTTTGGCAGTTTACTTCGGCATGATCTCCACAGGAAAAATAAAGAGCTGCCTCAAATGAGACACCGTGAAAAAGGGGAGCAGGAACATTTAAAAAAAAAAGTGAGGTTTTAAAGTGGCTTACACAAATTGTTGTTTTGTGAGGAAACCACCATTCCCACAGTTTCCATCCACCTGGGCATTTGTGAATCTCATGCCCCAAATTTCAATGATGAGATTCCAGATGTTTCTTTTTCTGATTTTTTTTCCCATTCTTTATTCATTTGCAATACTTCCTCCTTCATTATGATGGTGCTTAAATAATGAGTAACCTTGGGTCCATATAAGACACAACAAGCTATGGCTAGAGATTGTCATGCACGCCCAACACTATTTCAGACACAAAGCAGAGCCAATGACACCGAGCACTTGGAATGCACCGACATAGCTTTAGTAAGAACAAAAGTTGGAATCTTACTGGGTGGTGGTGGTATAAAATAAAGCCTGGAAGGTAAATGCCTGTTTTGTAACGACTACAATGTATTCTTTCTCTAAATTTATTAAGAGATTTTTGGTGTAAAGATAGGTTTCAATTGTTAAAAATGAACTTAACTGCTTTAGTAAAATAAATGAATGTGGGCCTGATACTATATTGGGATCCATTTGCAGCCAATCAGAGCCTCACTGGTAAGGATGCTAACTGGTCCCAAAGTGGGATTGGGATCCGTGTGAGATGACAACCAAAGGGTGGAGAGAAGATGACTATTAGAATAGTAAAGATCAAGTTATACTTTCTTACATACAAATACTAAAAACCAAGCATAGGTTATAAATAAGGATTTGCTATGTTCACATTGGTGCTTTTGAAGATCCCACTCAAACTGACTCAATGAAAATAAATGGGACTTGGGGGCCTAAGTCACTTACACGTTTTTGAAAATTTTATTATAGCAATGTCTAGTACAGTTTGCTAATTATTTGATTCCTGGGTTGGATACATTCAGAAATGTAGCAGTTTCCCAATGTCTGTCTTTTCTCTCTAGCTTCTCTTGCCTCCTGCTGCAATCCATCCACCGCTACTTCTTAGAATCCCAGAGTTCCCCATTCTTATGCAATATATGGCATCTGTTCTTCTCTCTGTTGGAGGTTCTGCATTCAATGAAGGAAAATAATTTTCCCCAATAATCTATATTATTGAAAATTTAGCTGCATGCAGCCAGTTTTCTACATCATCTGATTTATTTTAATTAGAGGTTAGCTGCAGAAGAGTTCATGTGATTAGTTATAATTATTACAATACCAGTCCACATTTCCATTAGCATTCCACTTGATAGTTGGCAATAAGCAGAAATAAAATATTAGGACTTTTAAAACAGGAGATTGCCAATTAGCACAATTCTTCAGTGGCACATAATTATTAATTATTATTATCATTATTCACAAAGCAAAATTTCTCTGGGCTACCTGTGTGCTTCCTTCCTGTAATGTTCTCCTACATCAGCCTTATCTGTTCTGAAATCCTGAAGCAATATTTATATTAAATACACAGCTGACTGAATACAAAATGGAAAAGCTGCAGTAATGGAATGGATTTCTATTTTGTTAAGAGGCGGTCCCTTTTTAATTCTTAGACGTTTCACAGACAGCATTTAAAATTACAGCCCCAATGGAAAGGTCGTTCTGTGCATTTGGTCCAAAAGTGAACTATAGTGATTGGCAAGTGCTGACTATTTAAAGGTGATTATTGAGAGGGCACCTGACTCACTTTCTTTTGGCCACATCCCCTCTGTGTCTCCAGAATTATATGACTTGTCAATCAAAAGGGGGAAGAATGTATTACAAAGTGCCTTGAAAACTGGTTCTGACACTTGCTGTACAAACATCATATTAGTCACCAAGTTGCAGGAATTTGTCCTCAAGCTATTTTTTAGAATAATGAAACTTACCCATTTTTCTTCAAGTCCCTCTACTGAGGGTATTGAAGTGATGAGAGGAAGCATAGTACAGTAGTTAAGTTGTTCACTTGGGTTCAATTCCCAGCTCCATCACAACCCTCCTCTGTGACCTTAAGTTATGTCCTAAGTCACTTAGGATGGGATCCATGAAGGGACTTAGGTATTGTAATGCTGAACATCCTGCTGCCTAACTTTTAGGCCTAGAAAATCTTAGGAACAACACTGTGGTCCACAAAGCCTGAGTTAGGTGCCCATACAATGAATGGGGAGACACAGGCACCTAAGAATGGGATCCACAAAACACAGTAGGCTAGGCAGGGAGTTGACTAAGCTGCTTGATGGTAGATGCCAATGACGGGGGCTATACTAAGCCCTACCCCTCTCGGAGACTGGTGCTGAAGTCCAGGCTGCAGGGAGGTGGTGCCCACCTTATAACTTTTGCCCTAGTGGTTGGGGCACTGGTGGGGAGACCCAGGTTCAAGTCCCCCTTCTCTGTCAGGGGGGCAGGGGCGAGGATTTGAAGAAGGGTATCCCGCCTCTTAGGAGAGGGCTCTAAGCTATGTGATATTTTTGGTGTAGGGCTTCCTCACTGTCTCCTATTGAAGCTGTTCCACTGGGGATAATGGAAGAGTGATTGGACCCTGTGTTTCCCACTTCCCAGGTGCCTTGCAGAGTCATTCTCACTTTCTCCAGCCCAGTGACTATTTACCTATTATCCCCAGTGGAACAGACACTGGGTCAGAGACAGACAGCTTTTGAGCTTTTTTCTCAGTATACAGACTCTCGGTTTTCTCAGCATTGCTGTAAGGGAAAAACCAAGGCAGAAGTACTAGGAAACTGAGAATCACATCACTGAAGAATCGTCAGTGATTGAAGCCCTGTGGTGTTGCTGCTTTGAGGGAAACTATGCAACAGAAAATATCAATACTTCACAGGAGACTAGAGGTAACCATTTCAAAAATGACTCGGGCATTTAGAAGCCCGGGTCCAGATACCTCCATGGTATTTAGGTCTCTCTCTCTCCCATTGATATCAATGGGAGCTAGATGTCTAAATGCCTTTGAGGATTTAGGCTCTCCTTCCCATTGACTCTCAAATGGGACACTTTTTGAAAATGGGGCTAAGGGCTTGTCTCCAAGATGATTTAGTTCATGGCAAACTGGGGTGTAACTCCATCCTGAAGTAGTCTGCTGTTCACCATGTGGCCCTTTGCTGCCATGCACTAGAAGTTCTGTAGTACGCATTGATCTACTCTGCTTTGAAATGGAAGTAGATTAAAGCACACTAGGGAATTTTAGTGCACAGCAGCAGGACTGTATTCACATGCACACTTGGGATGGATTTACACTTCAGCTTGCCATGAACTATACGTTCATGTAGACAAGCCCTTATGCTTCTTAATCATGTAGGCACTTTTGAAAATACCACTCTATGACAAGAAAATATCATCTGCTGAAAGTGGAGAGTGAACTTTGATACTGGCAGGGATAATTTGGCCTTAGCAGGATAAACAGTTCAACTTGTACAAAATGTACCCTGGAATCTTCTCTGACTATCAGTGAGTGATCAGGAGACATTTTTATTTCTCATCTGAAAGACCTAACTAAATGTTTAAAATGTTAAACCAAAATTATTCCTCTAAGTAGTTTCAAGATGAGAAATTACAGTTCGTTAGTGCTTAGACTGTTTTGTAAGATGCATGGGGAAAAAAATCCCTCTGACTGGCATGGAAAATTTAAAAGAGCAGAATTTTAAATTGCACCTCTTGACATTAATAAATAACGAGAGCAGAAATGGCATCACTTGTTTTACATGTGTGAGTACAATACAATAAGCAAATCTGACTCATCTGCCAGTTTGATTGCTTTGTTTGGAATTCCACTATATTGGGTAAGGTGAGGGGGGGCTATGTAAAATAGAGTTCCTGGAGCAGGAATAAAATTAGGATACCTAATTGTTTTTTGATTTTTAGAAAGCCAAAGCCACATGCTGCGTTCCCAGGAAAAATTCTTAATCGTTTCCTCAGGCAAAGAGGAGTGTGTGTTTGTGTTTGTGTTTGTGTTTGTGTTTGTGTTTGTGTTTGTGTTTGTGTTTGTGTTTGTGTTTGTGTTTGGGGGTGGGGGGGGAGGAGCACAGCTGGTAAACCAGCTGATCACACAGATCCATTGGGAAATCCATGTAAGGCCATCCTCCACAAAATTCTCTGAGTACCCTCTTTCTTAATAACTATCCACTATCTCTGGAGACAGAGGGAACCTCTAAGGTAAAAAAGGCCACACAACTATGTCTCTGCAGATCTTTCTGCCTTTTTAAAAAAACAAAACAAACCTCCAGTTTGCTGCTCTCCTCACTGCACAGCATAGGCAGGCATGTAGTCCCAACTGACATTTTTCAGTCCTCTGAGACCCTGTTTCCAGAACTCTGTAACCATCTGGTGCTAGGTGTTTGTGCTTTATGTGAGGCTATCTGGTATCTCGCTGCCTTACCCTTTCAGAATATTTGTCAGATGTTGATGTTATAGTCACAAGTAAAGCAAGTTTTGTCTCTAAAACAAATATTCTTTAAAAAACAAGAGTTTTCACTTTGTCTCTATTTCTCCTGTTCCTTTTCAGTTTATCATAGGGGCAGAAAAGAACATTATTCAATAATGGTTTCAGGTAGTTTATTTAAGGTTTCAGTTGAATTTTTACAGTAACTTGAATCAGACATGGAGAAAAGGTTCTGTACAGTGTCCTGACAGATTCAACACCGAAAGGGCAAACCTAAGTGGTGACTTTATGCTACCTTTTTGCCACTGAGATTCTGGACTGTTCAGGGCTGCCCTTTCTGGCAGAACTTCAAGAGTTGCTCTAATTCACAACAGTGTCATGCTTGCTACGAAGTCCAGAATCTCCACTCCCACCTCCTGCCTCCTCTCCCCAACAGCACGCTTCTTACACATGCATTTATAAGCAGGGGGCAGTGTGGAGCAGTTTACAGCGGATGTACACTGCTCATTCACTAAATAGGAATTATCCTTCCAGCCTATTTAGGGCCCCTATATCCTGCCAGAGTGGAGTACATGGACCAGTGCAGGAGCACAATTCACCTTCAGTGGGAATGGCTGAGTTCTGGTGCCTCATCCTAGGAGGGTGTCATTAGGGACACAGATTCTTTTAAGAATAATTTTTTATTCTTGTCTTGTTCTGTTGGAATGGTGGTGGGAAGCAAAACGTAAATTAGTTTTATTTTCTTGAGACAGTTAGCTGTAAAACTTTGCTATTTTCAGAGCGTTGAAGCAGCAGAGGTTTTATTTGGTTTTTGTTTCTTAAAGCTAGCTTGTTTTTCTTTTATTCTTTTCCCATCTTCTCTTGGTTTGATATTTAGTTAGGCTGCAGGAGATGGTAGTGGTAGGCAATGGATCACAGTCACCAGGATACAAATTAAAGAAAAAAGGGTCCATCATCCAAAGGAGTTAGTTGTGCACAGTGACCAATGGAATTACTCCACTTCTTACCTCTCTTCAAACAAAGAAACATTCACTTTGTTCTTCCAAACTTACTACACAGCTGCATGTGATTCATGTGTCACTAGCAAAGATGCAAACAGGGATGTCAAATGAATCTCCTTTTTCCAAGGTGAAGTCAGTTACAGAAGATTTACTAAGCCCTAATTAGGAGGCCACATACTGTAGGAACATCAGAATTGCCACAGTGGATCAGATCAGTGTTACTTCTAGTCTTTTATCTTGCCTCTGGCAGCGGCTAGTACCTGGTGCATCAGATGAAAGCAGAAAGCACCCATAATTCAAATGTGTGGTTAATCATGTCATGCTATGATTTCAGGATATGAGGAAAAGGAAATGGCTCTTGTTCCCCAACTTTCAGGGTACAAGCCTGAAGTTTGATTATCCTTCTAATTTCGTCCTAGCTTGCATAGTTGACAATGTTACTGATGATTGCAACGTTAGCCAGGCCCTTTAAAATTCCTGTTACATCATTTGTCTTGCAGATCTTGCAGTGTCTTCTCTAGGTTTACAATACACTGTGTAACAAAAAAAAATTATTCCATGTCATTTATCTTATATATCTGCTTTTAATTTGGGTTTCATCCTCTCACTGTGGGACAAAATAAATAAAAGGTATTGACTTGTTTTCATGATGACCTTCAGTATTTTGCATACCACACCTTTTATATTCCTGGACAAACCTTTGGGGCAGGAGTCTGCATTTTGAATTTTAATTTCTGCCATTGGGTAGTGTTTCTATTTGTAGAGCTGAGGTTTTCAGGGCATATTGTGCATTTAGCATTAGACCACCACCTCAAGTGACCTAGATTTCCAACTTTGACTATAGATGTGTACTTATCTATACTAGCCTAAGGACTGGGACAGTAATTCATAGGATAACATGTAATTAGCTCTAGCCTAAAGTAAATATCTCTTGGGTGTTTGTTAGGATCTATATTATTATTCTTGTAATAAAAAAGGGAGAAAAAAAACCCCTAACCCTACAGCTAATAAAATGGCTCGTGCTTCAGTGATTATTTTTTGTCTGTCTTTAGACAAATCCAGGGTGCATAATTACTCAGAACAATAAATTGGCAACACATTGGACAGTTCTTCTCAGGTTACATTGAACAAAATCCAAGGGGATTTGGAGTTTTATCATAAATATTCTATCTGTGAGGTCTTCAGTCTGGTTTGCTTGTTCCTTAAATATACTAAGAGATATTCAATGAATATTTTATAATGTCTTAACCAGCACTTGTTCTACAGTAAGTTAAGTGGCTTCAAAAGATGCAATTCTTGTGGGTGAGTGCATAAGGGTTTTCAGAGCACTAGATTAGATGCATGTTCACATCCTCCAGGGAGCCTGCCCCCTTTATGAAGTCTTGACATGGGGGCAGGATGAAGATTGCTGATGAAGATTGTTATGTGTCAAAAGGAGTGTGATTATGTGACTCACCTTGTTTTCCATTATATATAATTTAAAAGCATACTGTCATGGTATTTTTCATAATTAAAAAAGTCCTCATTATTGTTTATAATTATCTCTTTAAAGCTTGACATTGAAATCTGTTTCCTTACGATTTATTTTTCCCTTTCTTTGGAAGTGCATGTAGGTTGAGTTATTGTAGAGTGATGTATGAGTGCTAGGATATTTAATTGTTTTGGCTTTTTCACTCGAGGACAGAATCTTTAACCCTCCCCTCTAGCTTGGGTCACATAATGCTGCTGCACTGAGCCCCTAGATTTTGGGAACCCTTGGATCACCAGGGACAAGATGAAAATGATTGTAATGCTTACTACTGATGCTTCAGTGGCATGTGGTGTAGAACAAAAGCTGCTTTGTGTGGACCAGATCTCGGGTGACAACCTGAGCCTTGTGGAGAATCAGGATGTCGTCTTTATTGCGGGCCCAACATAGAAGGGGCACAACACACCTTTTCTTTTCTCCTGTTTAACAGGAAGCCGTTATCTGTAATTGGAATGTCTCCCTCCATACTTTCCAAAACAAGCTGGCCTGTCGCAAGAGGAGTTTGGGGCATGGGCAGGGAGAAAATGACACACTAAATCTTAGGCCTTGCACTTTGGAAGGGTCTGGGATCAAATGGTTTTGTCGGAAGTCCCTGATACGCTTGAACCAGCCATGCCCATCCCCACCACTGTAAATATGGGATGAAATTCTGGTAGAGAATAGAACTCACAACCCAAGGGGATAGGGATAGGGCTTTTATGCTCTTATCAGGCACCTCTCTGATCCTGGGCTACTCCAGGGGCTGGAGTGATCCTGGAATAATTTAGGCAGCTCTGGGTACCTAAATTATGGCTGCCTGATTGGCATGTGAGCTGCATCACTGCCTAGAATCTCTCTGCAACACTTTGTGCTGCTACTCTACTCCCCTACGTCCCTCCAATCTTCAGCCCTATGCCAAGGTTTGGGAGGGTTCTTGGAAGGTAGTCTTCTGGCTATGTCCCACTGTGCCTGCAGTAGGAAAATCCTCACTTACCAGGCTACAGGACTTTTAGGGCCCCTTTACTCCAGACTAACCCTTTATCTAGTGTAAAGGGGCCAGATTAGAGGTAAGGATTTCACCTCTGAACTTTTCAGTAAGACCCAAGAAATAAGTTCTGTAGATCAAATTCTGGCCCACCAGTTTTTAAGTGACCCTTTAATTTACCAAATGTAACTCTATTTTTTTCCTTTGAAGTGCACTAAGCCATACAAATGGAAGAGTCACTGCACAGTTTTCCTGTCTGGAAAAACAGATGCGTTACAGGAGAACTGCCCCAGACAAAAAGATTAGCTTGCCAAGATCACTAATCCACATGGATTTTAGTGGCATAAATGGGCCTGCAGTGTAATTACTATGGTTACAAAGATGGTTCCTATTTCTCTCAGATCATTTTGATCCTATCTGCTCTCCCTACATCCTCAGGATGCTGCTTGCAAGTAGGGACCCCAGTCCCTCTCTTTTCTTATGGCCTTTAGTAAGGGCTGATCTATACTAGAGTGTTGTCAACAAAGGTCTGCTTTTTGCCAACAAAATAGTGGAGATGTACAGACTAAAATGCTCCTCCCACCAAAGTCACTTCCCTGCAATGTCAGCATAATAAAAGCACCTCATTGAAAGGTGTAGGGCTTCTGTCGGTTTAGTTAGGAAGACGCTGTGTCATTCTTGTCAACTTTACCACTCCCCTGGAGTGGTAGAATTAATGAGAAGGCTTCCCCCCCTCCCTTTCCCCTGTCAGCTGAGCAGCTGGAGCCCGCTCTTTGGGATGTTATGGAGTCTAAGAACTATACAGAGAAATTATTTGAAAATTAAATATTTTAAGCTACTTAGCCTTTTCTGTTCATGGATTGTCTAACCTCCAGGCACGTGTGCAACAGTTTACTTACTCAGTTCCAAAATGTAGCCAGCCACTTGGCTGAGACCATGAGCACATTTCACAGAGGCACTTAGTAAACTGTCAGATGGTTAATTCTTTACCAACTTTGGACAGATTTGAGCCAGTGGTCTAAGAAGCCAAAAAGCTCCATATCCTAGTACTGATCACGAGTCAGTTCAACTCATGTCAGTAGCTAGTTTTCCCTATTAGTAACTGCTGCAAGTGAGATGTATTGTGCCTTTATGGGTTGCAGGCACTACAGGGAAAGAGTCCAGGAAGGTAAAACTCCATAAGGTCATTGGCATAAAATCTCTGATCTTATGCCCTGTGCTAGTTCATCCTAATCATTAAATCCTGCTTGTCACAAAATTCATCTCCGTGTTGCAAAGTCTTGGCCTATGACACTAAAGAATTTCAGGTGTCTCACACAATTACTCAGGACCTATTCTCCCTCGGACTCTCAAACAGCATTAGACCTTGCACACAATTTCTGATAAATTAGCTGCTCATCAAGTCTATTATTAAACAAATATGAAGCAGCTGTAGCTCTCAAAGTGTGATGACTTATAAAAACCCTTCAAATCCAGCCTCACTTACACAGCCTCCCTATAGTTTTACTCAATTGATTAACTCCAACCAGTTTATCACTAAACCACTCATTTAATTTAACAATCCACTAAGGCCTCAGTTAAAATGCATCCTGTGTCCCCTTTTTGGGTCTTTAATAATTACTCACGTCTCCTATGTCTTCTAATCTCTCTCTTAATGAGCATCCCCAGCCCTTAATAATTTAAAAGGATGTCAAGATGAGTCTTAGTAAAAGAGAGAGGTTTTAGGAGGCAGAAGCAATAAGAAGTGGTCAGCTGGTTGCAAATGAACAACCACCTTATTATTTATCAAAGAATCATCAGCTACAGGTGGAAAATACCAATGAGTTACTGAGTCCTTCTATTTGACAGTGCAGATTCATTCCCTACAGTGCACCCTGCAATGCCCTGTCCAAACTAGACTTGGAAGTTCCAATTAATAGTGCTTCCCCCACTTCCTTATGGGAGAACTGTTTTACAGCCAGACTCTCACTCAGAAAGTTCTACTTAATATTCACCAAACTTTTCCCTTCTTAACAGCATCCCATTTCTTTTAGTTACACCTGAAACCACTACTGAATAAATCCCCTCCATTCTTGGAGCACATTCTGCTAACCCCAGCACAGATGTGGTGTTGTATTAATTTTGATGGACTAAATGGGCCCAAAGAAGCAAAAAGTGTTTGACCCTGTCACTGTCTGACATTAAACAGTTTTAAACAAAGTTCATGAAGACCTCAGCCTGCTTAGTTGTCAGCAATCCTTTGAAAGTTGAGGATGAGCTCTTTCGTGGGCTTTACTTTATATGGGTCCTTTGGTGACTGAGGAGTCCCATCTTTGAGCTGCTTTGGGAGGCAGGGTTGGGCCACGATGATTGTACGACAGTTGTCTGTCCTTGGCATTTTTCTGTGACCAGGGCGAAGGTGTTTTTCATTACTAGTCGTTCCTTCTCTGACAAGTCTTCGACTGTTAGGGTGCTTAGTGCCCTGGTAGACACACCATTAAAAACTGTACCAATGTCTTAAAGATACAGAAAAGAAAGGGAAACAATTACAGCACTCGAAATATAAAGTATTAACTAATGCTTTCATGTTAATCATATCCCTTGTTCCCTTTGTTGTTAGTGGGAGGGAATTTTTAGAAGGAAAACCTCTTGTATGACGGTTTTTCAAATGGTATTAAAGAAGATAACTGACTATTCTGGAGGGAAAAAAGAAGTTAGTTGAGGTAGGCTCAAGCTATTATAGTTGTTAGTCCAACTATGTTTTCTTGAAGATAAAACATGACAAACACACCGAAGTAGAGAGAAAATACTGCTTCCATTTCTGGTACAGACTCTCACTTTCAGCCTCACTCCTGGAAAAACTGCACAAAGTGCCATATTGTAAGCCACTTTTGATATGTCTACACCACCCATGGCCTGGGTCAACACACTTGAGCTAGCAGGTCCTGTGCTCCTCTCTCTAAAACTAGCTGTGTAGACAACTCTTTCAAATTGTGGTTTGGGCTGAAGCTTGGACTCTGAAACCCACCAACCTCCCTCCCTAGGCATCAAAGCCTGAGCTTCTGCCTGAGCCACAAATGCAGAGTGTTGCCTACACAGCTATTTTTAGAGCACCTTTGTGAACCCCACCAACCTGAATCTATAGAGCCAAGCAGGGAGGCTCCCTTCCATGGGCTATGTAGACATAACTTCTGAGGCCTGGCAAACTTGTACCAGTATCAGGCTATTTACAGCATTGCTTTTAGCTGTGCCTCTGGTTATATATAGCAGTGATGCAAAATATGCAACTTTAGCTAGCTAAGCCAAATTCATATTAAACAGATGGCAAAAGGAGAGGGATAAGACAATGAAGAAATAAAGTGGTGAAGAAAAAGGACACACAAGGGGAGGGAAAGGGTAATAAACTCACATTTCCAGCTGATGTTTGGGATTTAGCTGGAGCTGGGGGAGGTGATCATGTCATCTGTGTCACTTTTGCTGGCCTGGTCTGGTCAGGATATCTCACAGGATGAGGACGATGGATCCTGGCGCCCCAAGAGATGGGGGAGGTGGCAGTGAGGATGGTGAAGCGTGCTCCTTCCTGTTCTTGCAGCCAGCCAGCATCTGCCTTCATGTTCCCAAATCCGTCCCTCCCCGTTCTCTTTCTGAGGACCCCAAAATGGAAGAGAAAGGTGGAACAGCTTCATTATTTTCATCACCTGTTTGGCCTAATTTTAAATGCATCAATTTTGATCCATTGGTTTTCAGTCCCACATCTCTTATTTACCAGGCATCATCTTAACATAGTCCTTGAATTATAGCAGTAGGCCTTTGTGTTCAGCCTGTTTCAGTCATTCTGTCTCCTTTTTGCACCTTTTCCTAGCAACATTATGAAATGTTCCGATCACCTATGATAAACTTTTATCCACTTTCCCATACTCAGGCTGAGAACCGGGGTAGACCTACTCTGCCCCAGTGATCACTACAGACACACAGTGAAAGGGCTCTGGGAGCCTTAACCCCTTGTCACAGTTGAGTTTTGAGAGCTTGGGGTCTGCCCTGTTCACACACTGCCAGGGGGCACACAACATCTCAAAGAGTCAATACAGCTTGGGAGCAGTTTTTTGTGTTTGATATTCGAAATACAAAATTCAAGTTTTTAGTTAGTTTTGGTTGGCCACAACAGTCACATGATGTTATATGTTCCCTAAGTGGATTAACAAAACCCTTGACTCAGGTGTCTGGTGCAAATAAACAGATTTATTAGTTCAAAGTCCCTTTTCAATGAATATTTTCTAATTGAATTCTCTAAAATTCATTGTTTTTTTTGCCAATATCCTCATGCAGTCAAATATTCATGGGAATTAAACACACAAACCAAGGCAAAGCAAATTCTTTGTTAAAATTAATGAATACTCACAAAACTATATTTGTGACTTGCCCAGCTCTGCTAGGTGTCAATCCCAAAAGCCCTTACACAATTGGCACCCTTATAGGAGAGAAGCTGTCTGACTGCTGAAGTCTGGACGAGTAAAGCGAATGAACTGTCCTTTTACCGTTCGTGCTGGTCCTTCCAGGTCAGGGTGGAGGCACATTTGTGGGGCAGCATAGTAAAGATTATGGTGTTCCTGCTCATGTTGTATTGATTCTGTAGATTGAGAGGGCCTGATTTCCCAGTGTTGCAATGTGTCACTTTACATGAGCATTAAATGTACCTTTTAAAAAAAAATCACCAGTGCTTGCTTTCCATAAAGATGTAGAACTAGGGAAAATATTTGCAATGAAACATATTTATTGAAAATTGCTCAGTTTCTATTTCACCAAATACCCAAGACATGAGAACAATTCTGACAGTTTGCTGCCAGGGTGTTTGGTTAAAAAAAATGGAAAAACCACTTTTAAATTGTGAATTTTGAAAATGGAAGAAGAAAAGGAGTTACAGGGGACAAGAAGCTGGATATGAGTCAACAGTGTGCCTTTGTTGCCAAGAAGGCTAAGGCACATTGGGCTGCATTAACAGGAGCATTGGCAGCAGATCAAGGGAAGTGATTATTCCTCTCTATTTGGCACTGGTGAGGCCACATTTGGAGGATTGGGTTCAGTTTTGGCCCCCCCCCCCACAGGAAAGATGTGGACAAATTGGAGAGAGCCCAGCAGAGGGCAATGAAAATGATTAAGGGGCTGGGCATATGACTTATGAGAAGCTGAGGAAACTGGACTTATTTAGTCTGCAGAAGAAGAGTGAGGAGGCATTTGATAGCAGCCTTCAACTATCTGAAGGGAGGTTCCAGGGAGGATGGAGCTGGGCTGTTCTCAGTGGTAGTAGATGACAGAACAAGGAGCAATGGTCTCAAATTGCAGTTGGGGGAGAGCTAGGTTGAATATTGGGAAAGCTTTTTCACTAGGAGGGTGGTGAGGCACTGGAATGGGTTACCTATGGAGGTGGTGGCATCTCCATCCTTAGAGATTTTTAAGGCCTGGCTTGACAAAGCCCTGGCTGGGATGATTTAGTTGGGGTTGATCCTTCTTTGATCAGGGGATTGGACTAGATGGCTTACTGAAGTCCCATCCAACCCTACTCTTCTATGATAAGCCATGTAGGCTGGAATATGTAGCAAACAAGCAAGCAGTTTAGAGTTCTATTCTTGCTCTTGGCCTTAATCATATGTTGCCTTTAACCTGTCCTGTCCCTGCCTGCGAGAAGAGAGGGTGGGGAAAGCATTCAGTTGGTACCAGGGAAAAGAAACAGCAGCTCCTGAGAAGAACACACTGGTTTTGGCAGCTTCATGCTGATCACTCAGGAGAGCAAAGGATCTTGTCCTATATTAAATATGGCTTTATGTGCAGTCCCTGCCTAGATAGCTGATCTCCCAACTCTTTGTTGCTTGCTCAGCCTGCTTTAGTTATCCCCTAGCAGTAAGAAGATGGTGGTCCAGTCTCTCTCATCTTATTTGGAGGGTGCACTTTTCAGCTGGGATTCAGCCCATACCTCTCTTCTCTGTCCCTTCTTATTAGGGAGCAAAACAAGGGGTGAATAAATGACTAAACTTGGTCTATAAACATGGTTTCTTTTTATAAGTAAAACTGTTTGGGATTTACCTATGAGAGTTCTCTCCATTCTGGTGAAGTACTCTTCAGGGGAAAGCAACCATTTTTAAACTATCAGAAGTACTTGACTTTTTGTTAAGCAGGCAACATCTGATATAATTAACACTCCAACTGTGGTTCACACATGCAGTAACTAGCATTTTATTTTCTCGTTGTTTGTATAGAATGTATACAGTGTCCTGCACACATTCATTTAAAGATAAAACTGTCCAAATCCATCCCTTGATGATCCATCCCTCGTAGCTCCCTTGAATTTAACTCCTTAATGGTCTGATTTTCATGATATTTGGGCATGCACCTAAGTGCTGGGACAAGCTAGGGAATACATTACAAAATATAAGCCATATATATTTTTAAATTATTTTTTCAACGTAATTGTCAATGTGTTTCTCTTGCATTAATCAAATAATATGGGCTCCCTCTGGTGGGCCAAAATAATACCTTTTAATTTTTGTGTACCAAAGATTGCCAAAAGTCCATTTAGCTTAGTGAATGAAGTATCTAGTTTACATTTCAAAAGTGTTGAGTTCAAATCCTGTTAGGCTGTTTTTTTCCTCCCTTAACTCCCATTTAAAATTATTTGTATTTTTTTCAGTCAAATAGACCAAATGTTTTCAACATTTAAATATTATAATTCAAAAATACTTTGCCTATAAACAATAATTTTATTGAAGTAACAAAACATACCATAGAAATACTAAGCGCCCAATCGCATGACACGCTGAAGCTTCTAGCAAGTGGTAGCATGAAGTGCTAACCTGAAATCAGTTACTACTGTGATGAATGCTATAATAATTCCTATACATAAACAGATGTCTGTTTTTCATGATATTTTGCATAAAGATTGTTTGTAGAAGCTATTTATTATCACGGGTTTGGTGCATTCACACCTCATGAACATTAACTGTTCAAAATCTTATTTGTTTTCTTTTTTTGTCAGTGTAAATATTTCTTCTAATTTCAATAGAATTGTAATTACTTTGTCTTTGCTGGTTGATTTTTAGCCCTACATTTTTTCATCCTTTTTATTAATGTTATGATTTCCTTAATGTTTTTTCCACCAGTACAATTATAGATTAATTCATTCTTCTTACTTTCCAGAAGTAGAATAACCATGTTCATTTCACATGTACAAGAAAGCTAAATGCGAGTGGAAATAGTTCCATTAAATAGATGTGATAGCTTTGGAAGTGGCTACATTTTAAATGGCTAAGCCTTTTCCATAGTATAGTTAATCAAGACACAATTAGGGTTAGCACGATTATCTATTCCCCAGCTCAGAGCTCCCCTACGTGGATTTAAGGGAGACTAAGGCCTTGTCTACACTAGAAATTTTGTCAGCATATAAGTTATGTCGACTTCCAGCCACTGCTATAATTATAGTGGTGGCTGTCCACATTGCTTTCCTTAGGTCGATGGAGTGCGTCCTCACCAGAAGCATTTCCACCAACCTAAGGGTCAATGTGTGGGGACCACAGCTGCAACTGCCCGCATCCCACCTGGTCCCGGCTCATAGCAGGTGACAGCCGCCTGCCTCCACATCCCACCCAGCTCTGAGGCCAGACCAGGGCTCCAGCCACGCATGTCCTGGCTCTCAGTGAGCAGCAGCCACCCATCGCTGTGTTCTGCTCGGCCCCAGCTCACAGCCAGGAGCTGGGCGGGAGCTTCCCACATCCTGTCTGGTACTGGCTTGCAGTAGGCACAAGCCTCCCACCAGTGCACCTGGCTCACAGCTAGGAGCTGCATGGCAACCATCCTGGTGCTGGCTTGAAGCTGGGACTCGGGCTCCAGCTGCCCCCAACCCAGCTTGCAGCTGGTGTCAGCCACCCACCACTGCATCCCATTCGGTCCTGGCTCACTGCTCTTTTCATAGATTTATACATACATAGATTCCAAAGCCAAATAATTCTAAGAACATACCTTTTAGAAAAATATCCAATCTTTGGTTTAAAAATTAGCCATGATGGAGAATTCACCAAATCACTTGGTAAGATGCTCCAATGGTTAATTACTCTTACTCATAAAAATTTACACCTTATTTTCAGTCTGGATCTGTCTAGCTTCAACAATGGTCCCTTGTTGACTTGGGATCAAAGCATCTATGAAATCTACCCTCTAGAATACATACCCTGATGCTGTTTGTTTGCTAATTATCAGGCAGTGTGATGCAATGTCAGCAAAGTGGGAAAATTCCTCTTTTTTGCCTAATTGTTCTCTTGTCTGGTTTGCGGTCTTTACAGTGTATCTTTTAAAAGTTGACATTGTACTGGTACTTAATTAGATGTGAGCAGCTATCCGTTTTGTAGTATACAAAGTAAAATTGAAATAAAGTAAAAATAATGTAAGGGCTTCATAATTTCTCAGTCAGAAATAAAGGACATGATGTTTGGTGAGTGAAATCATGTATGATTGTTCTTGTGTTTGAATCTGTTGTTTTTCTTCTGAGTTCTGGCTGACATCCAGGTTTTGCTAATTGTTTTCAGTGTGTCTGAGATCTGCTTCCTGAAGAGGTCCACTCAATTTTTCATATGTTGTGATTCTTCCTCATCAAAGACTTTATTTATAATTACTTGGGTTGTGTTTCCAGTGTTGTCCTAGGGCAGTGGTTCTCAATCTTTTCCTTATATACTCACCCTATATTACAAGAGAGCAGTGTGGAGATCTCCTATCCCCTTTAGCTTTAAATAAAGACAGGATGATCATGATCCCTAACCATGTCCTTGGTGTGGGGAGTTAAGTGGAATTATCCTGCACTAAAATATAAACTCTTCTGTAGCTTCTTCTTAATGATAGGCTGAGAATGAGTTTAGTGGAAGCAACCAAGTGATAAAGATTTAATCCCCTGCTAGGCTTCTTTTATATTTTTCTTATATTTTTTCTTTCCCTTTGCAATCCAGACTTTATTCTGCTAATTCCTTAAACATCAGAGAAGCACAATGGAAAAGATTGTAGTAGTTTGACTCAAGCCCCTTTTTCAGAAGAAGCCATCAGTGCCTGAACTTTTGGATACTTATCCAGACTGAACCACCAAGCATTTTCATGTTTGCCCTTCACTAGTTTCAACTGTTAAATCCTATTATTCCACATTTGCTTCCAAGATGCAGTGTTCAAGAGGCAGGGACCTTGCTCATCTTGCTGTGGGATGTAAAGATCTCATTAATGTCTATGCTATTTTTTTCTCCTTATCCCTTTCCTTCCACAAAATTACATCGTAATATTGGGTAAATGTGAAGGGGTCACATTCGTGCCTGGGGCTGTGCTTTGACCAATTTCTCTGGAGTTGCAACCCATTACAACAGAACTGAATTTGATCCAAAGTCATTTGTTCTGATAAAGAGCATCTTCTCTTGGCATTTGTCGATATCTCAGCTGACCTTGTTAGTAGTAATAGTATTTATTGTGTTTTACTACTGCCTAAAGAACAGAAAAGACACTCATTTGCTACAGTATCCCCATGTTTTTCACTGTTGTGGAAATTAATTAAGTGATGTTGATTTTTAAAGTTTTCCCACTCCCCACCCCTTAGTATATCAAATATTTAAACAATTTTTGGCCATCTCTTTTTTTTATTTCTCTTTTCTCTCTGTTTGTAATAAGATTAATTATGTGTGGTGCACCACTGCTTATCCCCATGAAAGAAAATCTAAAACGAAGGATTTCAGCTTCAAGAAGGCTATTTTGTCCTGGTTCCGATGTTCTAAAGGGATTAATTTACCATATCATATAGCCCTGGAAGACTGTGA
Source organism: Mesoclemmys tuberculata (assembly GCA_007922155.1). Classification (NCBI taxonomy): domain Eukaryota; kingdom Metazoa; phylum Chordata; order Testudines; family Chelidae; genus Mesoclemmys; species Mesoclemmys tuberculata. The sequence goes on along the minus strand of ML675612.1, from coordinate 21,613,750 downwards.
TAATTGAAAACATCCATATTCATTGCATGTTCAAAGGGATCTGTCTGACTTTGTAATGTAAAAAGTGCATTTTTAACCTGAACGGGGACCTGCATCTGGTATTGCTTAATCCTATTAGTCCGACAGTTCCAAAGCTTTAGTGTATAATCATTAGCTCGTGTTAATCCTCAGACATGCCTCCAGCTTCAGCCTGTCAGAAGGAGTCCCTGTAGGGAAAATGTGGAGGTGCTGATAGCACAACACCAACTAATCTTATCTTAAATGCTAGCAGCAGCCACTATCTGTGATAGCCAGGGAATTAAAAACAAATTTTTTATGGGTATTGGGTATCGCTTTTCCCTCTCTCTCACACAGCTCTTCTACCATGCCCTAGTTTTTTTCCCTTCTCCGTAGCTGGGTGAGTGGCAGTGGGGGAAGTGGGGATGTTTGAGGATATTTACCATTCTGTCATAAAAATAGCAGGGTAAGCTACTAAACTTTCAGGTGCTTTGCAGTCTCTTCTATAGAAGAGTCTCAATCCTATCTCACATGGGCATATCATTTATATTCCTTTTCAATGGACTGCAGAGTGACACAACTACAGCAGCCATGATCTCTGGCAAAGAATGGCAGCCCCAAATGCTGTCAAGCTCACCTGTGTTTGCCTTGTACGCTCTCTTGCTATTCATCCATGGCAAAACTATTTGTAGCTATTGGGGTGGGAATCATGAGTGGGGAAATGGAAGTGTGGGAGCAAGAACAAGATCCCTTTGTCATGATCCTCCTAACTGTTTTTCTTTAATTATTTGAGTGGCGAGAAGTTGTTTGAAATATTCTAGAACCTTCAATAACATGTCCATGTACAGAAAAGGGAAACTGAAATGATTAAGGGTATCTCCTGTTCCATAAGTGGAGAGATTAAAAAGACTGAGGCGCGGTGTACGCTGATGGCGGCAAATTCGCTGCCGTCAGTTCGATGTCTCTGGATCGACTGATCAGTCTGTGTAGACCTGCTCAATCGATCCAGCAATCGATGTAGGAAAACCATCCCGGTAAGTGGCGTAGCGCTGCATCGAAGGGAATGCTGTTCCCTTCGGCCCAGCACAGTGTGGATGGCGCGTAGAGCAGACGCAGCGAAGTTGACGGGAGATACGCAAGTGATTTACGTCACTTGTGTATCTCCCATCGACTGCTGCCAAATCCAGAAGGTAAGTGTAGGCCAGGCCTGGGACTGTTCAGCTTAAAAAAGAGACAAGATATGAGGGGGATATGACAGCGGTCTATAAAATCATGAATGATAGGGAGAAAGTGAATAAGGAACTGTTGTTTGCACCTTCACATAACGCAAAAACCAGGCGTCACCCAATGAAATTAATAGGCAGCAGGTTTAAAACAAAAGGAAGTATTTCTTCATGGTGTGTGCAGTTTACCTGTGGAATTTGTTGCCAGGGATGTTGTGAAGGCCAAAACTATAACTGGGTTCAAAAAAAAGAATTGGATAAGTTTATGGAGGATAGGTCCATCAGTAGCTATCAGCTAAGATGGTCAGGGATGCAATTCCATGCTCTGGGTGTTCTTAAACCTCTGACTGCCAGATGCTGGGACTGGACAACATGGGATGGATCACTTGATAATTGCTCTGTTCATTCCCTCTGAAGCATCTGGCATTGGCCCCTGTTGGGCATAATGGGCTGGACCCAGTTGGTCTGACCCAGTTTGGCCATTCGTATGTTCTTAATGAGAACCTGAGAGAGTTGGGAGAACACCAAGCATCCAACCTCTGAACCAGCACTTTACTTTTCCTTTTTAAAAGCATGAGGAACTGTGAGGAGAAGGAGAATATTCACAGGTTGAATTCTGCTGTCACACCACTGTATCCTCATTGACTTTGATGCAGTTATTCCTGATTTATACTAGTGTATACAAAATCAGAATAAAGCCCAAAAGGAAACCCCGGGTACAAATAACTACTTCATATTTAGATTCATTCAGATGTAGACTGCTCCAAAATAGCTTTGTTAGATGATTTATTCTCTTTTTTCTCTATTGACTTTAATGAAGTTTGCAAGAGGCTCCTCCAAATGATTCAGCAGCCTGGCAAACCTGTTAGAGGAAGTCTTTATTTTATTTTTCCTTCTAAGCTCATCCAGCTCTCATTAAAACTAAGGAGCTTTTCTAAGTGAAGAGCTTAAGAAAATGCACAGTCTGTTTTTGTTCATGCTAATTGTTAGTGTTGTGTCTGTGGTACCGGTTCTGGAATGATCTGGAGTTCTTTTTAAGAAAGGGCTCTCAGTGTTCTTATAGGATCAGAGACAAAGCCGTGCAGTACACTGCAGTTACCATTGGGCATTCTGGTCTTTATCCCTAGCACTGTTCCATGTAGATTACTGATATTCTGTGGACATTTGACAAATGTCACAAATCCTTATGGTCCAGATTCTGGTTCGACCAAGTCAAAGGTAAATCTCCCATTGATATTAAAAGGGAGCAGAGTCAAGCTCTGTGTTTGCATGTTCAAAATGGACCTCACTGCATCTTTGCTAGTGTCACATTTTAATACCTCATCATCTCAAAACAGCTTGTAGGTTTCGACTTTCAGCCATTACATTTTACAAGAATAATAAAACCTGGCACTTCCACAGTGGCTTCCATCTGAGGATCTTAGTGCTTTAAAAACATTAATACATTGCATTGCATTGCATTGTCAACATGGGGAAACTGAGGGGCTGAGAAGTTAAGTGAATTCCCCAAGGTCTCACAAGTAATTGTGAGAGCCAGGAATAGAACTCAGAATTCCTGCCTCCCAGTCTTATGGTCTGACTACTAGAAAGCCGTCCTTTCAACTGATACTATGGTAGTTATGCTTACTGTTAAGGTTATCTAAAACTTTCCATTATAAACCACGGTACACAGAATGAGGCAGAGATCCAGTGGAAAAAAAGTATATGATCATATAAGTAAAGACTATCATAATGCATGCACAGAAAGGGGTGTGAATTAATATTACATGGACAGCTTTAATTAGGCAATTCCTAACTTTTGAATGTTTCACTTTACAATCATAAAATTCTTCTAATGACAGGTATTTTAAATTATATTGAATATACAGTATTGCCATTGTTATATTAGGTAGATAAGATAGATTGCATTAAGCACATGTGCTATTAACAGAAAAGAGATAATGTAATATTGTCCATTTTACTGTAGCAAAAATGTCAGCTAACTTGAACAGTCTCCTTGAAGAAATGACTAAAGTTTGGATATAGTAATTATACTGAAAACATAAAAATTGTTTCCCGCCCTCTACCGCCCCCATTCACATTGAGCTGATATGAAAAATGAAATATCAATGAACTCCTACAATGCTGATATGTAGTATTTCATTGCCATCAACTCTAAGAACAGGGAATATAGAATGTGTGTGGGAGGAATAAGGTATTTAATGTCTATTTCTGACTGCACAGCAGGACGAAAGATACGATCCTGCTTGATGTTCTCTGATCTTTGCCTTGCCTTCCATAAACCTGAGTTTAGCTCTTTAGTTTCACAATGAATTTGAGTCTGCTATAGTAATTGCAAGATTACAGTAAACGGAGAAACAAATTACTCCTGATTTTTAAAACAATGCAAGTCATTTACCTGAGAAAAATAATGACAAACTATTTTTCTGCCTTGTGGCTTTTCAGATTATACACCAGGTAAGGCGTCTCTCAAACATTCTTGTCAAAAGCTCAGAGCCCTTCCTCTATAAATTAGGTGCACTTCCTTTCAGTGACAGTCTGAACGACATTTTGGGGAAGGCAGGGGGCGGTGACTACACTGACTGAAAAATACAACAAGCTATATCCTCGACTGGTGTAAATCAGCAGAGCTCCACTGTCTTAAATCAGCAGAGCCATTGACGTTGGTTGAAAATCTGATTTTACTGGAGACATTATTGTTCCCAACTGGAGACAAAATTTTAGGAACATGTTGAAATAAATGTAGACTTACTTGACTTGAAAAAAAGATAACATTGAATAAATATAGACAAGGGAAACTCCATTCATGTAGATACAAGGCAAAGCATAGTTCCCAGATATATAAGGTGAAATATGTAATTTGACATGTAAAAATATATGTTCCCCACAAACAAAATATCATTGAAAACCAATTAAAGTTACTCCGGGGCACAAGTCTTCTACCTGAATCATAAAAGTAGCTAAATCACGTCTAAATGTGTATCCTATTGTTAGTATTGTTGAGGCTGGAGTTCAGGATCTCTATCACAGTGAGAGTCAGAAAAATATGGGGTATTTTGTGCTTGTGTGTGTGGAGTTAAAAGTGACAATATGGGAAAGACTTCTTTACGCTGGCGTTACTTTGCTGTTAAGGGTTTTAGATGGGTGGACTGTGCTTTTGAGGCAATGTCAACTAGTCTGTTATTTTCTTTGCTCATTCATGCCTTTCTAGTAATGTGACTTCCATCCATTAATATATTATTTTGTCTCCAAGGACACAGTTTCTTCCTCAGACCATTCTTGTCTCTCTGACAAACCTCCTCTGGCTTGTCAGACCATGTCAGCTGATGAACCAGACGTGGTTTGCTGGCTGTAGAAGCTATGTTCTGAGTGGAGCTGGTAGCTCTGCTCCTTATGTTTTTTAAGGGAACTGTGATAGAGAGGATGCTCCCTGGAGTTGTCGGAGGAATGAAGAGCCTAACCCTGACACTAAGACAGCTTCCCAGGTGGTGAATCAACTGTGATGTGTAAGCAAGGCATGGCTTTCTTGAAGAACCAAGGCTGGACAATATGATGGGAATTACTGGGGGCATCTATCTGTTCTTCCCTCTTCTCCATTTCACCACCTCTTGCTTTTTGCAGTCCCAGGCTCCCTGAAGATCCCCTCTTCTGTAATGTCCCAAACAGCATGAAGATGTTCAGGGGAGCTATCTATGTTCTCCAGTGCATGCCCTGCAATCATGATTCTCCCCACCAATAATACTGTCACTTAGGGGAATATATTTCCCTGCCCCATCTGTGGTTTATCAGACTTGCTATTCCCAGCTGGTGAACCACAAATAATTCCTCCCAACCCCAAATGACTTCTTTTAAACATGACAAGGAGGTAGGGAAAGAGGCACAAGTGACTCCATTAGTCTGACATCAGGAATGAGCTAGTGTGATTATTTGGCTATGCTGGATATACTTCACAAAGCTCATTGCAGTTATGCTGCATTAGGGAATGTCTTTTATAATACTAAATATTGAAGTGTTAATACTTTGTAGAATATAGGGGGCCAGCATATATATATAAGGGGACTTTGGGATTTCTAAGGACTGTGATTTTATGGCATGAGAGTTCTAAAGAAGGGAGAACCTTTTCCCCAACCCTCTCTGGCCTTAATTTTTAAAAGGGTTTATTTTTTGAGGTTTTATCTTATCCTAAGAACACTTATCAACACCTCAAAAATTCAAGGGCCCTTCAGAAGAGTATTTCCCACCTCTACAGTGTCAGGTTTGTTTTGTTTTGTTTTTTAGAAACAACAAATGGTCAGAGCAACAATGATGTTTTTAAGGTTCTGTCAATGGCAAAAGCTTTGGCGCAGCCTTATTACAATATATGGCATCACTACCACTTCACCACAGCACACCTTCTAAGGGGAACTTCCACAAAATATTGACTTCAATAGTGCCAGGATTTCAGCCTGTAGTTTGAAACGTTCCTTGCATGTGATATTCATGCAGTGTGGTTCTGTAATGAGTACCACTGCCTCTGGGTCATAAACTGTACAAACACAGACAGTGCAGGGCAGTAACAATGCTCTTTCCCTCATTCTTTCTCAGCCATCTTTCCTTTTTCCATATCCTCTCTCTTCCTACTGCTATCTCCTCCCCTTTACCCCTACACTCAGTGCCAGGAGGGAAACCCCTACATGACCAATTTATTGAACTTTGGCACTGGTAGACACTACCACTGGTGCTTCTGACAATTAGACAAATTTAGAAATTTGTTTAGTTAGTTTTAGTTTAGTATGTATATTTAGTCTGAAATATGGGAGGTTTATAGATAGAATTAAATGTCTCATAATTATTGATCGATTCCAAGGTCAGAAGAGACCATTGTGATCATCTGATCTCACCTTCTGCATAGCACATGCCATAAAACTCCCCCAAAATATTTCTCAGAGCATATCATTTAGAAAAGACATCCAATTTTGATTTAAAAATTGTCAGTGATGGAGAATGCACAATGACCTTGGTAAATTGTTACTGTCACCATAAAAATTAACACCTTATTTCCGGTCTGAATTTGTCTAGCTTCAACTTTCAGTCATTGGCTCATGTTGTACCTTTCTCTTTTAGATTGAAGATCCCATTATTATATATTTATTTCCCATTTAGGTACTTATAAACTGTAATCAAGTCACCCCTTAACCTTATTTTTATTAAAATAAATAGATTGAGCTCCTTATCTGTGTCGTTATAAGGCAGAACAGACTGCTTGATGACTATTCCCCATTTTAATTACACTTTGAGATCTATCAATTAGCCAGCTTTTAATCCATTTAATGTGTGCTATGTTAATTTTATATCTTTCCAATTTTTTAATCAAAATACCATGTGGTACCAACTCAAATGCCTTACAGAAGTCTAACTATATTATGTCAACACTACTACTTGCATCCATCAGACTTTTGTAATCTCACCCAAACATGATATCAAGTTAGTTTGACATGATCTATTTTACATAAGCCCTTGTTGATTTGTGTTAATTACATTACCCTCCTTTAGTTCTTTATTAATTGAGTCCTGTATCAGCTCTCCATTATCTTGCCTGGGATTGATGCCAGTCCGACAGGGCTATAATTATCTGGGTCATCCCATTTACCTTTTTAAAAAAATTGGCATAACATTAGCCTTCTTCCAGCCTTTTGGAACATCCTCATTACTCCAAAACTAACAGTCCAGGGGCCTCCTTAGTCAGCTCTTTTAAAATTCTTGAATGCAATTTATCCTGATCTGATCATTTAAAAATGTCTGACTTGAGTAGCTTCTGTTTAACATGTTCCAAAGATACTAGTGGTGTAGAAAGAGTGTTATCATCATATGATGAGATTGCATCATTGATCTTTCCACCAGTTTCAGAACAAAAATATTTATTGAACATGTCTGCCTTTCCTTCAGTATTACTGATATTTCTACCCTTTTCATCTAATTCCTACCATAACCATTATCATGATTCTTTTTGTTTCTATTTTATTTAAAAACCTTCTTCTTCTTGTCCTTAGGTCTGCTGGCCATACATTTCTCCTTGTGTCCCTTGGTCAACTTTCTGTAATTCCTAACTACTGATTTACATTCTTTATTATCGACTTCCTCTTCTTCCATTTGTTATATATTATTTATGTGTCTACACTTTTGTGGTTTGGACAATAGCTGCTGTGTATTCTTGCAATATTTTTGATCCTACAGGAGGCAGACTGGGCTTGAAATGATTGGTTGGTGTACCAATTTGTTTTGCCAATTTTTGAACCTGGTTACAAGGTTTGACTTGAACTTTAAAATTACTGGGTTCACATTTTGCTTAGAAGAAAAACAGAAGGAAGTGCCAGAGAATGGGAAACTGTGGTGTTTTGAGGACTGTGTTGGAATTGCAAGCTGTCACTTTCAGAGTGGATTCTTCTTGCATGTTAGGGGGGCTTTTTAGCAAAGTGTGAGCAGAGTCAGTCTGAAAAAAGGCAGCTTAAAGAAAGGTGGGATGAGTTGTGCCTTGCTGCCTCAGGAAACAGTCAATTTTCTCTCTCTGTTTTTAGGCTCTTGTTTATCTTTCTGAATTCTAAGAAATAAAGTAGTATTATATTGCGAACTTTCAGCAAGAGTATTTGTTTTTATCTAATTCTCTGTGTATGCTGTGAGCATAACAGAAGTAATGATAAAAGAGGGTTTAATGGAGCATGGAGGTAGTAGAGTAAACATTGAGTAGCAGAGATTGTGAATCAATGTCTGTCTGCATGCCACCACTCCCCAGCCCCGTGAAATTATTTTAATTTTTGATAAATTTTTTGTTTTGTATTTTGGGAATTTTGTGGTTTTTTTTTTTTTTTTAAATCCACCTGGGTGTGTTTTTAAACACACACGGGTGTGTGGGGGAAGGGGGCAAAGGGAGCATATTCTTTTTGGGCTCCTGCCACCATCTTAGCTGGGGGGGGGGGATACAACCTCAGGACATAGGTCAGCCTGACCCCTGACAGGCAGGGAACAATCTGCGGGATGCTGTGGGCCTGGCCAGGGAATTAAGTTGCCAAGATAAGTCCAGTGCTCGGCTCCTGTGGGCAGAGCATGTTGGGGGTCTCCTCTGAGGGGGACAGGGCCTTGCTGCCTACCAAGCAAGAGGAGGGGAGAGGCACAGTTCTATGTCTCTGGTACCCCTGCCCTGGATTCGCTCAGTGCCTCCCCATTGGAGGGTGGCACTGGGGCCAATGGTGCTTCCCTCTCCCTGGCTGTCTGCTATCCACCCCACCTCCCTAACTGTAAATCCACCAGCCTTTTGGTCAGGAGCATGCAGGAGGCTGGAAGTAAGGATTGGAAGTGACTGGAATAGTGCCAGGTTGCTGCAGCGGCTCTATTGCGGTTGCTGCCTGGCTGTCAGCAGCAAAGGTGACAGTGGTCACGGAGGTTGGCTGTGAGCACTATAATGTTTTCATTTTATTTCATATTATTTTGTATTTGCAAAAAAAAGGGACTCTACCCTACCCCCACAATCTCTAACTGATTAGGGGGCAGGCAGAGATGGATGATGACCCCATTTCCCTCCCTGGGCTGGGGACCAAAAGGAAATCCCACCTCTAACTTCCTGCTTCCAGTCTGCCTTGCCTTGGATGAAAGGAATATCGCTCTAAAACAGAAGCTGAGTCCTGGCCGAATGGGGACAGTAGGCTGGCTACAGGCCACCTGATTGACTCTGGACCAATCAGTTGGCACAAGAGTGGGTCTGGGGCAGGCACATGCAGCTGAGGTGTGAACATGTTGAGTTTGCTGCCACTGCTGGAAGGAGCAGGCCCAAGTGCAGGATTCTTGGATCTCGCCACAATGAACTCTTCAAAAGAGAGAGCACCTAAAGGCGCCAATATTGCAAAGGCATCAGCATGAGAATCCGTATGGTTGTAGGTGTCTGCCTGCCTGCATAGATCTGATTCCAGGACCAAAGCTATATTTACTTCCATTAATAATAATCTGCATGAAAAAAACTAATCTTTCTCTCTGATTCTTCAAAATCTCAAAATAAGAATGGAAACATTATAGAGGGATTTCTTCCACCTTCTTTTCCGAAAACTGAACTATTTACTACTATTATTATTTTAGATCAAAATGATAAGATAATATGAATATCTGAATGTTAAGGCACAATGACACTTTGGGGATTGCTACTGAAATGTCTGTAGATAAAAATAAAGGAGACTTAGCTAAAGAAAAACAACAAAGGACTGAAACCTACGGGCTGCAGTCATTTTCCCATTCATCCAATGATTTGAACCTCATGGAGGAAGAATGAGAGAGAGAGCCACACAAGTGGGGCTTGATTCTGATCTGTGATACCCCAGTGTAAATCCAGAGTAATTCCATTGAAGTCATTGTGGTTACATAGGTGTAAAGCCAGCATAAGTGAAAGGAGAATCCAACCCCTTCAGTTAATAATCAAACTAACAAACACATCTAGAAATAAATCTATGCTAGAGAGAAAGCTAAGAGAGTCTAGTGTGCTGCCAATTCGGAGGCAAATGCAAAGGATTTTCCTGTATTCCTCCCAGCAATCTCTCCTGGCACTGGTGAGCCTTTCAATTCATGTTGCCAGCAAAATGTTAGTTGACTCTTCTCCATGGGAAGGAGAATCTTCTTTCCAGTGCCTCCGCAGGATTTGTTTTGGCAGATGTGCATGCAATAAGCAACCGCTTGCTCTGTGAGGGAGAAAATAAGCTTCCAGTTGTAGTGCCCAATAGACTTACTTTGAAGGAAGGTTCAAAATCAGTTTGAAGGGTTAGCAGGATGTCAGCTCAAACATCTTGTCGTCATGTTTGGAGCTCAGCAGCAGCATAGCCAAGGAACACTTGTGACATGACCAGAACTGACACGGCCTGCTGGCATCGCCAGAATCCTCTTGACTCTCAAACCCTGCTTCAAGGAACCTGTATGCAGACAGCCAGGAATAGTTAAGGAATGTTTTGCATTGAAGGAATAGAGCAATTAGGGGATGTCTGACATTTTTGCAAAGTGCCATCAACTGTAGCAATTGTTCATACCAGTTTGTCAGAGATACCATTCAAATCTCTAGAAAGCCAGGATGGAACAGAGAAAAACGATAACAACTACTAGCCAAGTGTCTTCTGACAGCAGAGCTAAGGGTCCTCTAAAGGACACAGATTAGCTTCAAAGAGAGTCATTTTAAGAATAGAAATCTGTTTAGGAATAACATTTATTTACTTGACACTCTGGGCAAAGACTAAAAGTATAGCTGACCCCAGTTCTGAATTTGAAACTTTTTCAGGATGTGTGTGTTATGTTTAATGAGACTTTTGACACTGACATTTATTCTATTGCTCTTGGAGGTAGATTAATCAAGGACATTAAAAGAACAACAGATTATCTCTGTTTGGAATGGCTTTTGAGTGGGGTATGTAGTATTGTAGTAAATATGTCGTATTTATCAGATAAAACATTCAATGGCTGTATATAAAGACAACAGATGTTTATCTTTCAGTAAAACAGAACCTTAGGAATTGTGTGTGTGTGTACTTAGATCAGAAGTTCTAGAATATGATTATAGTCACTATTTTCTTCTTTTTTAATTTTTCCTGAGACCATACTTTATGTATGTGATTGAAACAGGCTCTTTTTCTCTTCTTTCTCTGCCTACTCTCCTTTGTTTGTTCTTTTGCTCCCCATTTTCTTTCTCATCCATCTGAGTATTTCCTCTCTCTTTATCTTTTATCCTTTCCTCTTTCTTCACACCACACCCGCTTTTGTCTCTGTCTTCTCTCTTCCATTGTTCCACATTTCTCAGCGTTGACGGAAATGAGTTTTTTTTATTTTGATTGTTTTTTAACTGACTGATTTGAGGTGCAGTGTCTAGGTGAGTTGTTTGGGATAGTATGTTAGTAGGACCAGCAAGTGGACTAGCTGCTGCAGGGACTACTAAATTTGGTTTACCAGCTGGATGGTATTTTGGAAGGCCTAGGTATTGCCAGAAAGAGGTGACTTGGAAGGTGGCACTCTTCCATCTGAGACACTAGTTAACCAATGTCCCTGCATGGTGCTAGTCAACATTCTGATACTAGAGATGACATCTTTGAAACAAGACCTAAAACAGGGGCCCTCGTCATATTAAAATACCTGCTCATTGGATTTTCTCCTCAAAAGTAGGAGCATTAGCCAAATAGACCAAGTTCTAATCTGGACAACTATAATGTGTGACCCGTCTGAGCCTAGGGTAGCCAACTGATAATGCCAGGGTCAGGGCAGGCTGTAAAAGGAGAGCAGATTCCCCCAGCACTAGTGGGTGACACTGAAGTCAGACTTCCCAACCAGCCACAAACAGTGCTTCTGATTCCCCACACTGGTTATCAAGAAGCCAAAATAAAAATATACACAGCCCCCTTTACTGCATTTCAGTCTCTGGTTCCCAATTGGCCAGTAGGTCCAGTAAAGAGGCCAGTTATTTAAAACTCTATGTTCTTTATCAAAAAGGTTTCTCCTGACCCCAAAGGGTCAGGCACAGTACCAGATCAACACAAGTTTGGATTTTACTCAAAATACCACACTGCCAGCCAATCCTTTAGTAACTAAAACTAAAGGTTTATTATAAAAAGAAAGAAACAAACTATAAGATAAATGTTAAAGGATTAAAGAAATCAGATACATACAATTAATTTGAAAATCCATATATATCAGGTTTCTAATAGAATTGTGGAGTTTGCAGGCTTGTATAGTCCCTCTGGTATACATCCAGTAGCTGGATGGGTCTCAGTCCTTTGTTTCACAGCTTCAGTTCAGTTGTAGATGAGTTGATCCAGAGGTAAGTGAAGACTGAATACAAAGACTGAAAGGCAAAATGGATCTAGGGCAGCTGCCTTTTATGTCTTTGCTCTTTGCCATGGTGCTTGTGGAATTTTACAGGAATAAGATGGAGTCCAGAATCACATGAGTAAGTCTGGGTGACTCATCAGGTATATCCCTGGCTTCTCCCCCTGGGGCCCTGTAACTGTGCATTTCTTAATGGGCCATTAAGCAGGCTAGTGCTGCAGCCATTGTGTCTGGGGTGTCACCCAGACACAGCAAAATGTGAAATACAGATATATCAAACATGTATAATGGAAGTTATGGATATAACACATGAACATAAACATCATCATCTTACTTAGCACATTATAGCCTTTCTATCAGGACCTGACATGACATATCTCTCATGAATTATTATAATTTTGACGTATTGATGTTAAATAATATAATAAATTTTCTTCCCCCCCATGCCCCCCAATCCATCCAGCATGACATAAGCTTATCTAACTTGCCTTGCCATGTTAGTTAGTTTGTCCTTGCTTCCTGCCTTAAACTGTTGCATGGAGTGGCTATGCCCAGTCAAACAGCTTCATGTTTCATTGTGGAGGGGGCTTCACTTCATGATGGTTAATTCCTACATATGTAAAGGGCCAGATTGTACCACACTGAGACAAGCTTAATGGCACAACCCTCTGCAGAGGCCATTGCAGAGTCTCACTGTGCCAGAGGACAAGTGTGTAAAAGAATGGTGTTTATTGGGAATGCAGCTGTGTGCACCCCAGCATATAGGTCGTGCACATGGCTGGTCAACTCTCTAGCAGATGTGGAGAAGGGCTATGGCCAGGATCCAGCCTTTTCCCTGGCTCTCTTGGAGAGTCTAGCATTTGTGGGTGAGCTAGTGTTGTCATGTTCTCTTTGTACATGGTAGGCTGTAGGGCTGCTACTGGCAGGGATGGCTCCTGTACCAGATACGGACTGGCTACAGAGAATCCATTGCGGAGAGGTACAAGAGATGTCTTCTCTATGAGATACTTTCATGCACTTCTGGCTATAGCCTTTACCAGTTCAGGCAAGGTATGTTACACACAATACCATCTAGTGGCTGTACATTATAAAACTGTTTTAGCATTCCATTACATTTCCCCCTTTAAGTATTTTACTTTCCTACCATTTACAAAATTTACATTATCACACTATCTTTGAAGTTCAGCAGGTATTAGTGTAAGTGTGTTTGAATTCTTTGGTTTTTTTATTACAAGACCCGAATGTGTAACAACTTGATCATCTGGTTGTCCATTAGTTGCAATGACTGTCTCTGGTCAGTTTCGGGAATCTCTGAATCGTCGTCTTGTTCTGGATCTGCCATCTGTAGAGTTTGCTCGATTGACTGTTAATTCTGGAAACAAACTGAAGATGTTAGTGATTTCTGTTGAACTTTCTGCTGTCGGCCTCAATCAAATGTGACCTGGGAAATGATTTTTTTTTCTTTGTGACAGCTGAAGTTCTTTTTCTCCATCCAGTTTGGCACAAACACAGTCACTAGGTACTAGACCTGCCAGTTCTCTGAGTGCAACTGAGTGAAATCTGTTATAAAAGAGTTGATGAGCTTTTTTTGCCTTCTTATCCAATTTGGCTATTCTCTTCATGTCTGGCCACTTTGGAGATGGATCCTTTTCCAAAGTTGGAATGGTGGCTCTGATTTGTCTTCTCATCAGGAGTGAGATGTGCTGGATTATATCCAGTAGCTGCTATTGGTGCTGATCTGTAGTTCAGAAGATCAGTGAATGGATATTCCTGCTGTAGAATTTTCCTGGCTGTATGTACAGTTCTATGTGCCTCTCCATTCACTTGTAGGTAATGTGGGCTGCTAGTAATATGATCAATATATTTCATTTGGAATGACTTAATCACAGCTGTGATGAATTATGGGCCATTGTCTGTCACTAGGTGTTCTGGAATACCGATGTGAGCAAAAGTGCACTTAAATTTCTCTAACACTGCAATATGTTATGTCTTTCAAGTCCATTATTTCTACATACCTGGAAAAATAGTCCCCTATGATTATGTAATTATGTCCTCTGAATTCGCATAAATCTGCAGCTAATCTTTTTCAAGTTCTGCCTGGTAGAGTTATTTTGTACATTGTATGGTTCAACAGTATCTCTTAGGGTTTTTTGTACTGAATCTCCTTTCAAAAGTCCAATATCACCAAATGCTCCAGTGAGTTCTTCCATTTTTCTCACTAGGCCCATCGTAGCTGCCACACTATTGCTGAGAAGGTTGCTGGCCTTTGCATGTGATCAAAGGAGCAATCTGAAAGTAAAACTTTTGTCTTTGTAAACTTTCTGTGATGAACCGGCCCATGCAGTTCAGAATACCTCTCAAGATAGTCAAGGCTGTGTCAGAAGAATTCAGCTTTGAGAGGGATGAAGGTGATTAAGCATCCCTTCTGTTATGACTGTCAGGTCTGCTCCTGAATCAGTTTTAAATCAATAGTCTTTCCAAGAATATTCAGTTTCCCTCTCCAGGCAGACTGTATTATCACACATGCTAGATCCCAGAAATAATGGCTCTTGTCTGTCTATAATAGCTCATTTCCTAACTATATTAGTGCAGCAACAGATGCAAGATGTCCATATTTTGTGCATTTATTACATCTTATATCATTGGCTGGACACACATTTCTTGGGTTATGAATTTTTCCACATCTTGTGCATTGAACAGTTTCATAGTTAGGCTGGAATTTTTTCCACGTAGTCTCTGGAGTCTTATGATGATTACTTCTAGCACTCAGGCTGTATCCCATAGATTCATAGGCTTTAAGCAGAAGGACCACTATGATCATCTAATTTGACCACCTGCATATTTCAGGCCTTAGAACCTCATTTACCTACTCCTGTAATAGACCCATAACCTCTATACTGCTTCTATTTTTTACAGGTTTGACAAATTGTTTGTTCTGATGTTTCCCTAGCTCAGTCTGTTTTTGTTATTTGGATAGCTGTGCGTTTTTCTTCTGTTTGCAAGTTTTGCTGCTGTTTTTCTTCTGTTTGTTTCTCTTCTTCTCTGGCACCGGGTAGGTTACTTTTACTTCTGACGCCATGTCATGTACTCTTGGTACACAGTAGGTTGTAGAGCTGCATCTTGCTCTTGTACCAGATATGGACTAACTGACTATAGAGATTCCATCACAGAGAGAGGTACAAGAGATGTATTTTCTACGAGATACTTTTGTGCACTGCTAGATATAGTTGTTACTAGTTCAGGTAAGGTATGCTACACACAGTACCATCTAGTGTCTGTACATTATAATATAGTTTTAGAATTCCATTACAGTCCTGAGCAGGTTGTGTGCTTGGGGGAGTGCAAAGGCTAAAGGTGTAGCTGATCTATGCATGGGGGCAGAAGAGAGAAAGGAGGGTAATGCACCCCCCCACACACACACTCTTGAATGAGACTGACCACAACCTAGCCCAAAGTTAGTAAAGTGCTTTAGAATGGATGTTGGGAATATCAGCATTAATAATTCACAAAAGCAAACAAAAGTATGTAAGGATCCATGCGTCTGTTGTTGATTTACAAAATATTTTAAAATGTTATTCTTTGGAGAACATCGTTGCTCCAGTATATTGAAAATCCCTTAAGGTAAAAAAGAATGATGAAGCAGCTGGTTGGGCTGTGCACTTGTGCTGATGGACTCTGATGGCTGTTATGTTTATTTGATATAGGTTGTTTACAACAGCTGTTGGATGGATTAACAGGTCTTGACTTCATGTATTTGTGAAGCAAATTTGAAGTGTGAGTATAATTAGGAAATGCTGTACTTTCCTCTTCATCAGAGCACCTAGATGATCTCTCCTATAAGCTATTACAATTACTGTCAGAGTTGGTTGCTGGGCTCTTATTTTAGAGAGGCTTTCATTAGTAGAACTTCCCTCTTTTATAAACCCATAACCAGTAGACAGGCAGGAAGCCCAATGAGAAATTGATAATTAAACTTCTATCTAAGTGATTTTTAATCTAAAGCCAGTTGAGACATTCAGTGATCCAGCTACACTTCTGTACTTGATGAACTGAAGGGGAATAAAAAAAGGAAAAAAAGGAAACCCTCTTAAATAAGGAGCCAATCATTGGGTGCCATCTCTGGCACTAACATTTAGTAACTGATAATTGCAGTAACTAGGGCCATTGAGTCCTGCAAATATTATCCAGTAAATTTTAATTAGCACCCTGGGGATTGAGGAGTCTCAGAATAAGTTCATGGGAGACTCCCCCAACCAGTGGCAAAGTGTGCTGAGTAAATTTAGATCAGCCTGCCTGTCAGACTGGATCAGTGTCATCTTGCTGCTTATGCTGAGGAAAATGCACCTGCTTCTACATGGAAATAAGGTACATTATCTGCCAATTTGTGCTGCTTATTTTCACTGCTGCCCGGGTTTGACAAGTGGGAAATGTGAATGCATGGATTATTTATTCGTAAACCAGGGGGATGAGGAGAAGGTGAAATGGGGTGTGATGCACTTGGCAATACGGGGCACACCATAAATCTCCTAATTTAGTTTTTAAATAAACATGTCATGGACTTTTAGTAAAAGTTCAGAGTGGCATATATTCCTGCCTTATAGCTATGGCAGATACATTTTTAACGTAAAGAGGCTACCCAGTCATATGGGGACTTCAGAAGTATGCAACAACACTGCTGAGAACACACAAGCAATATTATATTATTTCTAATAGCCATCATTTTTCAAGAGCTCATAGATTTTTCATGACAAATGGTTACACTAATGTTGCCCTAGTTGCCAAATCTCTGAATCCAAGTCGTCACTGGCATCTGTACAAACTGAACTGCAATGTATAACAGTTAACTATGTATATTCAATGTCTGTAGCAACGTATGTGCTTTCAGTCTGGTTCTCCTCTTACTTACACTGGTATAAATCAGGAGTAACTTAATTGAAGCCAGTGGAAGGCTGGGCTCTGATTTTAAATGGAGAGGCTTTCGTTAGCCTATAGGTCTGAAGGGCCTGTCTTAGAACTAATGCAGAGGATTCTGCAGAAACAAGATGGAGCCAAATCCTCACCAGATGTAAATCTCCATGGCTCCATTGCTTATTTGTCCTGTGGGAGTTAAGACTGTCAGCAGGGGAGCTATTCTGCAACTGGGGAGGATAAAGCAGCTGGTGAGAGAACTCCTAGCTCCTAACAACAGCCCTCAAAGGGCAACATTTTAGAGCCCTTAGGGCCACAAGTTAGGTAGCACGGATTTATTGTTTAACTCTGTCATACGTAGGTAGTGGTTGTTATCTGTACCACAGTAGTGCTTAGAGGCCCCAAACAAGATAGGGTTGCTATTGTCCTAGGTGCTGTACCAACACCTAGAGCGAGACCGTCCCTGCTCTGAAAAGCTTGCAGTTTATACACACAAGCTAGACAAAATGTTGAGGGGAAACAGAGTCATACAGATGTAAACTGACTTGTCCAAGGTCGTGCAAGAGATTGTGTCAGAGCCAGGAATAGAATCCAGGTCTCCAGACTCCTGTACAGTGCACAGTCCCCTAGACCATGCTGACTCTCCACTGTGTTGTAATTCATGCAGTTCAAAGGTGGATCCTTATCGTACAGATTTAATAGATAGTTCCTGGAGCCACATCCAAGGCTTTCTAGCTTGAAAACTGCCACCTCTGCTAATGTAGTATAAAAGTTACACGATTATTTCTCCTTTGTCTTAAAATGCAAAAAAGACTCCCTAGATTAAAAAATACAAAACAGATTATTGATACAGACACTACAGAACACACAATTCCCACAGATGGTTGTGAAAAGGTTAAACACTTAAAATTGTTTAGGCCTCGGGACTGGGCAACATCTTCAAAAAGTGCTAAAGGAAGTGAGGACAGGAATTGGAGAAGCTTTATCTTATATTGTTACAAGTTCACTTAGTTCAGAAGAGATCCCTGAAGGCTGGAAACTGGCCAGCATAATCCAATTATTAAAGAAGAGGCCTAGAGCTACACCAAGAAATTACAGACCAGTTAGTTTAACGCCAATTGCAGGGAATGCCTTTAGAAACTATTTTAGGGTTTCCAGAGAAATTGGAAAAAACACATTTTAATCAAAGTTAGGGGACATGCAGGGAAAGTCTATCATGCTGAGGAATGCTTTGATTGCAAAGTCTATGATTTTTGCTGAGCTTTGTGATGTTTCACTCTCTTTCAGTTTATTTATAGGCGTTTCTGTAGTGCTCATCAGTGTAGGACCTGGGCCTATGTTTCTTTGTCCTGTTACACGTGTGATCTAGTAAATTTGTGGTGTTTTTTTTTTTTTTTTAAATAATAGTGGATAAATGATGTCCTTGGACTTTACCTCTATCTGCTATAATTAACCAATTATCTAGTATTGTGAAACAGATCATTTGGTGTAGTGCCACTCAGTCATGTTTCCCTGCTGACCTAAGAGTCTTCTCTCTGCTTGTGAAATTAGTTAGCACACTCTGGTAGATGGTACTTCTTTCTGATGGGCCTAATTCAGTGTGGCAGGATCAGATAGTCTTGATCTGACACTGCTAAAAAGAAAAAGGGAGGAAGGGAGGTGTAAGAGAAAACAGAAAAAGAAGAGAGGTGGAGAAGTGGAAAGAACATGGAGTAGCTGCCAAGAACCAGCATCTCACAGTAGTCTACTGTATCTGGAGATACCTCCTGCCTATCTGCAATGGGCAAATTCATCAGACCACTACCGGGTGCTAATGAAAGCCATCCAGCATATTGAACTCCATCTCTGGGCCCCTGCTCATTGCTCTTATACTTCTATTAACTTTTAGAACTAAATAACTTCAAACAGCTGGCCCCAATTCAATGTACTTCATTCTACAACTGGCAAACTGAGGTTCAGCAAAGATAATAGACTTGCCCAAGTTCACAGAGCAAGTTTGAGCTGGAGCAAAGTTTAGGACATGGGTCTTCTGGTGTCTAATCCACATGGCTTCACGGTCCTTCAGAAAGATCACTTTTATTCATGTAAACCACTGATTTTTTCCCCCACCCTCTATAAAATAAGAAAAATGATGTTTCCCTCTCAAATAATATTTATAAAGTGTAGAGGTCCAAAGTAACATTTAGGTCATACAGTGGCAGAGGAGGGAATAGAATCCAGAATCTCTTGGTTGCTCATCCTGTGTTTGAAGTGGCATTTGGGATAGACGAGACACACCACCACCTTTCCTTCTGGGATTTTTCAAAATTTGCAACAACGCACTTTTTGCATGAAAGCAGATTTTCTATCTGCTCAGGAGAGTAATGACTTTTGGATGGGGTCTTAGAGAGAACACCAAAGAGAGCTGCACAAAATTCAACACTTGCTTAACCCTGTAAATCCATCAGCTCAGCGCTCTCCTTGGTCTCCCAGTACCTCTCAGTGCTGGTTCTCAGAAGCTCAGACTCGGGTCTTCACGGCTATCTGGCTGTAGTGTCCTGCTCAATTCTCCTCTGGACTGAGCCTCCTCAGCAATGTGCTGCCTCGTGGATTTTTTTTTAAGGCCAAAAAGGAACATTGTGATCATCTAGTCTGATCTCTTAATGATTGCAATGCTTAGTTCCTCTCTTTCCGTGCCATGTTCCTGAAGCTCTCATCCTGGTGCCTAGAGTGGCTGGCTCAGTTCTCTCTCACACTATACTCCTGAGGTGCTGCCACATGGCTTTTCTCTTCATGGTTGCTCCATTTCTCTTGGTGGAAGTACAAGTCCTCCTGACATGCAAGAGTGGGATTTGTGTCCTTGACTCGATCATTGCTCAGACACTTTCTTCAAGTGAAGGAAATTATTCAAGGCTTTGTTTGTGTCTGTGTTAGCGTTACTTCTTCCATTACTGCAAATGAGAGTGCATTGCAAGCTGAGAGAATTATTTTTGGGTGTCTAGCTGGTGAGTCTTGCCCCCGTGCTTAAGGTTTACTGATCACCATATTTGGGGTCAGGAAGGAATTTTCCCCCAGGGCAGACTGGCAAAGACCCTGGGTTTTTTTTGTTGGATTTTTTTTTTTTTGCCTTCCTCTGTAGCATTGAGCATGGCTCACTTGGTGGTGGATTCTCTGTACCATGAAGTCTTTAAATCATTATTTGAAGACTTCAGTAACACAGGGTTAGGTTTGGGGTCTATTACAGGACTTGGGTGGGTGAAGTTCTGTGGCCTGCATTGTGCAGATCAGGCTAGATGATGGTAATGGTTCCTTCTGGCCTTATAGTCTATGACTTTATATATGGTCTATATACACAGGACCAGAGTCAATCCATTAGTGCAGCCCCTGGCAAAGGGCCAGAGGATCTGGAAGTCTGCCTGGAAGGTGGGAGTCTGTAATGTGAAGAGCATGCAACCTCCTTTCCACTGGAGGGCTCTGTGGTTTAGGAGAATTTATGGTTAGGGTTCCTGGGAGATGCATTTGATTCAGACCATCTCAGACCTTCTCAAGAGTGGGGCAAAAGAGATGCTTTTTCAACACATTAGCTAACACAATTATATACATCACTTAGCACCTATTGTACACACCATAGGGAGACACTAGGGTTGACAACCTATCATGCTTTTAAATACCTTTTTTTGCAACAGTGTTACACTGTTAACCCATATTAAGCTTGTGGTCCACTATGACCCCCAAGATCCCCTTCTGCAATACTGCTTCCTAGGCCGTCATTTTCTATTTTGTATGTGTGCAATTGATTGACTGGTCCTTCTTAAGTGGAGTACTTTGCATTTGTCCTTATTGAACTTCATTATTTACTTCAGACTATTTCTCCAGTTTTGTCCAGAAGATTTTGAATTTTAATCCTATCCTCTAAAATGCTTGTAATCCCTCTCATCTTGGTATCCTCCGGAAACTTTATAAGTTTACTCTCTATGCCACTATCTAAATCATTGGTGAAGATATTGAACTGATCCATGCTTGACCCCTCTTGATATGTCCTTCCAGTTTGACTGTGAACTACTGATAACTACTCTCTGGGAACGGTTTTCCAAACAGTTATGCCCCCACTGTATAGTAGGTCCATCTAGTTTGTATTTCCCTGCTTTGTTTATGAGACGGTCATGCGAGATAGTATCAAAAGCCTTACTAAAGTTGAAATGTACCACATATACCGCTTCCACCATATCCACAAGCTTGTTACCTTGTCAAAGACAGCTATCAGGTTGGTTTGACATGATTTGTTCTCGACAAATCTATGCTGACTATTAGTTAGACCTTATGATCTTGTTTGCAAATTGATTCCTTCATTTTTTGTTCCGTTATTTTTCCAGATACTGAAGTTAAGCTGACTGGTCTGTAATTCCCTGGTTTGTACTTATTCCCCTTTTTATAGACAGGCACTATATTTTCCTTTTCCAGTCCTCTGACAACTTCTTGAAGATATTGCCTCAGTCAGCACCTTGACTAGGATGTATTTCATCAGGAATGGTGACTGAAAGACATCTAACTTGTCTAAGTAATTTTAACTTGTTTCCCCCCTATTTTATCCTCTGATCCTACCTCATTTTCACTGGTATGCGCTATGTTAGACATCCTATCGTTATTAACCTTTTTGGTGAAAACTAAAACAAAAAAGTCATTTAGCACTTCTACCATTTCCACATTTTCTGTTATTGTTTCCCCTCCTCCCCCATTGAGTAATAGGCCCTTGTTCTTGGTCTTCCTTTTTCTTCTAATGTATTTGTAGAATGTTTTCTTGTTACCCTTTATGTCTCTAGCTAGTTTACTCTTGTTTTGTGCCTTGGTCTTTCTAATGTTGTTCCTACATACTTATTTGTTTATATTCATACTCTGTAATTTGACCCAGTTTCCACTTTTTGTAGGACTCTTATTCAGACCATTGAAGATTTCCTAGTTAAGCCAGGTGGTCTCTTGCCATACTTCCTATCCTCCCTATATAGTGGGATAGTTTGCTCTTGTGCCCTTAATAATATCTCTTTGAAAAACTGCCAGCTCTCTTGAACTGTTTTCCCCTTAGACTCACTTCCCATGGGATCTTATTTACCAACTCCCTGAGTTTGCTAAAGTCTGCATTCTTGAAATCCATTGTCTTTATTGTGCTGTTTTCCCTCTTATCATTTCTTAGAATCACAATTTAATGATCATTTTCAGCCAAGCTGCCTTCCATGTTCAAATTCTCAACCAGCTCCTCTTTATTTGTCTATCAAATGTGGAACAGCCTCTCTTCTAGAAGCTTTCTCCCACCTTCTGAAAAAAAATTGTCTCCAATACATTCCAAGAACTCGTTGAATAATCTATCCCCTGCCGTGTTATTTTCCCAACAGATGTTTGGGTAGTTGAAGTGCCTCATCATCAGCAAGTCCTGAGATCTTGATGATTTTGTTTAGTTGTTTAAAAAAAGCCTCAGCCACGCCTTCATCCTGGTTAGATGGTCTATAGTTAGACCTTTATCATGACATCACCCTTGTTTTTTCCCTTTTATCCTTACCCAAAGACTTTCAACAGGTCTGTCTCCTATTTCCACTTCAACCTCAGTCCAAGTGTATATGTTTTTAATATATAATGCAATGCCTCCTCCCTTTTTTCCTTGCCTGTCCTTCCTGAGCAAGTTGTACCCTTCTATTTCAATAGTCCAGTAATGCATATTATCCCACTAAGTCTCTGTGATGTCAACTGTCAAAGTTGTTTATTAACTAGTATTTCAAGTTCTTCCTGCTTATTCCCCATATTTCTCACATTAGTGTACGGACATCTAAGATACTGATTTGACTTCTGTCTTGTCTCTCCCTTATCCCTGTTATAATGGCCCATGCTCCCACCAGATTCC
Source organism: Mesoclemmys tuberculata (assembly GCA_007922155.1). Lineage (NCBI taxonomy): Eukaryota > Metazoa > Chordata > Testudines > Chelidae > Mesoclemmys > Mesoclemmys tuberculata. The sequence continues at coordinate 21,590,935 of ML675612.1, read as the reverse complement.
AACCCTTCTCCCAGGTCTTCATGTTTTTTGACTTATCTGTGGGCTTTTGTCACCTGCTCCTGTCAAATCTAGTTTAAAGCCCGCCTCACTAGATTAACCAGTCCATATCCAGATATGCTCTTCCCCTTCCTGGGTAGGTGGCCACCATCTCTGCTTAGCAGTCCTTCTTCCCAGAACAGCATCCCATGGTCAAGGAAGGCAAAGGCTTCCTGGTGACAATGTTTTTAAATATGTTAGTTAACTACATAAACATGCTTGCTAAACACATCTCATTTTTATGGTTTAGACAGGACCTATAAATGGTCCCTCCAAAATCATATTGAGACGTGTAGATAGGACTGCATAGGAAGGCATGCACTGATGCTATCTATGCTATGCCTGCTGTATAGATAAATAGAGGGCTTCTTTCTCTAGTGCTTTTAATCCAGCATCTTTCATAATGAGCAATAGATTCACAAAAAAGAAACGTGTGAGCACACGTCTGTACATGCGCATGTGTAATCACAGTAATTTGAAGGGTCATTTGCTTAAACTCAAGCAATTTTCAAAACTACTTTTACAATACAAAGACTTAAAACTATCCATGTATTATACATGAAAAAGGCATGTTACAGCATGATTTGTTATGTAAAAATTTTTCCTGACTTGTACAGCCTCACCAACATTAAGTCTGCATTTTAGATTTTGTGTCGCTTTGTTAAAAAATGTTTCTGGTGAAGTTGAGGTAACCAGAAAAAGACAATGAACCAGCAGCATGTATTTGGAGGAAACAAATTACAGTTACTATGTTGCATGCTTCTTGCTGTAGCAGAGTGGGTGGAAAATTTTGCATTTAAACTGAAAGCTTCAAGTTTGAACTTCTTGAAAGTTTCCAGCACAAAAATCATCACCATCTCTCACTCCTTCCAGCTTCAATAAGGGTTTTCCAGCATCATTTCACTTTATTTTAATGAAAATGAAATTTTAGGCCTTACAGTAAGGGCAGAAAAGCTTTTAGCAGTATAAAAATCCAGTTTAATCCAATTGGCATATATGATTTTCAATTAGCATGGCAAAAAATTCCATTTCCATAAAATCAATAGCAGTTTTCCTCGGTGAAAACTCTTTTTCACTAAAGACCAATGTTTGGCGAGAGAATCATTGTGCTTGTAAAACATTTTATAAAATCCAAAAAGCATCAGTTTTGCTTTTCGTCAGAAACATTTCTTACGGCTCTGTTTGCTCTGATATGTCATACAGGGTGAATCATGCCAATCTGATCAGCTGTGCTCAGTCATACAAGAAACTTGTTACAAAGGGGGAAGGAACTCAAGCCTTATAAACAGAAGAAAGACTTTCATATTAGCTCTTTAAAAAAAATAAATGTGCTGATAAACTGGAATATCTGGGACTTAACAGTATTTGGTTTTTCTTCATTTTAGACATGGAAGGAAAATGACTTATCAGCTTTTAAAATAATTATAAACAATGTCTTGCAAAATAATACCCACTCAATTGTCATTTAAGTTAAGAGAAACTGTTCCATATCTATCATCTCTCTTAGACACTTATCATTGTGGTATCTGATCTCAAAACCATTTACAGAAGTTGTTGGTAGTATTGCCATTGGATAAATGGGGGAATTAGGATATAGAGAGGTTCAGGTCTTGGCTACACTTAAAACACTACAGCAGCACAGCTGCAGTGCTTCAGTATAGTCACTAGCTATGCATATGGGAGGGATTTTTCCATTGACATAGGTATTCCATGTCCCCAAGAGGTGATAGGTAGGTCAATGGAAGAGTTCTTCCATCAACCTAGCATAGTCTACATTGAGGGTTAGGTAGGCATATCTACGTCTCTCAGAGTGTGGATTTTTCACACTTCTGGGAGACATAGCTATGCTGATACAAGGTCTAAATGATTTGCGTAAAGTTACACAGCAAGTTAATGGTAGACTGATAGGTATCAGATGGAAAAAAGAGGAAGCCAAAATGAATGCCCCTATTCCCACATCATGAGTTCTGAATAACCATCAAATAGCTTCTTATTTAGATGGCATGAAAGGGATTAAAAAAAATTTGAGAGAAACTATTCATTACTGAATCACAAAGGAAGCAGGTAGACCTGAAGCAATGCATAAGTGAACAACATACAGAGCAAGAGTTATAAGGTATTGTTCAGTCCATAAAATCTTGAGGGAAAAGACTGTGGTTGCTCTTAATACTGTCGTCTTTCTTGTTATGCCTAACAGTGGGTAGGTATTCTGATTCGTATAAATATATTTGGTTATGTGCTGGAAAGCAGCCCTATTCAAGGTAGTACTTAACTCCTGTTAAAGTCAATGGGATATGAGTACATGCTCAAAGTTAAGAACGTGCTTAAATGCAGTCCTGGATAGAGATCACTGTTCACACATGTTTAAATGCTTCCATGAATCTGGACCATATCTTCTAACCATTTTGTAAAGTGCACTCAGTGATTTAGGGTCTGTGGATGGAAAGGAGAGCAAGAAATACCATTTGTTAGTACATGCTGCTGTTTGTTTGGCATATGAGAATCAAAACCTTTGCAAGAAAATAGATAACTACAATGTTAGCCTTATACCAAACTCTTGCTCTCAAGGATTTCTCATTTGGAGCATATATTAGTTCCTGTGGCTATAATAGAGGTTTAATTTGTGTATTCTGCTTTATCTCAAGTTGCCTGATCAGCGTCTTTATTATAGACAGTAAGTCCAGGACGCCTCTACTAGCAATGTTGAGAAAGTTCTGGTGGATTTCATGAGAAAGCTGCAGCCATCACCTAGGAGCCCAGAGCTAAATCCTTTAGTTTTTCTATATTGTATAGATTACTTGCTTTTCCTGCCTTCCACTATATTAGTTAAGACAAGTGAGACCCTCCTGGTCATAGTACATTTGCCTCCTAAAATAAAGACAGCATCACTTGTCACAAAGGTCTAGATAGGAAAAGGTTAAGAAAAACAAGAAGGTTGTTCTCAATTAGCATCAAAGGGGATGAACTACAGGCCAAACAGTGAACAATTCACAGACATCGGTCCAGATGTGGGAGCTGACAGTACCAGCCTCAGCAAAGGTTCTTACAGTAAGCCATTTCTAATCCTCATTCTGCACAGAGGAAGACAAATTGAAACAGCAGGATAAATACTCTATTTCAATATTAACCGCTTACAGTAACGTTTCACAAAATTTATGCTGGAAATTAAGCTACAGCACAAAATACACTTTGCCACGTTCAGGCGTATGAGGATTCTATAACACACATTCTGTTGTTATGTAGGCTACTGTACATGACAATAGTAATAGTCCCTGTTCATATATAATAGGCAGTTTTCATCTTTGGTTAAGCTTTATAGGTTGTGGACCTGATTCTCCACTGCCTTGCTCTTAGTCTGGTCCTTTACAGCTGTGCAAAATGTGTTTAAAATGCTACCAGAGCAGAATTCATAGCCTTACTCCTTCTTTGCTGTGGTGTAAACAGCTACCCGGAGTGCAAGGCAGCAGAGCATCAGGACCATTAAATACTGATGTTAACAAGCCCTTCCTCAAGCCATGTTTCTGTTGCTCCACTCTGCAATGCTGACCCACACTCCTGCGTCAAATTTATCCAAATAGAGCTTAAAAATAGCCTAAATATTTCTGAAAATCACACACACCCCAGCAGAACAAAGATGATGCAAATGTCTTCAGGTTCCTTGTTTTCATAGTCTTATTTTGTACTGATCTCATAAATCCCTTAACTACCCTATATTATCTTTTTCTAAATCATGTCTCGCTTGGGCTACATGAGGGCATATCTTTCATTTCTCTACAAACTGCCATTCCCTCCTGGTGTGCTGTACAACTGATTAGTAACAACTAATCTTCACAGTACCCCTGAGGAGTAGAAAAGGTCTCAGTCTTCTTAGCAGCTCTAAGGAGCCCTGTGTTAGTGGGACTCTACAGAGGCACAGTTGTCGTTCCCTATGCAGGCATTCATAGTTTCAGGACTTACAATATAGGTGGACAAGTTGAGTCAGAGCTCAGTATATCTAGGAACAGAATTCTAAGAGCACTGGACTGGGAGTCAGGAACAAAGAGTACTTCTCCCCAAATAAAATAATAGTGGCTGGTACGAGGGAAATTTTTAGGTTTCATTATATTAAATACTAAACCAACCTAGATTGGGTGAGGGTGAAATATAACTGCTTTCTCAGTGCCGTATGAAAATAAGGCTTGAATCTGAATCGTTTGCCACAAAAAACGCAAAGAGGATGGCTAGAGTTAACACAGTTGGTAATCTTAGCTGCTTGCCATCCACTGTACAGCTGGAGCATATACGGTATGATACTTAGTTCAGACAGAGTTCTGGTGACTGACATGAGAATGGATCTGTCTTCTGAAAACGTACAACACAGAAGACGCTTCCAAACGAATGATCCATTCAAAGCATCTGTCAACAAGAAACAAGTTGCCTTTGATTCAAGGAGGCTTGTGATGAGAGGGATGATGTTAATAGACAGAGGTAGAAGGTGAGGGTAACAGTTGTTAAATAAATGGAATGCTACTTACAAACCATGACAAATTAATTTAAAAACAGTTAAGATCATGACCTTCTTATGAGTGATATCAGTGAATTTAGAAGTATGTAGTAAAGGAAGAAACAAAGGACCCTAGAAAATAATTTTCACATTTAAAACGCATTAAAATAGTTAACACTTTTTAAAATAATGGTGCATTCATTAATTAGAATTAGAAGGAATACATCACACCTCCATTAGGAAACTTCAGGGCAAAGAAACAAGAAATAAGAAGAATTATTAAATTAATTCTGTTTCAGGCATGGTTAGAGTTAATGCAAGTCAGGCACATAGTACTCAATACATAGGAAAGCGATGCATTTTCCTCAGGAAGGCCTCAGTGCATCAAAGCATTTAAGTCCATCCCTGTACAGCTAAGTGACCAGGCAATAATTTATGATCGCTAATGACAAGAGATGTCTTTTTGATCTGGGGCTTAATCAGTTCCTGAGTGAAGGCGTTTTGTGTCCAGCTCTCCTAAAGAGAAAGCAATAGTGAACCTAGAGCTGCCCTGCAGGTTTTCCCCAGTCAACCAGGATGGGGATTGAATTTGTAGGTGGTTAGATGAAGTCCTCAATCCCTCCTCTGTCTCAATGAATGACTTAAGAGGTATTTACCACCTGTACAGCAGTAGCCAAAAAGCTTAGGATATATTTTGTTTCCCATAAAGAAGGTGTCAAACTGTTCATAGGAAGTAAAATTCGGTGTGGAAAAGTGGAGGCATTCTAGATCAGTCAGCCGGCCCAGAGCTCTGAAGAATTACACTTGGTGAGATTTCATGGACTGTGATACAACAAAATGATATGTTGTAGGATTTGTCTACCCAGCAAGTTGTGGGTCAGCAAACCAGGGTGTGAATCTGCAGCACATTAAGCCAAGCTGAATGCCGGGAGTTTAGTGCACTGTAGCAGCGTCCATACAAGACCACAGTGAGCAGCAAACTGGTGTGCTGCAGATTGACACCCTGGCTTGTCATGCAGGAACTTGCCATGTAGAAGAGCCCTTATCTTTACCATGATGGTGGCATAATAAGAAAACTCTACATGACCATAAATGATTGGATTTGCAGAGCATTTCTACACGGTTGCTTTGTCAGTCAGAGGCCATTTATAGTCACTTATGAGGAAGGTGTGGGGAGGAGTCAGCTCATATATAATGTTAAGCATGTACTTAAATAGCATTGCCAAATATAGAATTTATGCATTTAGAAGTGGCTAAGTGACTTGGCAGCACAAGTCTCGTGTGTGCTGCTAAGTCACTTAGGCATTTCTCAATAGTCTACCTCATGTGTAAGTGTTTTGCTGAATCTGAACCTAAACAGAAATGGAAAAAGATTAACAGTTAGTTTCTTTTTGCTTTCAAGAAGCAAGAGTAAATTAGCAATAAATTGTGGCTTTCTTATGGATGTTATATAACTGAATAGAAATTCTATTGTAATGTAGCATTGATTCATGTCCAGTAAACAAGAATACAACTGACTTGTTACTTGTTTTACTCTAAGAATGTCAGTTTAGCACACAGTGGGAAAAGCTGGAGAACTGCAATTGCAATCCCCCTTTTGATTCTGGTTTTGGTCAGCTGCACATCTACCATTATTATTAAAAATATAAACTCTTGGAAAAAGAACTGGATGGCTGGTATTTTGTAAAGGGCTTCACTACTCACTCTACTGACATGATGGAAAGATATAGGCCTTGAGTTCTGCCATCCTTACTTATGTGTGAGTAGCACCTTATTTCATGGAGTAGTCTCATGAAAATGAGTGCTCACACATATGCTACTATTCAGCATGAGTAAAAATGGCAAGATATGGCTCATAATGAAAAGATGATACATTTCAACATGAAAGTCTTATTAGTTATTGTTTGATTCAAAGAATAAATTCATAGAAATTTAGGCCTGGAAGGAACCTCTGGAAGTCAAGTCAAGCCACTTGCTCTATGAAAGGACCATATAAACCTAGATGATCCCTGACACTGTGTGTCTAACATATTTTTAAAAACCTCCAGTGAAGGGGAGTCTACAACCTTCTTTGGAAGCCAATTCCAGAGTTTAACTACCCTTATAGTTGGACAGTTTTTCCTAATATCTACCTTAAATTTCCTTGCTGTTGATTAAGCCAATTGCTTCTTGTTCTACCTTCAGTGGCCATGTAGAACAAATGATCACAGTCCTCTTTACAGCAGCCCTTAATGTATCTGAAAATTATCAGGTCTCTCTCCCTCTCCCCCCTGGTCATCTTTTCTCAAAATTAAACATGCCCATTTTTTTTTTAAATCTTTCTTCCTGGGTCATATTTTCTAAACATTTTATCATTTTGCTTGTTATCCTCTAGACTCTAATTTGTCCACTTCTGTCCTAAAATGTGGTACCCAGAATTGGACACCATCTCCAGCTGAGGCCTCACCAGGACAATTACCTCCTGTTAAAGACACTCCTGTTAGTACACACCCACAATGATATTTACCTTCTTCACAGCTCCATCATATTGTTGACTCATATTCAATTTGTGATGCACTATAACTCCCAGATCTTTTTTTGCAGTTACCACCTAGCCTGTTGTTCCCATTTTGTAATTGTGCATTCTTTCCTTCCAAAGTGCAGAATACTTCACTTATCTTTAATGAATTTTATCTTGTTGAATTCAGACCAATTCTCCAATTTGTCAAGGTTTTGAATTCTAATCCTGTCCTAAGTGCTTGCAATTCCTCCCATCTTTGTGTTATCAGCAGATCTAATAAGCATACTCTCCACTCCATTAGCCAAGTAATTAATGAAAATATTGAATAGTATGGAATCTAGGACTGACCCTTGTAGGACCCCATGAGATATGCTCTCCCACTTTGTCATTTGTATGGCAGCCTGTGTTTTTACAGACAACTGTAAAAGACAAAAGACAAGATGATAAAAGTTAAGCTCCTAAGTCTGTATTTAAGCACTTCTATATAAATTATCTGATTTTTTTTATTCTTATTAGTTCTGTGATTTTTGTTAGGAATTTTTGTTTGCTTTTGTTATCTTGGAGGATTCTACAAAGTATTCTACAGAACCAGAAGAATATGCTAACAGTGGGGGTGGATGCCAGCAAGAAACTGGTGTGCAGTGTAGTGCACAGCAACGTAAGAGGAGAAAGCAAATTTCTACTCTTATAAAAAGTGCTGTTGAATACTTTTAATGGCTAAATCGAGTAGACAGGACTCTGGATTTTGAGGTCTCATCCTAAAATATAGCTATGGATAATATACAGTGTCATCTGTAAAGTATAATATAATGCAAGAATTACTACAGAACAGTAATACTGTATTTTGGATAAGAATTTGAATAGAACCAGTGTTATGAGAATGTTACATTACATAGTATATGATGCATACTGTAACTTGCAAAACATGTTAATTCCATTAGTGAACATATATGATTGATGCACAGAATTTGAAACATGCCTCCTTTTAGCTACCCTCTACTGCGTGAAGAATGCTCATAGGGGAACACATCCTCACTCCTACAAGAGATGGGAAATCATTTGTCTCCATATACAACTGTATTTGATCACACACACACATCAGTTTTAAACAACAAGGGTAAAATGAGCTTTTGATGTACTAGATCGATAATGCTATACTGTGTCGTACAAATTTTATCTTGGCTATGATGACAAAACTGATGTTTGGCATGAAATTTGATTTAAAAATAAAAATTCCAGTGATTTTTATCACCCTCTTCTCCAAGGCTTTGAGGCTACTATTTTCAGTCTCCAAATTGCAGTTAATCTTACAGTATAGGCCTTCAGTCAAACAACAATTTTCCCATCATAGTACACATCTTTGTAGTCTATGGCAGCCTGATACTGAAAAGCATGCATGCATTTTAACTTTTTTTTTTTAAATATAGCATAAGATATGTACAGGGGACTGATCTGTTTGGATTCAGAGATTGCTTCTGTAAAGGAGTTTCCTGGATAATTCATGTGTCTTTCATTATTTAACTTCCAACAGTGTCCCCAGTGCTATATAAAACATACAGAAACATCTAGTTCCTGATACACTGAGCTTAAAATCTCAGGGCTCAGTTGTTTTTTTAGATACCCCTCTAAAGCATAATTCCTTCCATGCTTTCTCTTTTCACTGGAGAGGGTGGGTTTTAGGGAGAGGAGAAGTAATTTACCGCTAGCCTCTACAAGCAGCAAATTACATAACCTCTCACAGTTGCTCAGCTGCACTGACAGGTATAGAAGGGCAGAGCCTTAGCTCCACCCATTTCTGGCCTCTTTCCACTCACACTCCATTCACCTGATATGCAGCGGGCGGAGTAGATGAATGGCAGTGCCTCCGTGCTCCATTGTGCCTGTATCCAAGGTCTGGATAGCCCATAGAGTGGTTCTTACTCTTCTTTACTTACTGCCCTGTACAAACATGTAATTCAAGTCACAGTCTAGCTGTAAATGAGTAGGCCAAACAAGATAGGTACAAATTACCTTGGCAATTGCAGAGCGCTGCATTTATTTTTCATAGATATGTAGCAGCACTTACAGGCCAAATCCTGCATTCTTTGCACAGATAACACTCCCCTGGGAGTCAACAGGAGCATTTGGTTAAGAATGCATTATCAGGCCCCTAAGTGCATTATCACCGGTAGGCTTGGCAGAAGGAAGTGTGTTTTAATGGAACAGAGAGTGCATAAAAATTGTTTATTTTTCCATGCCTCTGTTTTAATAAATTCAACCCACTCTTTGCCCAAGTTTACCGTTACCCCACTCAGCCAGCACGGGAGAATGTAAACAACTGGTTCATTTGCAATCCATTATGGCATTTACTGTATAACAATATTGCCATCCTTTCAAGACCAGGTTTGTTGTGAAATATGTGCTATTTCTAGAGTCTTTTCAACTATCTGGCAGATTGTATATTGTGTATTATGCTTAATTATTATATAGATGGTACATGATTATTAATTCTTATAATAATGGTTGTAAGCCTAATGATTTTTTCTTTTAAGAACAATAATGTAAACAATACTAATTACATCACAATTAGTAGGTTTTCTTTGTGTCCCTTGGATGAAATTACCCTCTTTAGGTGGTCCTTGGATTTACACATGCTGTACAAGTTAACTATCCCGAGTCCCTCTTGGTATTTACATTTTTATGCTTAAACTTTTCAAATGACAGGGCATTGTAAATAGCTTTTCTAGCATTCGCGCTGCCCCCCTCCCCTTTTTTTTAAAGACCTGTGGACTTCTGGGAAAGGCTCACTGGCTTCAGCTGCTATTCCTTAATAGGTTTAAACCTCAGTCAGGGAGGAAAAAAGCATGTCTTTTTAACTAATACCATGTCATCTCTTTAATCATGCTGATTCTGAATAATTCAGTCACTGTGGAAGTTGCAGGGCGAGGATCTATAGCTCTATCTCTCACTGGGGGGAGTTTATTATTGCTGAGTCTGACAGCAGAGAGCCCTGGCAGGTTAATTGCTGCAGCAAGACTAGCTGGGAGTTTGCTGTTGATATATAGTGACTAAAGGGAGTGAAGGAGATTGACTATGTCTGTTACAGCACAAATATCTTCATGCGCCTCAGGTTCCGCAGAAAGATATGAGAAATAAATGTTCGCTGTTCATTTTCTGTCTGCACAATACAAATAGCCTTAGGCTGAACGTGGCAACTGCAGCATACAGAATATAAAGAAGAGGAAATTCACAAATTAACATTATTACAAACATTCCTCCCTGAAAGTGCTGAAAATCAATTTCAATATATTTTGCATTTTAATGAGGTGCCAAAGAGCGAAATCAGCCCCGTTTGAGTTGAGGAATGCTTGGCTGGCAATGATGTTTTCTGATCATATCATGTTTTAACAGATATTAGATTAAGCAAAACCAGTGTTAATTGAAGGCATGGGAAATATAACCGCTAGTTAATGTAGTAAACTCATGCCGGTTACGCAGAGCCATTAATCCAATTTAGACAGCCATTCACCAGGAACAGCTGCCTCCTTCTTCTCTTGAAAAACAAAATAATACTCAAAATTAATGACAAGGTTTGTTGGCTCTCAGAGAACAGGCTGAGATCTTTGAAAGGTTTATAAAGACTTTTCCCCCCCAATAATCTATCTGGATATATTATATCCTATGAACATAGCATTTGAACGCAAGATGCAAAACAATCTTTTTATATGGTGAACAACAATTCCCAGTTTTTCCCATTAGGGAACTACTTCTTATGTTTCCTTAGGCAGTTTTCAAAACTTTTCAGTATCAAGAGAATAACTAATCAATAGCTTGTCTTATAATCACAGCTCAGTTGTTTTTACCCAATTTTTGCTTCTCTTTGCCGAGAAGCAAACTCATTTTCTTCTGGTGCTATGATAAGGAATAGCCACAGTGGGCTCTTCCTAGTCTGTATAAAAACAATCAACCCTTCGGCACTAGCTTATTGTCTTTAACTAAGTGCACTTCGTTGCTCATTATTATGACAATGAAAACTAACAAGGAAATTCTTTTTCTAAAATTAATTAAGACATATCAATGAGCAAACATCAGGACGGGGCAGAATGAAAGATACGGGCCTGATTTTCCTCTCATTCATACCGGTTTGGCACTGCAGTGTCTCTTTTCACTTCAGTGGAGTTCTTTTCCATTACTTCCAGCATGAGAGAAGACTCAGGCCCTCTCCATTAGCCATAGTTTATATTTTCTGTACACAACATTCAGCATTAATGCACTATATTTTAGTGCCACATACAATAAAATGGAAGTTTGTTTCAGGAGCTCAATTTGGTTTGTATAGCCTGGACCACATACACATGCTTCATTAATACGTGGATCCTGTGCTCCTTGGAGCCAGCAGATAAACTGTTTTAAAAAAAAAATCAATAGCTTTTTAATTACAGTGAATTAGTGATTAACCAAGCTTTTATGACTTATTCATTAGAGTCACACATTCTAAAATGGATAGAAAATGTGCCCATTAGATATTAATGCTGTTGAGTCTTTGAGCTACTGATGGACAGTGCTGTCTGGTGAACAAGCGGGGTTGTGTAGTTGAATCAATGTGTGGGTGGGCTTGGGAGAAGACATGTCATTAGCTTTGGTAATGAGGATGTGATATGGGAAGAAGTTCAGTGGCATACATGGCACAGTGTACACTGCTGATCTCGTGCACGGAACAATTGCACTTTTACTAAAGGAGTAACTACTAGTCTTTCTTGAAACTCTTCAGAACCGGTAGACATACAGGTAATCTGGTTCTGAGCATACGTTTACCTGGCAGTTTTGTTTTCCTGATTTTATATCTGTCAAGATCCTTGATTTGTTAGCAAATTAGATCCAAGAATTTGATCCCTAAATATTGGCGTGCAAAGGCCATGGCCGTTGTTGTCAGTTGGATTGATGTGACTAAACCCCCATGACTCTTTGAAACTATATCCATTGGACTCCAACAAATGTCTCTCGTTTAAGAAGACTAAAATCCCTTGAAAAAGAAATTGTTTGAAGTAAACATTTGTCCTTGGCTCAAGTGAGTGAAATTTCGAACTGGCGATCTAGTACAGTGTTTTCTGAATACGAAAATGCTGCTAGGCCCTATTCAACTATCTCTACCTCAGCAAATCTCCCACTTATTATTAGAAGTGGACAACATTTTTCTTGGAAACATTGGCCCAATTTTTGTGGTCTAAAGCCATCCTGCCACCACAAAATAATAAAAAAAAAATTTTCAAAACATTTCATCTGAAAAATTTCTGAATTAAATAGTTCTGTTTGAAACAACTTTTCCTTTTGAAATTTCATCAAAAAACAAAATTAAAATGTGAAACAAACAACCACCATAAAAAGTCTGCAATTGAAATGAAACATTTTGTTTTAGGTTGAACAAAATATTTTGTTTGACCCAAAACAATTTTTTTATATTTTGGTTAATTGAAAATTTAGTTTTTTTGGAACTGCCAGAGAACAGGGAAAAAATCAATTATTCATAGAACCCTACTTATCACACTAGGATGCTGAATGAAGTCCTAATGAGAAGTCCTGTTCACAATTTAAGTAAAATTAAACTCTCAGGCCAAACATTATAGGAATAGGAATAAATAGCATGTAAACGTATGTATAAATGAGTGAAAGGAAGGGATGAGAATACATTTGGTAAATGAAAGAACCAATCCAGTAGAAAAGCTGTCAACATTAATTAAAATGATTCTGTCTCAAAAAAAAAAAACCCCACTCTGATCGATCGATTGATTCAGAAACCTCGTTTAAAACATTTGAGATTGGTATAACAGCATGTCACAGCATGAAACTGGCCTTTTAAGAGGGAGCAGGGCCAGGGCTGGCAGCTGATCCCAATTAGGTTTAAGAGAGGGCATCTGCAACCTGGAGATTGTAGAGAAGTAGCTAGAGCTAAGGAAGTACAAAAGCAGGAAGTTCCTATGAGAGCTAAAGGAAGAGTTGTAGCCTAGTGTGGGCTGAGCAGTAGTTTTTGTTGTTTTGGCCTATGCTGGGAAATAAACTGCCTGGAAAGAGATTCTGGGTGTTGGTAGTGAGTATTTTGGGAACTGGGGGGAAGTTCAGTTTATATTGCATTACATAAGAGAGTCTCTTCTCCCTTCCCTCCTCCCCCCAGCTTTATTTTGTTGATGTGATGCCATTCTAAGTTTAATCAGTTTCATGGTTATGGTCCGTTAGTTTCCCCTCTCTTTGGTAAGTGGAAGAACCACACGAACAAGGAGAGAGAGATGGTAGGAAGCTCGAGTGACCAGAAAATAGCAGGGGGATTCACTGAGAGCTGTGGTACCTGCAGCTCCTTATATCTCATGTGCTGTAAGTGAATAGATTATAATTGGATATAAAGCTCTCTCTCAACACACTCTTCATATTCCTCATTCCTGTGGTACTCCTGGAGAGCATGTCACTCAACTTGGCTATGAGAAAAGATAAGTGTAATTTATTACTGCAGTACAATTATATAGCTCTTTCTGGTCACTATGCACATCAGTGCACCCCTATTAGGATAAATACCTGTTTGCTTTCACAAAATATAAAATCTCACTTTCAGTGCAAGTCTTCACTCTTTCATCAGTTACTTAACTGATTCACTCCCTAAAATAAATGTCAGTCTAAAGTATAACTTACTGAAGTGAGGTGTGTAGTTTATATCTTTACTGATCCATTTCACTGAAGGAGGGGAGTGTTGACAAACTCAACCTGGGCCAACTGGTGGGAGGAACTTATTTCTCCGAGGTAAGGTGAGGCTCTATCCTTTCTCAAACAATAAGGAGTTTGTGGCTGATAGCCTTAAGTGACTTGAGAGAGCTACACTTTCACAGGGGGAGCTGACTTTTTTGTGGGTGCTCTTTTTACCTGCAAAATGTACTTCTGCCTCTTGCACAAACAAGTGAATTAGGACCATGTTTTGTAACTTCCTCCTGTGGGTGTATATTCCATATCAGTAAGAGGCTGTGAGAATAGCCAAGTGTAAGCAAATGTAATTTATGAAGGAGCCGGAAGAACGAGGAAATTAGATTTACTTAGAATCCCCTCTGAATCTGGCCCATAGTCATTGTCCTCACAATGACCTTGATATTACCTGTGATCACTCCTGTTACCTGGCAGTCATTATACACTCTGTGTTCCCTCAGCTTTCTTAGTAGCAGAATCTGCAGTCTCTCTCCTGGTAACCAAGATCCCCCCCACACTACTTTTTACCAACTTCAAGAAAGACGTCAGAGTAGCAATTCCCTAAAAGATGCCAGACAATACTCTGGAAAAAAAACAACTAAACAAAACACCCAATCCACTATTGCTGTCACTTTGATTATCTAAACAAAATAGATTTTTAATATGAAATAAAATGGAGTAGAAAAAATTCAGGAAATAGAAGCAGAGTGGTCTTGAATGCAGAGCAAATTCCTACGGAAAAAAGTTTTGTGAGCTTGCCTTTAGCATGCAGGCTAGAAAAGATAAAATGTTCATATACCTAACTATTAACCTTGTATAATCTGTGTTTTTCTCTGACCCTGTCAGACATCGCAGCCTGTCTTGCTCTATCACTTTCATGATATGTAAGACTTTCCTTAATGTTTCTGGTCACAAAGGGCCTAGTACAGATCAGTTGGTTTAGTGGGAAAAATGTTTAGCTTCTTTTTCTTGGCATACTACTTTCACTGACATTTAATTCAGGTGCCTTGTACCCTGACAATCATTTTTCAAGACGCTTCAAATTCCCATCCTACTACTTCTGCTCATATGTTTGGAATCAGAGAGGCTGCACTAGATCTCCATGATCTAACCTGATTTGAGGATGGAGAATGGCACCTCCTCTATCTAACCCACATAAAACCCAAATACATGGGTTTTATGTGGGTGAAGTGAATTTTGCTCTATATACAAATAAAGAGAGCTCACACTAACATGATCTTCTTCCCTGTTTTTGAATGAAACACCTCAGAGAACATGTAAAATACTTGCAGGAGCAAAGACTGCTGGGATAAAATATACTTATTTAAATACAAGCCACTTGGGCCAAATGCCCTTTTAGACAGTTTCTGATGTATGATAATTATTATATAATGTATTTGTATATGAAAATGAGACTGTGATAAGAAAAGGAGATGAACACAATTCACTCACTGTCCTGCAGTATAAACCTGTTGCAAAAGCCCATCCAAGTCAATGGAAGATTCCCCCATTGACTTCCAGGTGCTTTTGAATAGCCCTTCACCGGAGGATGAATGTTGTATTAGGAGGTACTATGCTGCTCTCTCCACCTAATTTTCTCTGCTGCTCCCAACTTACTCTGGAAAAATGGTCTTTTGTGACAGTTCAGTGCTGGGTTCTCTAGTTACTGCTTCCAAGTGCTAGGCTTATTTCTCTCTCAATGTATTTAGTTGTTTCTGATCATGTTACTGTTAATAATATATACACGTTGCACTGCTAACTCACTCAGAGCAATGCATATTTCCATTTCTACATCTGAGGCTCTGGTACTGTGCAATTTACAGTCTGCAAGTAAACTTGTGCAGTCACCATTTTTAATGTAAGCATTTTCTCTTTTGGATGAGACTCGCATCCTGAACTGAACGGGGTGCTCTTACTTTTTATGCCCTGCCCTCAGTCTCCCATGGCAAAGTTCTGGAGTATTTGCCCCATGTACAATTTCATGCTCTAAAAGTTTCCCCTCTACAATGGCTGTACTTGACAATGCTGGAAGATTTATATTTACAGATGCAATTAAAGGATTTAAATGTATTCCCAAACAATGATTGTACACTTACGTACAAGTTTTTTGTTTTTAAAGTAGTGTCGCTTCGCACATATCTATTTGTCAGGTTAAAAATTACATTGGCGTTCCAAAATGAAATATCTATGGCTGAATCAGAAATTCTCAGGACTAATGTAGTGACCTAACTACTACATCATTAACAGTCAGAATGAATAAAAACATCAAGCTGATTGCAAAACTGTCCAAGCCCTGGGAAAAGAACAGAAATAATCCAAAAGCTAGTTTGCCTTTACTAGAGGCAGTTCTACTAACGCTTTTTTCAAGACTCTGGTTTACAGAGGTTAAAAAGCAAGCAGTAAAAATACATGTAACTATAAAATGTTAGTTTATTTATTTAATATGGGCAAAATCTGGTGCCCGTTAAATTAAATGGGATTAGGATTTGTCTCTGTATGCATTAACTCATGTAAGGATATTTTAGATTATTTCCTACGTAAAACCTTAGAGCAGGGATGTCAAACTCAAATACACAGTGGGCCAAAATTAAAAACTTGGACAAAGTTGCGGGCCAACCTTGATATTTATTGAAAAAATGTCTACAATTGAGGAAGTTTTTCCTTCTCATCAAATATAACGATGAACCTTTTCATATGGAAACAAACTTAAGTTTTGCTTAAACATTGAATCTGGAACAAGCAAAGCTTAATATTAAAAAACTCATGTGAAATCGGTGCATGCGCTGTCTACCGGCGGGCCAGCTCTAGTCGACATTTGGTATTTTCTCGCGGGCCAAATATAATTACACTGCGGGCCAGATTTGGCCCGCGGGCCTGAGTTTGACATCTATGCCTTAGAGGCATGGCTTCCTTAGCTGAAAATAGTAAACTGTCTCACGTCTAGCACTTATCCAAGAAAAGCATAATGTTTTGGTAGCCAGTTCTGTGTTTATCTTAACTTTTAATAAATAAACATTAAAATATTTTTACTGTGGATGAAAGAGAGCAAACTACTCCATCTCAAGACTTTCCCTAATAAGAGCAGAAATTGTATTTAACAACAAAAAACAGATTAGAAAGCAAACTTTTACCATAGGGCATTAGGCCTATAGTAATAAGATTACAAAATTGAGCCCTTAGGAAATGACTAAGAAAATTAATTAAAATTGCCAGTAAATCATGCTGGCTTGATGGCCGTGCAAAATACAAATCACATCAGAGATACTGGTTTGATTTTCCTGCTCCAGTCTCTCTATCTCCTTAAGGCAGAGCGGAACTAGGAGTATTGTGTAAGTAGCATATTTTGTCCTGGTCATTGTAGGGAGCGGGAGGAACATGGTTTATGGGACTCAGTAATGATCCTTAATTGATCATTGATTAAATAGTTGATTAAATAGTGACATTGACTGGTTCTAGAGTGGAGTTCTATCAGGCCTCTGTATCAACACAAGGCCTTGAGGTGAGGTGGTTAAAATGTGGTAAAAGGAGAGTCTCTGGGCTCAGTGAGGAATGTGGCAGTCCCCTTTCTGGGAAAAAGAAGAGCCTGGAAGTTGAAAGGAGAACATCACATTTTTCTTCTAATCTTTTCTTTTTCCTCATGCTATCTAGTGTATGGGAGAGAAAAATGTTCTTTTTATAATCATTTCAAGGGGTGAAGGGTAGGTGCTGCTTTCCACAGGCTAATGCAATATGTATGAGTTACCCTCTCTTCCTTCCCTCCTCCCGCCTCTTCTTTGAATAGACTAAAGGTATTCTTGAAATGTGGGAGTTGTTACTATAAGAGTTGCTATCTTTTCTTTCACCTCACTGGAGAGTGGAGGCTATTTCTGCTTCCTCCTGGACAGCTCAGAAGCCACTGATGGGCTGTGCTCACCAGCCTGGAGGCCTCAAGAAGCTCTGCTATCTTGCAGAACACTCGGAAGGCCCTGTGTGAATGGGTGTTTGGTACCTCGTATAAGGTTTTCAGTACAACCTTGTAAGGTCTTTCAAAGAAAGAAATGGCCCCTACCCATCCAAAGTGTAGATAATACAGATTTTAGAAGTACCTAAACTACTTGTGGAAAATTTATTTGCTGAAAAATGCAGTTTTGGTTGATCCTAAACCATTTTCATACCTGTCATGAATGTGCCAAATA
The DNA here is from genome assembly GCA_007922155.1 of Mesoclemmys tuberculata. Taxonomy (NCBI): domain Eukaryota; kingdom Metazoa; phylum Chordata; order Testudines; family Chelidae; genus Mesoclemmys; species Mesoclemmys tuberculata. The sequence goes on along the minus strand of ML675612.1, from coordinate 21,573,039 downwards.
ATTTCAGCTATTTTTGGATGCCATTCACAATACGCCCAATAGTGTTAGTGGAGGCAGCAGTCTCTTTATAACTTTTAGCCCAGTAGTTAGGGCACTCACCTAGAATGAGAAAAATCAAGGTTCAATTCCCTCTTCTGCTTGATGTGTAAAAGAAATTTTGAATTTCCCACACTGTGGGACTGCACCCTAGCCAACGGGCTATGGGATATTCTGGTATCTCTCTCTCTCTCTCCTGTTGAATCTGCTTTGCATTTCTATGACTATGAATTGTTACAATGAATGACTGACTAGTCATTGGATTGGGAAAGGGAGTGGATGACTATACAGCCTGGTAGTTGGGATACTCACCTAGGATGTGGGAGATGCAAGTCCCTACTCTTGTGACTAATTTTTATATCAAAGTAGAACAGTTCCCTCAGGAGGAAGTAAGAGAGACCATCACCATTGATTAACATGCTCTCTTGCACTATGGGAGACCCAAGCTCAAATCCCTGTTTAACATCAAGAGGAGAGGGGAATTGAATGAGGATAGTCATGCTTTGAGCAGGGGGTTGGACTAGATGACCTCCTGAGGTCCCTTCCAACTCTAATATTCTATGATTCTATGAATCCCGGTGAGTGCCCAAACTATTGCTCTGAAGTTCATAGCAATGCCATCGCACAGTCTCCTCCTTTGGCTGGCTGTTTTGTGAATCTAACCTCTTAAAATTTAACAAAGCAGTGTATTTCAGGTCAAACAAGAGGCCTCATTTGACCCCAAAACGGGTTTTTTTTTATTTCTTCAATTCACCAAAATTTTTCACAATCTTCACATTCAGGTCAAACCATTTTTTTTTCAGTACTGCCAGTGTGTGTGTTTTTGGGGGGAATCAATCACTTGCCCAGCTCTAATAGATAAATTCCCTACTAGATCATACAGGTGTGCCATAATACTTGATGGTCCACTGATGTACTAAAATCAGCCAGGACACTTTACCTTATTCATTGCTTGAAGGAAATAACTGAGCAAAGATCCTAATCTTAATCTTGAAACAAAATTGATGGGGGTTTAGCTAATCAATGGAATCCACCTGAACAAGGAGCTACCCTACAATAACTTTCCATGGGAGAGGAAGACGTAAGACCAGGAGATCACTGGCAAGGATTTTAACATGAAGTTATAGCTTTCTGAGCAAGGGTGTAACCACTGTTTAAAAGCAATCGACAGCTTTCTTCTTGAAGCAAGACATTGCGTTGTCAATAAGGAATGTGAAATTTCTCTTTGGCTTTATTTAGCCATGGCAGGCAAAGGTCCATCTCTGAAGTCATAGTACTCAGCTGCTCCAGAATATGCAGAATTTCTGTACACAACTGGAAGAAATTTAATCTATAGTGACAGAGTGACTTCCTCTTCCTATTTTGGTGGTGTTTCCAGATAAGCAGGGTCGCTCTCTCTCTCTCTCTCTCTCTCTCTCTTACTCAAGGTAATCTGAATGCAGGCTGTTGAGCATGAAGTACTTCAATTTCACTTCTACACATGTAGTGGTGAAGGAGAGAGAGAGAGAGAACTTCTGTTAAGCCTCCATCACAACCATGCAGTAAGAATGCAAATATATCCATGTTGCACTTAATCAGACACTTGTCTTCCAGGAAGCAGGCAGAGATTATTAATCCTATTTTGTGATGGAAAGACATGCAGACTATTGCACTTTCCAAAAAAAAAAAAAATCTATTTGAAATTGTTTTGTTCAATACTTGCAAACAAAAGTAGATGAAGCTTTTGAACATTTGGTAATAGGTCTTCAAGAACCCTCCAAAAATATTTTAGTATAAATGAAAATCTAATAGAGCAATGTAACTTTACCTTGAGAAGCAACAGAGCAGTTCTGCCAATTAATAGAATTGGAGAGAAAGAGACAGTGACACCGCACATTGACACTCCACATTGTGATGAATTTCATGTTGCATCATCATAACTCTTTATTGCATATTGATTCAATGCCATAATACAAATATTGCTGTGCAATGTAACTCAATGAGCTGACCGGGTTTTTACACTTTTAACTGCATAATCTATGCTCCTATAATTTTGTGGCTCTCAGTGACTACATTTAATACTGTTTACTCTTTCCTTTTCTCCAGCTAGTCTTCTGGGGGTGCTCCAGAAGGTGTATTGGCTGCTTTGATCCATTTGATCAGCATTGTCTTTGCTGTATCACATGTGATAGGCAGAGTGAGAAGGACTCTGACATGCATGGAAGCTGTAAACTGGGTCCCAAAGAACTGTCCATCATGGGTTGAACATGGTTATTGCAGAGGCTATAAATACATGAGAGAGTTGTGGGATAGATAAATAAGCATTCATCATGATGATGAAAATATTAATCCTACTGATGGGTAAAGCCAACAAAGAATTCAAATGTTAGGTTGAGATCAGATCAGTAAACCTGAATTAGAAATCTTGTGAGAACCAGGTCTAGGACTAATATCCCCATTTTCCTTTGGAGGTGGAAATACCAAGGAACCAACCTCTATTGATAGTTTGACACTTCCATTTTTCAGACTCAGCCAGGGCAGAGTCTTGCAGAAGTAAAAACAATGGAAAAAATGCTGAGTTGTGAGATGTTCACTGTTTGTTTGGTTTGAATTCTCAGCAAATGTTTTGATGCATTCCTATTCTATCTGTACTGGACTGGTCAATCTTAAGTGCAGAAAATGCTGTTCACAGTAACCGTATTCCTCTGAAGTCTCTGATGTTGAGATATGACTTGATGTGACAGGTTAGACAAACTGAGAAAAATACCAGTGATGTTAGAAGCCATACTGAAAGTCTTTGGAAAAGATGGGGAATAATTACTTCAGGACTCCTGTTAACAGATGGAAAAAATGGTATGATGATTCTGCGGTGTTTTGGGTTCATTATTTATCACATCACTTTTGTATTCATCATTTTGGTGATTTTTTTTTAATTAAAATTCAAAACTTCGTTTCAGTTGCATGTTAATCCACTTTGGCAGTTTCGTTCTAGTTCATTATTGAGCACACCACAAAAACCTTTTTTTCACAACCTTATACTTTCTGTCTTTGAAAGAAAGGCTCAGTCCAGGTGAGGATTGAAGAATGTAGGCACTACGCCTGTGGAGTTTGTTTGAGTCAGTGCTATTAACCTGCCATTCTGTGGAGCACTACATGACAAAGAAGATTGTGACCCGGCGAAACTGATTGAAGTAACATATGGGGGAATAAATGGTTTTCGCAGAACGTGCTTCATGTGGGATATATGCATTAACTCTTGTACCGGAAGGAACAATATTTCACAAGTGCTCCATCCACTACTGAGAACTTATCGCCTCCTAAACTTATCGCCTTCTATTTGCAGAGGTGAAAGTGATGTATAAATCCCACTCATTAACCATAGATTAACAGCAGCCTCAGCCCATTATGTCACTGAATAGCACCTGGGAAGGGTGTGAGACATAATTGGAGATCAAACCCAGTGAACTGAAAGCAACTGTAGAGGGTGGGCTTGGGCTCCTCTACCAGCCACTGGCAAGGTGGCTTCCTGAGGCAAGGGAATAAGGACAATTCAGAGCCCAAAGTGTGGAGTGTAAGGATCACTGGGCCCAAAGTCAAGGGGTAGAGACTAGATACATAGTCTTGGAATTATCCTCTGGACTTACATTTTGTTGGCCTTTATTGCCTTGGAAGGGGTGGAGTTAAACACAACCTAGCCAGAGAGCTGAACAATAAGAAGAGACCACTGTAGGGGGGCACTAGAAAAGACAGAACAGCCTTGCACCAGCTTGTAGCTGGGTACCAGCGGTGAGTCTGCTTGTCTACGCAGAGTAAAATAAGAAAACTTAGATTTCACAACACAAAGAGATCAACCCTGAGAAAATAAAGTTCTTTTGCAGTTTGGGATGTCTGTGATGCCTAAGGCCTAAACTGAGCTATCTGACATCCAGGCACAAACCACTGGAGAATGGACTTCTGAGAAAAAGAGAAGAGGTGAAGAGATTCACCACAGGAAAAGCTAGCACATTATACCCCCTCTACCTTATTGGAATACAAGCCCTACTCGGAGTTGCTCAAGAAGGAAATTGAGTGGTACTGGGAGTGGGGGTAGAAGAGCAGGTGGGAGGAATGAGAACATGTAAAATCAACACACAAACCTAGATGGAACATTGCTAAAATGCATGGCAACTTGTCAAGCTAGCATCTGATGCGTCAACTCAGCATTAGAAATAGTGCTGCCGATGTAAAAATGCTGTAGTTGCCTCTCCATCAGAAGCTTTGCCATAGAACTGAGCAAGCGATGATAAATACAGAAGTATTTGCTGTCGTATTTGGTTTACAGAGGGTCCCCAAGTTTGTTTAATGGAAAAAGATCTGGGCTAGTAACAGATCACAATCTACTGCTGTCGTCAACATCCTGAACCCTGAGCTGGATAGTGACATTACACCTCTCGCATCTTAAAACTACAGAGAGAAAAAAACAGGCAAAGAAATGTACAAAGCACACATGCTTTGGACAGTGTACATGAATGAGACGCTGATGTCAAAGTGAGGAAGCACACTGCTACATACAGACAATAGCTACTTTAATAACTGGCTGGTGAGGCAGCCAAAACTAAATGAAACCAAGTCAGAGAAAGAAAAACAAGGAACACTGACAAGACAGAGCTCAATCGTGGTTCAGTCATGTAGTGATGTGCTGCTACAGGAGCAGCATGGGAGGGAGACTGACTCAGTCACAATGGATCCTGTGCTCCTTGGGGAGGAAGGAAACTGCCCTAGGTCTATTCCTGGCATAGCACGTGTTCCACCTGTGTGAGGGGTTTATAGTGTCTCTGCTTCCTCCCCAGTGCTGCGGCCATGCAGCCTGTATCATAGCAATAAGACTGATTGCCCTCCTAGCTACAGAGAATTAAAATCATACCAGGACGCCGGCCCTGGTGTGTTCAAGGGGCTTGATTCAGCACAGCACTGATGCAGAGCATTGCATAAAAGTGCAGGTTTTTTTAAAAGAAAAGAAATGAACAGGACAGGGAACACAGAAGAAAGAGTAAGCATGAAAGGACGTGGCTGCACACCTGCCAAAGTGCTTCTGCCTTGGCACAAGAGTAAGGGCCAAAGGAGGGTGAGGAACATAGCTAAGCACCAATGTAGTGTGAGAACTGTATCAGTGGCTGCATTCATCTGAGCTCCACCTTTCTTTCTTGAGGGCCAGGAAGGAATGTAGAACATGCATAAATGTGTCTACATTTGTGAGGCTTTCAGAAACTTCTGTGCTAGGGCCAAGAACATAGGGAGATGTTAGCTTATAGCAAGAACAACTACCAATGAGAGAATGAGGTCTAATCTTACTTTTGCCCCAGCAAAGAATCTTCTCTCATTTATACTGGAGTGCAACAGTCTTGTGTGCCTTGCTATGTATTGCACAAGGATTCAGGCTCTAGGCCAAAGATAAATGATGGAGGATGGCAGGAATGTTAAGGAAGAATGAACTAGTCATTTCAAAGTGTATGGTAAAGGAGATGTTAAAAAGAACTGATTCTGAACTTTTGCGATGTGTTTGAGCACAAGAACTAATATTTTATATGAGAAAATACTTAGCCTTTTACAGTTTCAGTGATTAATTCTCACCTCACCCACTGTGGTAGGTAATTAAGTATTTTCCCCATCTTTAAACTGGGAATAGAAAGGAAATGGCATGAACTAAAGAGTTGCTTAAGCCTACACAAAAAAAGGGGAATAATCAGGCAAGAGCCATGGGAATGGAGTGTCAGTGGGTCTGTGTAGATCATAGAGTCAGAGGGAAGATTCTTTCCTCCTCAAATTGTTTTGTAGTTTCACTGATAAAGGCCTTTTAATTGGTGATTTCTCACAGGACAAGGGGTTTGGTTCAGTGGGTTTCATAGTGGTAAGTCATAGTCCTTCATAATGACAATGGGTAGCTAGAGGGTCAGGGAATGAGTGACTAGCCTGTCTAGCCTGGTAGCTATGGTACTCATCAAGTGAGTGGGAGACCTGAATTCAAGTTCCTGCTCTAATGACTATTTATTAAAAGACAGAACAGGTTCAGCAGGAGATATGTAGAGAGACCTATGAATATCCCAGAGGGTAGGGTGCTCTCGGGCCGTGTAAAAGATCCAAGTTCAAATCCCTTCTCTGCAAAAGGGAGAATTGAACCAGGACCTTCTACATACTGTGTGGGTGCTTTAATCACTGTGCTAAAAATCATAAGGGAGCTGCAGTGGCAGCTGCTCCTTTGAGAATGGCATCTGTAAGTCCTGAGGGGAATAATTGGTTGAAACAATTTTGAGAATTCACATCACATTCATGAAACTGCTTGTGGTTTCATCCGTGGGGGGGTCAAATAAACTATTAGTCCAAAACAATTCTCCCACCACTAGTTTAGTTTGATAAGTCTCAACGTTATATATATGTGCAGGTCTATCTAATTAAATTATACATCTTCACGTGCCCTTGGCTCAAGACTATGAATTTAGCATAATCACTGGGATCCCAGGTATTGGACACTGACTTTGAAATATTGTTTCATCCACATGACCAGGTTAACCAAGACTGTTTTACTAATCCTTCTGATCTAGATGATGTTCTGTTCACGTTCCAGCACACAGCAGGTGGGAGAGTGCATTTGTTAAGCTGGGTGGGTTTGTCCTCCTTTTACGTGTTCATTCAGTTTTATTTTCATTACTTATTGTACACATATGGTGATAGAAGCCACTAACATACTAACTGTTATCCTGCAAACAAGCCATGGCACAGAAAAAGATATGAGTTTTCTATATTTCTGGTAGAAGTTCTGGATTAAAGACACATTTCTTCTTCTTCTAGGGTGTGGGCTTTACACTCAGTTTTCTTAACAGTTTCACCAGAGGCTCATAAACTAAGTTCCATGAAGGGACAGAACCCCGTACATGTGCTTAAAACATAAATAAAACTTTACACTGTATCACCAGATCTTAAGTGTTTTTAAAATCATGTAACAGCTTTCCAAAATCATGAGTGGAAAATACCCTTTTCCACCACAGAATACATGCTTATTACCCTTGAAACTAATTCAGTTGCAGAGGTACTCTATAATGTACTTTTTCCTCTATCAGAGGTAAAAAGAAACAAACAATATTGGTTAATCTAAAACTGTTAATGAGAAATGTGCTGAAAAGCCTATCTGCTGTTCAGCTCACATGCTCCTGAGGAAACTGTCTTTTGTTTTCAGTCACCGTACCATATCATGAGCGAAAACATCATGAATAACTAAGAAAATAAGTGGTATAATAAGTCTAAAAAGGGAAATGCATATTGCATTAGGATAGGTGGAATATTTTAAGGTTTTATCATTGCTGCATGTATAAATGCTTCACTAAAGTGTAGCAGTTTTGGGGAGGGAAATCTTTCTCCAGAGAGCTACTCCCTCCCCCATTTTTTAGGCTTTTGACATACAGTGATGGGTTCACTGAAACTGCCTCCTTTCAATATAAAACCTTTTTGAAAGGCTTCCATTTTTTCCCTCCTAGAGGCTATTTGTTTCATGACAGCATTGTCTACATTCCTCACAAAAATGTAGGCATTTGTCCTTGCACGGAATGCTGACATCCTGTGATAAGAAAAAAGCTAAAAAGGAGAAGAATTGAAGGTCAATATGTTTATTTTGCTCTCAAGTGCATACGGCGGATAAACACTTCTTCGGTGACTGCCTACTTGCTACAACTCAAAGTTTAAAGATGCATTTGGATGAACAACTATGTTACCGTTAGGCTGAAAAGGAAAGCAAACTTCAGTTGCAAAAATGAAGCAAATGATACATATTATTGTGATCACCCATCCTCCTGTTCTTTTCAAGTTAACTTAAAATTTCAGTTCATTATAGGAAATCAACACAGCTGTCAGTCATCACAAAAGGTAAAAATCAGGCAGAAGGGTGGAAACAAAGCATATTAGTACCATATCTGAAATGTTTAACACACAGCTCTTGTTCACCTGTAGAAATTTCATATACTGTTATACTAGATCTTCCCTTACATCCCTCCCCCAAACTTTATATACCTATCCCACTGACCTTTTTACTGTTGAGTAAGAGACTACACAGAAATTGTTAGCTGTTTGTTTCCATATTTTTGTAAACTCAGGTATATGTGATCTGTCTGATCTACTGTATTTCTTGAACCATAAAGAAATGCAGCAAAAGGCCTGCAAAAAAGAAATGGTCTTAATCTAGAGTTACTCTGTCTTAGAAAAGGATATTACAAACTTGCTTTCCAAAATATGGGGAGGATCAACATTTCCTACAAAAATGTGGGGAGGGGCAGAAATGAAGAGACACATCTATCTACCTCTAGCAAGTGCTAGCAGTCAGATGTCCACATTCCTAGGCTGTACAAAATCTGTAACGATAATAAAAGGTAACCATTTCCAGTCAGACTTCAAAATGTCTACATTTGGTATAAATTACTATCTAGATTTGAGGGAATCATTGGCTTTCCAGTTACATGCTTTGACACTCACCTGGAGAACAGTTCAGTATTTCATGCTCTCTTTTGTGACATTGGACCAAAAATTGAGCTGTACAGCTCTAGCAGGTTTCTGAGTATATATAGGCTCAATGATTTCAAAGGTTTATAATTTAGCCAAATTAAGGCAGATATTCATAAGAATAGCAAAAGGCACAGCTGTACCAAATTCTGAATCACTGTTGCGAAGTATGGGAATGCTAGAGCCTCTCTAATAAAAGGTTGCCATTATTTAATATAGGCAAAACATTTTTCTCCCAGCCTTATTCTCAGAAATGGCTGAACCAATTTCACTGGAGGGTACTGGGGGAAGGGTTGAGGCAGACACGCAGCATGGAAAACTTCAGTTATAAGCAACTGTAGGACAACCTTAATAATAGGTCATACTATTATCCTGTTTATAATAGCAACATTGTATCCAGGTAGATGACCGCCTATATTTTATATCACAGTGGTCTGACTTAGCCAAGAGAAACAGGAATAAATGTTTGGTTTTTCTATAATGAGCACTTCATTTAAATCTCTCTGTTTCCAGCATACGTTCCATTAATAAGTCTACAGGCTCAACTTTCCTAATTACTGAGCACCCTAAGTTCTCACGAAATTAAATAGTTTCAACACCATCAGTGCTCCACACAGGATTCATTAACACAATTAGACCTGACATCAGGATATAGCTACACTGCAAAAAGGTATCCTTAACCTGTGTTAGCAAAGTCAGGTTAAAATAACATGGAAAGCAGGGTAACTCCGCTTTTAGCTCGGTTTAACAGCTACAGTTCAATCCCAAACTCCCCTATAGGTTTTAACTTGAGCTGCTAACCAGAGTTAAAAGCTGAGTTGCCATGCCTTCACTGCAGTTTTAACCTAAGTTAGTTAATATGGGGTATGTCTACACCGCAGAGTGAAGTCGACTTACTTAAAGTTGACTTTCACCCACCTATTTTGAGAAGTTGCAGGAGCGAGTACACACCACACTCTTTGCGCTGGGCTCATATGTCCACACTCGCCACGCTTGTGTTGACATTCAGAATGACTTTCTTGTCCATTTACAATCATTTGCAGTGTGCATGACGTTGTTCTCTATTGTTTTCTATGTACTAGACATCTGTAGAGAATTAGGGCCTTATTTTCAAAAGTGACCCCTGCTGATTTCCTGCATTGAGTGGGGTGTGGCTCTGTGTGTGTGTTCATAACTAATTGTAGATTCAGTTTTGTTAGCACATCAATCACATTGCAAGATTTATTCCAAGTGGCTTGAAATTTACTTGTTGCGGCTGATCCAAGAAGCCTAATTACAAGTAATGGGTAATTTTGAAGGGAAAATTCCATATCTGATGAAAAATAGGAAACAGTCTCTGGTAGGTCAATTTAAAGAGGGCAGGGGAGAGTGAAAGGCAGCTGTTCAGAGGTTAATAATGTTCGTAGACCTGCAGAGATGGATTAGTGGGCAGAAGGCAGGTTCTCAACATTGCCTCGTAAATTTATCACATGGCTCTGCAATTTACCACATAATTTTCACCATTATACATGTGATGTGTATATATGAGATTATATCTTCTTAGAACAGAGAAACAGAAATAAAATAGAATTTGGTAAAGATAAAATTGAACCCTAGAATATTGACAGTTTTCTAAGTGTGGGGGAGAAATACAAATTTGTTCCGAGCTGCACTGACTTTCAAAGCTCTAGCAGAATTGCTACCTAGTTTTTAAAATTCATGCATGCATACTAAGTTTCAGAAATCTAGACTGACATCTGACAAATAACCAGTAAGCAGTCTGGGGAAGCAGGTAGAAAGGTGATCCACTGCCCATATTTGTTTGTAAGCACAGGACTTTTTTATACTGATCCACTTAGCTGTGATTATCTATAGTCTCTAGCAATGATTTCACTAAATCATACATTTAGGGCTAAATTATACTTGCTTTGCACGGTTAAGAGCTGGCAGGCAGACATCACTCCCAACAGCACACCTTTGCTGGAGGCAGCCATAATATGGCTTTCAGCATTCTGATGCCCTAAGCATGGGAGATGGCAAGATGCCACAAGGGTTGCTTCTGACTGGGCAGACCTGTGGTCATGCCCTCCCATACTGAGAGAGCTGCCCTATAAGAAGCACTGTGTGCACCTGTGTCAAGTTGCAGCAAGAGGTGTGTCTCCCCTCAGCCTAAACCCCAGTTGACAGGAGCCATTGTGCCTCCAGACACTGATGCATCAGCAATCCATCTTCCTACTCTCCTACTGCGGTTCAGCCTCATAAGAAATGCTATTTCTCCAAACTGTAGCTCACAGTGGGGCTGGGTTATTATTAACTTCAGATTTTTATTTTTAAATGATTCATGACATGCCCTTTCAAATCTCAGAATATTTTATGAATCAGTCAGGAACTGTCTAAAATGAATGATAATGAAGCTGTTACTAAACTGGCTTCCAAAAGTGCTCACGATCAACTTTGTAGGCAAAGAAAGATTCAGGCAGCCACATGATGTTTCCTTTGTGGAAGATGAAAGCCCTGTTTACTGAAATGTCAGTTTGGAAAAGTATAGCATGTTTGACTTTCAAATGAATCCTCATGGTCAAATTCACTTCTCATGCCAGATGTTGCCACCCAGTGTAATAACTGGTTCCTCGTGTATCCCATGGACTTGCAAGATTTCTTGATCTTTTCAGTGGAACTACTTGTGACATATGGTACATCTCCATTTCAGTAAGGGTGGAAAAATCTGGTCTTTGGAGATAGTGTAGATGGAAATTTTTGGCAATAAAATCGTAGATGTGCTTTCATTTGATGCCACTGTGATGGGATAGTCTGCCTTGGAAGGCAGTATCACCTACTAGTCAGCTCCTGTTGCCACCTAGCATAGCCCTTTAAGGGTTTGGAATGGTCCTATAGATAGAGACTTAAGGGTCCTGGGAATGGATGGTGCCTGGGGGAAGAAATCCTGACCCTGGATCTTTTTTAAGGGCCCAAACCCTTCCACGGAGGGCAGGGTAAGTCTCCCCTCCTAATCAACTGTGAAGGGATGTCAACGCAACAGAACTTATATTTCCCCTTACAGGTCAGGCTTCTGGCTCCCCAGTTCTTGCCTCCCTGTGTCGGAGACCCATGTCCCTCTCCCTTCTGAGCCAGGTATTTCCAGGCTGCATAGTTTCCTGTCTTCACTGTGTGTTTCTTAGCACAGACATATCTGTGCAAGGATACCTGGCTCTGAAGAGAAAGCGAGCAGGTAACCGGTCATAAGGTACCACACATCACTGCCTATGCAAGCTTATTTTATTCTTTGAGTAAAAAAAGCTTTACAGAGGAAACATATTTAAAAAAATAAAAGAATCTAAACATACTTATAAACTTACCAGAGTTAACCCCAACTCTAACATGTGCTTGGACAGGCACCGTCCTTCAAACCTCCAGCCAAAGGGGATTCCTTGTGGTTACCAGTCCCTCACAGCTGTGGCTCAGAAAAAAGCACACAGTCCTTCCAACTCTACCTTAAGGATTAGGGCCCTTTGTGGAGCAGGGGTTCAATCCATTTTCTGGATCCAGGAGAAGGCTCTGAGCCAGTTTAAAACCAGGTAGATTTATCCAAAAATCCACACTCTTTTTCACTTGGTCCTTGGAGACTCCGGTGTGAGCTAGTATACACTTATCTCTTAAGGGTGGTAGCTTCAAAGGATTGATAATGGAGGAAGTACAATAGCATCCCCCCTCCCCATTAGAGAAGGTTCATACAACAACACACACACAACTGCAGTGTACTGATCTTAATCTGATAAGGTTTAACTTCAACTTTTTGAATGGTCTTATTGCCACAAGGTATGTGTCAGGATATTGTCAGTCTGCCACAGGAGTTGGGAAAAGGGGGCCAACATAAAAGCTGCCTCTTCCCACACTGCAGGCAGACAGGGACAGGAGAAGGCTGGCCTGTAGAACCTCTAGTCTGGAAGGCTAATTGGAGAAGATGTTCAGCAAACAACAAGGCAAAACCCTTGCAGCTGACTATTTCATTGCAAGAGGTCTGAGATACACACCCCAGCCCTAGGAAGAGGGCTGAGATGGAACTGTTGCATGAAACAGGGAAGAATAGACTATCCTAACGCAAGATGCTGAGGGACATTCCCAGCCCCCAGAGAGAGGGGAAACTCCTGTGTGGAGGAGGGAGAAATTGACTACTCTATAAGTGAGAGGGACTCATAATACAGTGTGGCTGCTGCAGAGAAGTGGGGGGAGTGGTCTTTAAGAAAGCACCTCCTTGTCTGGCTAAGCAGAAGTTGTGAGAAACTAGGTGGGGATAGCAAAGTCTGGAGACCTGGTGAAGACAGAGACAAGCAGGGTGAAGGTAGAAGTAGCTTAGTGAAGGGGAAGAGGGATCAAAGAAGATGTCCTTATCTGCCTAAAACAGGTCCCAAGGTGGGTCTGGGTCCGTCTACCCTTTCTCAGACCAAGAGGGAAGGTACAGGCATCAGAAGGAGAAGAGATCACATATCTCAGGCCCCATGATAGAATTATTAGGCTTCAGGATTTCCTATCTGGGACTTTTCTGTTAACTCCAGAAAGGGAATGAACTGAGCAGTGAGCTGGCTGGAGGCCTAGGCCATGTACAATGACAGACTGTTGTGACACTATAATGACTGAAAGGGGCAGTGAACTTCTACAACATGGGGCAGTGCTCTGTAGGTGTGAGTGTGATTGCAGTCACAGATTGATTGTTCTGTCCCACTATACATAAAGAGAAAGGATTGAAGAAAGCACAAGACGTTTTTAGATGGAGAAATGTAATGGCAGAGAAGGATGAAATATAAAGACTTAAAAGGGTAATTGACGAGAACTATGAGATCCCAGAAAGAGTCAAGGTGGACCTTTATGGTGGGTGTACTTGAAGGAGCAGAGGCAGCAAACATTGCAAATCTTTCTGGGTTGCAAAGGCTGCTTAAGTTTTCTTCTGGGTTGGATAGTTTTATCTTTTTAATTCAAATGTCATATATAACATGCAGTCATGACACTGGCTTTATCAGTCATTAACGTAGTTGAAAAAACACCTGTTGCCACTATAACTTGAATTTCATTTGGGTGTGTCATGAAAATTCTGCTTGAAAAGATGAGCAACCTTGTACATTTTGGAAAATAACCTCATACAGAGTGCAGGCTTGCCTGCTATAGAAGGGATTCCTGCCATCATATAGTCAAAATGGGAAATCATTTCTCATCTTGTAAAAGTCAAAGGCAATCTCGGCATTTTCATTATTTTGTTGCAATCCAAATATTATTCTTCTATCCTCTCACGCTCTCATCACTGTGATCAAACTATTGCCAGGAAAGTAAAGGTTAGATTTATCAATCAAAGTTCGCTACCAGCACTCCAAATAATTGAACCCTCAGGAGAAACAAGCCTTATGTATTCTTTTTTTTGTTGTTTCAATATCTCCATAAAGAGCCATTTCAATATGTTTGGTTCTGTGGCAGGAGGTTTTATGAAGTGTTTATTCTTTTCACAGTTCTAGACAGTGGAGTTCATATATGTATTTTTGCCATTTTAGTGACTGCAAAACTTTTCACAAGAACCCCAAACTATTTAGCCTATTAAAGCACATTTGAGGCCTTTTGGATAGGTTGGATTAAAGGTTTTGTTTTTAATTAATGTGTCCTGTCCAACGTCTCCTCCTTTTGAGACCCACAGCAAGGGGATTCAGCAATGGAGCAGGACACTGTGGTTCCTTGGCCCAGAATACACTGCGTAGGGGATAAGTAGGTGGTCTCTGTAATTGCCCTAGTTAGATGATTAGGGCTGGTCAAATGTTGCCCAACCACAGTCCCTAAAAATGGGCTTTATTTTTTATGTAATTTAAAGAACAATTCTCTAATAACAAAGCCAAGGGAGGGTGTGCACATAGATTATTAACTTCTATGTTCATTGAAGACGCTGATCTTACCTCACAACACATCAGAACAATCCTTTTCGTTTAATGGTCAGTGAAACACTGGAAACTACATATGCAAGAATCTCTGAGATAGGACCTCAGTTCAGTTAAAGTAACCACCTGAAAGCACAGTGCAGTCCATCTGATAGGCAGGACAGGCTGATGAAAACCAATGACATTGTGCACTGTATGCTGCATTGGGTACAAATACAGTACAGAGTCCAGTTCAGTGTGATTTGAATGAAACCCTAATAAAAGACTGCTAAGTCTTTCCACTGATTTCAATAGGATTTGGATATGGACCATATGGAACCCTGAAAGACCAGGAGCACAGCAGAAACCCACTGTGCTCAATCAGAATGCTGAGTTGACAGAATTTTCTCAGAGGGCCTCTAACTTTAAAATTAGCTTTTGCCATCGATCAGGCATAATCTGCCTCTTGATGTTAGATAGGGTATTTCTTAGATGCAATATTTATCACCTGAGGAATGTATTTTCTGAACATTTTCATGGGGTGTCTCTACTGACTCCCCTAAAATAGGAACCTAGCTGTAAATTCAGAGATTAAATTAAAAAGTAGGAAGACCTTTAACCATTTATGTCTATTCCTTGTACATGATAAATTCTATGATGAACCTCCAGCCCTTACCTTCTGGCAATGGATATTGCAAATATATTCATAGTAATAAAGAATTACATGAGTTCAGCACCAGCCATTCTAAACAACTGTAATTAGTTTGTATTCTGGCTGTGAGAAATTCTGGCAAAAATGGACTGAAACTTGTAAGAAACTATATACTTTTTGGCAATTCCCTAGGTGAAATTGCATTTGAAAGATCAGCAGTGACTTAAACTGACCTGTAAACTATGCAGTAGCAGTTATTGCTTGTACTCATAATATTTACTCAACGTGTAAGCCAATCATTCTTACAAGCAATGAGATTGTTACATAAATATTTTAATTAGAATTTTGACCAAGCTGGTATGTCATATACAAAGACAAATCAACTCATGCATGGTTTTAGCTTCAATAATTTCTTTTAGCTGAAATTCTGTTCTCATGATTCAATGATTTTGTTTCCCCCCACCCAGCCAGCCATTTTCCTTAGATCAGGGCTAGCAAAAAGATTTTTCCAGACAGACTATCAACCCTTCCTTTTTGGGGGCTTGGAGGGCCCAACACAGGTCAATACCAAGAGCACACAATTCTGTGCACACATTTTCACATAATTTATGCTCGTAAGTACCTCAGGTGTCCATTAGATATTTGTTCACAGATATGGCCAAGTAGGTGCCTGCTGTATTCCCAGGGGAGTAACTTTTACCATCAAAGTTAGAGTAGAGCGTAGCTGGTTGTAGGATTTTGTTTTGTTTGGTTTTGGTTTTTGTTAGTTTTTTGAGAGATTTTAATGAAAAACAAGACTTTTTTTGGTTTTCAAAAACTATTTTTGTTAAATACTGTCAGTGTTTGACAACCAAAAATATTTACCTCAGAAAACTTTCAGTTTTCATTGAAAATAAATCACCAAAATGAATTTTTTGAACAAATTTTCATTTTGGTCAAAAAGTCATTTTTCTTTGAGGCGTTTTAATCATAGAAAAAACAAAAATGAACAAACAAAAACCCACAACCAGCTAAGCTCTACTCTCTGACTTTGATGCTAAAAGTTACTCCCCCGAGAAAAAAAATTAAATTCAGCAAAGATGAAAGAAGATGGTAGTCTTCCTCACTCCTACACTGTCTGTCTGTCTATCTGTCTGGTGTGTAGAATACCACTGATGTGTTTCAAGAACAGTTCATTGATGATTGTTTTCTAAGCTGTAGAAGCACCACAGCAGTTGCAATGTGACATATTTAGGGCCCAATTCCCACTGAAGTTAATGCAGAAACAAAACAAAACAACTGAGGTATCACAAAGCGAAAACTAATATAACCTTCACTTATTCCATCTCTCATACATTGCTTTCTAGTTTCTTATTTTTGAATAAATGCTGATGAATTGGTGAAACATTGGTAAAAGTATATGAAAACAAAATCCTAATTCAGAATAAATTCTCTGTCATAAATTGCATGAAAATACAGAACATAGTTGGTCTTTATAGATTCTTTTAAAAAGGATTATTTTAAGAACTATTAACAACTGCAGAAATACATGTTTATATGCATATGCACAAATATTATTCTTGCAGGTGAGAAAATAATGTTTGGTTAGTTACAAATAAATTCAGTAATAATTTAGAAGTCAGTTTCAGCTCAGCTGCTAAGAGTTTGTTTGAAGTTTACCACTAACTGTACTATAAAACTTACTTTGGACACACTAAATCTTGTGAAGCGGTATCTAAAAGGGCTGAAATGTGCTTTAGTGGCAAAAATTGTTTCAAATAAAAGAATGACTTTTTTATGACAGGATTTGTTGCCATAAACTTTCTTCATCATTTTCTGTTGGATGACTCACCAAGAGCTAACAATACATATATATTCAGGATTATATAGACATACAGTTTACCTGTAGCCATTCATTAAAATATGTTTTACCAATAAAAAGATAAACTTACCGTGTTTTATCATACAACATAAATATAACTTCTACAAAAAATACACCCATGATGGAGACCTCTATTTCCCATCACTGTGTAGCTAATCAGGGCTGACCCTAAACCAGGGGGAGGAGCGTCTTAGTCCTTGCCCCTGCCCCATGTTACATTTTTGGATACCCTATTTTTTATTGATTTTTTAGCCCATTTTAGGACTTTGATGCATGATTTGCATGTGTGATTTAGTCCTGTCATATAAAACAATAAATTTGTATGCTCGGATCTATAAATTTGTATTTCTTCATGCCATTTATAAGCATATAAGAAAGTTTCCCTCTCACCTATGGAACCTTTTTAATTTTGAGAATAATTGAAATGTATTAGGAGGTTAATGAAAAATAAATCCACATACAACATACCTGAAACATTTTACTTCAAACGTTCTATTTTCCCTTTATTCACTAACCACAAAAACAGCACCCCAGGCCATCACCTGGGTTGGCTCCTGGTAAATCTAGCCTGTATCTGCTGACCATTTAGAGAAAGGCAATTCTTGACTTTAGCATTTGATGATCTGCATTACAATCCACTAAGTAAAAGAAACAAACAGCAGGTGCAGTATTACCATTTCATCAGAGTTCAAATGTATTTTGCAAAGGTGAAGAATTTTTTTTTAAAGCTGAACTGTTTACTCCAGGAACAACTAGACCATCTTCTGAGTGAGGTGGGGGTATCACATTTAGAAAATTCATTCCTTTCCTCATCTACTGAAGAATACTAGTCTATTTTTTAGGGGAGACCCTTCAGAACAAATTCAGAGGGGATAAAACAACAAAGCATTGAAAATATTGCAACTTTCAGACTACATTTGCACTCTTTAATTTTCATCCTTCATTTATGTTGAGTCATCTGACGAAGCACTAATACTGTAGTAGAATTCTATGGTCTTGTCCTGTGTGAATACACTAGTAAGCCAAGAAAGACTTTTCCCTGGTATAGTTCCAAGCCAGTGCTCAAGGAAATATTAGATCCTGCTTCCATATACCACTGCCTCAAAGACAGGATGTTGTCTGATTTAAATGGCTCTGAACTGGAACTATCTCCTCAGCTGCCTGATGCTCTTGCTGCTATCTGCAGCATGGACTAACCTGGGGATGCATGCTTCTCCTTTACAAAAAAAGCAGAAATAGGAGTCCTCTCACATGTCCCTCTAGTTTGCCTTGTGAAATCATTTCCTGGCCACCAGGGTTTGTAGGGGCAAGGAGGTACCAGCCATTCTCCTTGCTGCTGTTGAATGCATAAGGTAGGGACACAGAGGCAGAGAACCCAGCTGTTTTAGTCAGTGGGAAATAAGTTCAAATGCATTTGAATACCTGAAAAATAAATTATTAAATGTGTCAGATTTTTAAACTAATCCATGAAATGGTAAAAACTAAACTACACTGCCATTTGTTAGAGTCTTGCAGTAGGGGTAGATTGTCTCTAAGTTTGATATAGTCTTGAAAAACACTGTAGCAAATCTCATTCTTCTTGTTGCCAATCTGGCCAAAAAAGGACAATCAATACTAGAAACACTGCTTTTTTAAAAAAAAATACAAAAATCACAAGACAGTTACACCCTGATCTTCTAAATAATATTAATGCTTAACCAATCCTGTCATGATTGCAAGACTATTAAATATTTAAGGAACATGAGGGAATTCATGTTTACTCAGTGAAAGGTCTCCCCCTCCCACCTTTCTTTTTTCATAAATTAGTAAATAAAAAATGGATGAACTGTATTGTACCACAGGGACAAAGAATAGAAAATCTGTGTTTGGAGGAGGTCAGAATTAGTGCCTTAGATTGAATACGTTCTATTGTCCAAGCTTTTTGAGAGAAGGAGTGGAACAAAATAGCATAAAGAACAAAGATTCTCAAACTTTCTGGTGATTAGTGGTCAGAGATATCAGAAACAGGTTAGATTTTTTTGAAGTTGTCCTGAGGAAAAAGAAAGTGAGATGAACTGCTACGTTCAGATGGTCAGCCAGCAAATGCAGACTTGTGTCATTATGGTTGTCTTCCACGTTTAAGTAGTGTATTGTAGCATGGCTTTGATTGCTCTCATGGCATTTCTGTGCAGCATATTAGCAGGCAAATCTGTTATTAGATCAGTGCCCATTCTCTTCGGAGGCTACCCCTTCTGGATGTTGCTACCTTGTTTCCAGTAATGCAACCCTTCCCCCCCCCTTGAGCTTTACATAATTTAGTCAATTTCCCCCATTGTGTTTTCCCTTCTATAAGCTCTTTTATAGCATGAAACTGCAGTTTCATCCCATCACAGTTTAAATAAACCAAAAAAGAAAAAAGCCCATAAGGGGCTAATATAAATGAGTTTTTAACCTAAACAAGTGGTCCAGGCAGTTCTGAATCATGCTAGAATCACACTTGGTTTTTGCCTGGAAGACTTTATTTACTTATTATTTAATTCTAAGGCATATTCTCATGTTTGGATTTTTTGCTTGTTTAATTGCCAGTTTGTGTTTTTAACTATACCATATTATTGTTCACAGCGTTTTTCACATTAAGAGCAAAGCTCTTCCCTGAGCTGAAGTGGACTGGGAGGGTGAACAGAGGGCGCCCATTGTGTCCGACACAAGTCAAAGCAGGATAGCTCAGAACAACCAGGAAACGTTGGTGTTTCTTACTGTTCCAGGCAAGTGGGGCAATGTGTAGAGCATGTTTTGGATATATTTGCATATGCAAAAGGGCGCTGTGGGCTTGGCCATATAAATGTGACAAAATATGCCATTTTAGAATAGTCTACTGGCAGTTCTCCAGTCTAATACTCTCACGCAGTAGGTTGCAATCTGGGCCAGATTTTTTGCCTGGAAAAGAGGGTCCTTTCAACCATTTACTCAAAGCACAGCCATGCAGTACAGACTATTATGATACTTTAAGGGCCAAATTGTACCTAGGGACAGACTGGATCTAGTCCAATAGCATGTCGCTGATAGTGACCAGTACCAGATGCTTCAGAAGAAGATGGAAAAACCCTGCCGGAGGTAGATATAGATCTGACCCCTGCATTAGGTCTCATCCTGGCACCAGAATTAGAAATTCGCTTTAATTGTAATGAATTGTAACTGTAATCTTTTCAAGTTGTGACAATGATCTCTTTGCTGATCTATGGATCCATGAAGCACAGAGCTAGATATGGTCTCAAATCTTGCATGTTTCCAAAAAAAGGGCTGCTCATTGCTCAGTGGTGAAGAGCTATTCAGAGGTCTGATTATCTAAGATATGTGCAATTTTAACTTATGTCTTTAGAACATTTGCTTAAAATTTAGACATCAGGTTATCATTTTCATTCTTGATCTAAAAAGAGATCTCGTACGGGACGGGCAGAAGAAGTATAAAAAATATGTCTACTTCAAAGCTACCTAGGAAGTTAAATACCTAAATCCTTGTCTACTGCACTAACTTTTTTTTCATTTACTTTTATTTTCTCTTTAAAACCTCAAGCTAGACTCTGTGATGATATCATTTCTCATTTTACAAGGATCAAGGATGAACAATTTTAAAATTCTGCTGGAAACTTCGGCCCTGATCCAAAACCCATGGAAATCAGTTGAAAAGCTCCTCTCAACTTTGATGGGCTTTGGAGCAGTTCCATTGTTGTTGTACTAGATTACGTTGTATTTTGATCTCCTCATAGTGTTACTAGCAGCAAATCTTGTACCATGCTCCCATGCAATGTATGTGGCATGCTGAAGGAAGGAATCTCAGTAAGGAAGGAATACTCCTTTCCCAAGCGGCAGAACTGAATGAGGTCACCAGGCCAGCATCATTGCTTCACAGCCGCCGGTCACTTGTGTGTGCTCTGCATCTTCCCTAAACTGAGGTAAGAATGACTGTGGATCTGCTAGCTGCAGATTCGGAAGCCTCCTTCTTCCTCCCTAGCCTGCCTGGTTTCCAAACTTCTGCATACTGAAGTGCATTGAACTATCATGGAAATTGTGCTCTACAGCGCACGAGAGGTGCAAACTCTCTGCACAGGCTCCGGGCATCCTCTCTGCCATTCAGGTAAATTCTACCATGCCTCTCTGTATTTTACAACTGAGTATTGGGCTCTTTCTGGAGCCACAGAGTGGATGGGAGGAGTTGGTGTATGGGAGATGGGGGATGATGTTCTATATTGTTCACATAAAAATATCCTTATTCAGCAATTATATGCACTGGACACGTGTAATAAAATAAGTACAATTAATTCCTTGAAAATATAAGTAATGTACATCCACTGCAAGTCTCCAGAGGAAAATAGACAGGGCAAAAAGATGCACTAGCCACAAATGCTGAGGGGCTCCATTAACAGTGTTGAGCCATGTGGCTTAAATGCTAAGAAGGGACAATAGGCCACACTCACTGCTCTTCCTCCTCCACCAGTTCCACCATTCCCCACACATGCTATACACAGCAGTGAGCTAGCTATGCAGCTGCTCTAGTTTTGCAACACATGTTGGGGCTGGAGATTACTTTCCTTGGTACTAGTGAGTTGCAGCACATTTTCTCACTAGCACAGTCCTTTCCCCTGGACTTTGTTCACTTTTTCAGTAGAAAAGTAGAACGAAGACTTTGACTTGGATGAAGTGTAAGGTCAACAGCAAGTAGCAGCAGAAAGCATATGAGCTATTAAATATAATCAGCTAAAAGGAAGTTTTTAAATGTCTCATCTTCATTTCAGTGGAATGCTATTCCACAGAATACATTCTGAATTAAGATACTCATGTGTGTTTAGCTTAATTAAATATTTAATCAAATGTCATTCAGATATTATTTCTGCTCCTACAGTTTTCCATCAGCCTCTGCAGATTTAGCTAATTTTTAAAATTTCTGTTGACTTTCTTGAAGTTTAACACTACTGTTTTATGCTATACTCTAACTCATGGTCAAACGAAGTTTCTCTTTTCCTTGTCAGCTAATGCTTTGGCGGTTACAGAGTTGAATTAGTAATTGCTCACTGCATTTGTCACCTATGCCAAAATGAAAAGCTTTTCATATACCCAGGATGATAGTTGATGAGCTCTACTGCTGACTAAAGCAATTATGGGGTCCTTCCATTTTTTTTTTAGCCTGAAGGAAAATGTGAACACTTTCTCAATGTGATGTTTACATGCCTTATTTGTGGGATGAATATCTAGCTGATTCAGGAGGGAAAAAGGGTGACAGAGAATCAAGAAAACTTGCTTCGTGTTCAGATATAGAAGTGTTACGATCCTTATAAATATCTAAGATGGGTGAGTGTACAGAAAAATAATGCACGAGGGAGAAGTAGTGGCAGGGAATCAAGTAGAGGCCTTAATTAAAAGGTGCCAGATAAGGAGTAAAATTATACTGCTCCTTTTAGAATAGTGCCCATCCCAGATCTTACCATGATCATTACCGTAGTACCAGTATAAAGGTCTAATATAACTCTCATTGAAATCAATTGAAAGAATCCAACTGATTTAAGGGGAACTGTATCAGAACCTATGTGCCTGGCCAGACCTTTGAATTCAAGACAAAACCACTTCCAGGCTTTGTCAATTCCAATCTAATTAAGACCCAGAATTTGATCTCACCAATGCACAGTTGCATGATATATTCAGACATCTTTCTACCCTCTCTATTTAAAGAGAATATATTTTAAATCATGAATCGTCCTATTTTCTTCTACTTTCTTACAGACAAATGTGTATTTATTTAGAGAAACTTGCAGTGTGAAGTAATATTGAAAAGGAGGGGAAAAAACATTGTAAAAGAAAGATTTCCTCAGTGTTGTCTTTAAGTGTAGAAAAACTATGGTGCAACAAGATATAGAGAGAGCTGTTTGTTATACAGTCTGCTAAGTATCCTCAGAGTTTACATGAGTAATATATGCAGCAATTATGGCACACTGACTAATTAACTCATTGAAAAATACTGTGTGTCTCATTCTCCAAAATGGGGAAGGGAAGAATTCAGGGAGAGGGAGAACTCATGCCTATTTACATACATTGAGTGGCCTAATCCAAAAGATAGATCCTCTAGTGAATTAATCCCAAAACACAAACATTTATTACCTCAAATCTAAATAGAAACTTGTCAAAGGAATTAAAGAACACAGCCAATGTTTTGGCCAAATCATTTAGTCGTTGACAAAAGCCCATCCTGTTGAGTGACCTGTGCCTTCTCTGATATTTTGTAATGTTTTCATTTAAGTGTTGAACATCTGGAGGCTTTTTTTGTTTTAAATAGATCATGATGTCTTAGTGAGTTAAGTTTTCCTCACAGCTGCTCCGTGATTCCATTTTCATTTGCTGTGCTTAAGGAATTATCAAGCGACATAGAAATCCTTTGGACATTGGCCTGACTCTCCTCCCACCTCACAGTTTGTTTATTCATAGGCAGCTGTGCAAAGTAAGTGTAAAAGGCTACCAAATCAGAATGGTAGCATTTAGACTCACTTTGCCCAGGTGTAAATGACAGCACAAGATGCCAAGGCCATAGAAAATCAGGCCTAGTGTGCTTACTGCTGTACCCTGACAAAAAGTGGTACAGCTTCTATAAACTGTAATATAGGACCAGATCACGCCCCACCACCTCCTGCCCTGACATCCACAATTTCACTTCTTTAACTACTCAGCTGGAATTCTTACCTTTTCTCAATTGTTTCAGATGAAGTTCTTTTGCTGTTGAGGATCTGGCCCATATTCAGTATATAGTATATAATAATATTATAAGCTACACAGTCTCAATTTTTGTAAACTTGATTTTTGCTATGGAATGTCACTATATCAGACATCTCAGACCAAGTTATGATCAAGGCAAAGACACTTTGACGTTTCGTTTCATTGCTAAGAAAAACAAGGGTGTTACAGTTGCAGAAAATAAAATCAAAGATTAATTAGATCAAGGCTTGTGGCCTCCAAGTTTGCCTGTTTCTTTTGCACTCAGAGATGTTCAAATAGCATTGTAAAAGTATTCCTGAAATGATAATTATTAATACCAGTGAAATAACTTCCAGTGCGGGGAGAAGAATCACTGGAGTCGTGGTGGTGACAATAGGCCTTTGTCAGATTTCCTTGGGATTGTCTTGAATCTTCATTGTGAGAAGTGAACAGCTTTGTAGATCTGAATTCTATTACTGCAGTATTGGTTCTAATACATTTTTCAGCAGCAAAACGTCTTTGTATCACTAAACAAGACCTACTTGCAAGTGAAAAGGGAACAAAAGCTCATAAAACTGCAATAAAATATTTATTTCTCTTCAGCAATAGGATTAATTTTATCACTGTAGATTTATGACACTAGAAATTCTTTGCTGGATATTTAATATATCAAAATAGCAGAGCAAGGAACCTGTGTTAGAAAATGCTTTGTGAAACTTGTGATTTACTGAAGAGAACAGATTTCATTTTTTCATAGAACTTAATAAAGCCACAGAAGAATTGAATTAGCTTGGCATAAAGTTTAATTGCCTGACAAATTTGATACTGCTATTGTGTTACTGTTTATGTACAGAATATATCAGATGTAGCCTTCTCTCCCCCCCCCCCCCCCCCGTCTGATTGAGGATGGGAATTCTCTTCATAAAATGGGAAAGTTCACATGCTCATGGCCTTTCCAAAGAGGCAAGGATCTGGGTAACCACACTACTATTTCACTCATTTAACACACTCTTTTCAGAGGTGGGCTTCTTTGGAACACCACAGGTTTGGAGTGTTATAATACTAATAGACTTTGTTAGTGTTCAGAGCTAAGCAGCTGGAAGGCTTTTCCAACCCTTTTATGACTAAGATAGCCTAACAGCAGAGAGCCATAAAAAAGAAACAAATAAATCTATAGTTTCCAGTCTTTGTGTTTGGAATTGTTACTACAGGTATGAATTACATTCCTCTCCCTCCCCCGCTTTGGCCTAGAAGATAACTTTTTTGAGAGAGAATAGATATATGAAAGTAGCACTGTATGCATTAAAGAAAAGCATATTAAGGCTATGTCTACACCTTGTGTTTAGTCATCAGTGTAGGTGCATCGTGCAAAACCTAGGCCTTGCCCACACTGGGACATAACATAGTGTGACAACACATGCGATGCAGTCAGGGTGAAATCCTGACCCCATGGAAGTCAGTGGAAGTTTTGCCATTGATGCCAATGGGGGAAGGATTTCACCCTTAGTATAGACACAAGTCTTAGTGTTATCCTCTTAGTCATACTGTCTCAAAAAGACTCTTCCAAATCTTTGTGCTTGGTTATGTTGTATAATGGACTGTTTCAGTATGTTGAGCATTCTCCTCTAGTGGCTGGTCCAAATAATGAATAGCTTCTGCTAACAGTCAGTGTTGTTACTTCTGTAGCTCAAGCACTAGAGGTCTGTGCTGAAGATTCAGAGATCAAACCATGTGAATGATAGGGATATAGTCGGCACAGATGAATACAATAGAATTTGGTTTTGCCTTTATTTACTCAGAAAAAAAAAAAACCTTATGAAAACTTACAGGCAAAATGAATTAAATTTTAAGAGCATTATTAAGGGCATGTCTACATTGCCAGGGCTGCACAGATCAATGTAATAGGATCAATTGAGTGGGCTGTGGAGACCTGCTCAATCGATCCCAGAAGTGGTCTCTGGTCAATGCCATAAATTTGGCTGCATTAACTGGAAGCCATTAACTGCCATCGACGCAGCACAGTGGAGATGTTGCCGTATGGCAACATAAGTAAGTTGACGGAAGATATGCAAGCTATCTCCCATTGACCACTGGCGGTAGTGTAGAACAGACCTAAGGCTACAAATTCAAGCACTGAAAGTTACAAAATGCCAGAATTAATGTTGCCCAGGCAGAATATCTACAATCACATATTTTCTCTAGAGCTATTGGTTTATTGATACATAGTGCACATTTTTTTTAATTAGTTTGAACATTATACATACTGATTTTGAACTTTGAAGTCTAACAATTAGACAATGCTGATGTTTCAATCAGCTAACCCTCCCTCCCCACAACAAAAACCAAATGCTTGTTCACTGAATTCATTATTATTGCTGAGAAATGATGCAGCATTGTATTTTTCATCAAATTTA
This sequence comes from Mesoclemmys tuberculata, assembly GCA_007922155.1. NCBI lineage: Eukaryota > Metazoa > Chordata > Testudines > Chelidae > Mesoclemmys > Mesoclemmys tuberculata. The sequence continues at coordinate 21,546,987 of ML675612.1, read as the reverse complement.
AAGCGTTTGCAGGTCAGGGTTCCCGAAATGATAGATTCTTTATGACATATTTATTTGTCTAATTCATATAATTGGTGTATTAAAATGAACAAATTAGAAACAAGAAGCCACAGGGTGCTGGATTAACAGGAGCCTTAAAAGCTTTGCAGTTTCCTCATATAATTATTGGGAAAGCATGTTTAATTAGCATAAAATGCATTAGTAACAATTAAACAAAGTTGAGGTCAACAAATTAACCTTTTTTAATTTAAAATTGACTTTTTAATTTTAGAGTGCTATCATCCCAGAAAATGACATTTGATTTAAATGGGATATTCTGATACAATTATAATGCAACAAGGCTTCCCCCACCTTTTCTCTTAAGATCTAAGATTCAGTGCCAAGAAGAACAGATGCACATACAATTTTAACAACTACACTTTCTAGACTCTTTGCTGAGTGGAATGAAAAACAGAATGACACTTAAATAGTTGCTCTATTTCCTAATCCCACATCATATACATCAATTGAAAGGGGTTAAGAGCCCATTAAATTATCTTCTTGGTTCCTAAGCTTCTTTGTAGTACCTCTCCCATGTTGTGAAGAAAATTTCTTGAAGGTTAGTCCATAAGGATTACTGTGCTCCTGAAAATCCTTGACTTATGGCTTGAAACATAGGGTCATTTTAATTATCTATAGTTGAAAGCCTGTGGTTTGACTTCAGATTTAAGGTGTTTCTTATAATATATAACACTGTAGAAACCCATGAAATACTATCTTTAAGATTCAAATTTAAGAGATCGTTGAGTTTCTTCTAAGCTGTTTTTTTTTCCTTACAGTGCTTTTGTGTCAATTGTTATTGCTGACTCTGGAAATGAAGATCCTAGTTTTTATGGATGAAAGCATGAAGTACAGGGATGGGGATAAAGGCTGTGGAAACTGAAAAAGGGACCCTGTGTTTTTGTCAGCCATTGGGTAGTATTACAGTCACAGTTTAACAGAGAGAATGAAATGGTGTTGTGTGGAAAGGAAGAGAAGAGTCAGGGAGCAGCTTTCAGTTAGGTTTAATAGCAAGAGAAGAAGTGGATGCCTCTACTCTATAAACTTCTGATTGCTCCACAGCATTAGAAAGAGAAAGGGAGAAGTTTGGCCAAATGACATTCTGGTTGACAATGGAAGGATAGAATGACTGTCATAAACTCATAGAAATATAGCACTGGAAGGGAGCTTGTGACCTTGAAAAGTCTAATCCAGCCCCCAGCACTGTGGAAGGACCATGCATTCCTAGGTCATCCCCAACAGATGTTTGTCTAACCTGTTCTCAGGCCCACCGACAGCAATTTCAGGCCCAAGGGCAGAACAGTCAATGGCCTGCCTACAAAGAGATATCTGAGGTCCAAGTGGGCTTCTGCTAGAAGGTTTTACTTATTTATTATATGCCATGCAGGTTCCCGGGCAGCTGAGGAGGCAGTATCTACTGCTCAGCTTCCTGGGACCTTGGACTCCCCAGGGAGATTACTGATGAACCCGGGAAGCTGAGTAGCAGATACCACCTCCTGACTCACCTAAGAACCTGCATGGCTCATAATAAAAAAGCTTGGCTCAGGGGAGGGGCGGAGAATGCAAGCAGCAGGGAGTCTTGGAGGAAGGCGGCGGGTGTGGAGGAGAGGAGGATATATATCTATCCTCCCCTCTGCCTGGGCCCTTTTAAATTGCCGGGACCTGGGCAATTTCCCCCCTTGCCAACTCCCGTTGATGGATCTGTGTCAGAAGGCGCTGTGGCTTCCTTGGAGCCTGGGCCCGAGGAAGGGCCACGATGCCCTTGCTGGGCATATCAGGACACTGCAGGCCACAGACCCCAGGAGCCAGGGCGGGGCCAGGACAGGAAGGGGGGGTATAAAAGGCCAGCCTAGTAGCCAGTCAGGGGGAAGCTGCTGATTGAGATGGATGTGCCTTCCCTGAGGCTGCAGTCTGGGCCTGACCCAGGCCCCGTGGCTGTGCAGAGCAAGCCCTCCAGTGATTGGAGCCTCCAGGGTCTGCCAGGCCCTGGTGACTCGGAAGAGTTACCAGAGGCTTCTGACTGGGAGGAACCCCCCTGAGGCCAGCCCTGACCAAAAGGAGCTGCCTGAGCCCTGTGCATGCCAGAGGACACACCGGCACCCTGTGACTTGGAGGAGCTGACATCCACTGATGGCCCCGAGTAGTTCCTGGACCTGCTGCTGGCGAAGGACAAGTGGGACTCCCATGTGCCATCTACCCCAGTGACTCAGAGGAAGACCCCTGGCTCCAGGTACCTGGGTTCAGGGTGGGAGGAAGTAGCCCAGGGGCAGCCAACTATAGTTTGGGTGAGCTTGTGGTTGCACCGGTGTCAGCGTGTTGTGGCTGGAGCCCTGCTGACCCAGTGGCAGAACCCCTGTGCCACTTATAGGGCCCTGGGCTGAGACGCAGTGGAGTGGGGTGGGCCTGTGTCCCCCTTGCCCCCTCCCTAGCCACCCCGGGAGTGCTTGTCTCCTCTTAACCTACTGCCATAGAGGAAACTGAGCATTGGGGCTACAGACTCCTGGTCAGCCCCGCCTGAGGGTCGGAGGCTACAGACTTGGGTGAACCCGCTAACTCTTGCTTTGGAACAAGGGGCTGTGGCCCTCCTTGGAGCCTAGGCCCAAGGAAGGGCCGCAACATGCTAGTCGGGCCAAGTTGCCAGCTTACAGTCTGCCTGTTCTTCCTAACCTCCAGTGACATATATTCCACAGCTTCTCTTGGAAGCCCATTTCAGAGCTTAACTATCCTCATAGTTAGAAAATGTTTCCTAATATCTAACCTAAATCTCCCTTGCTGCAAAGTAAGCTCATTGCTTCTTCTAGTTCTGCCTTCAGTGGATATGGAGAATAATTGCTCACAATCCTCTTTGTAACAGCCATTAACATATGTTCCCCCCTTAGACTCCTTTTATGAAGACTAAACATGCCAAGGTTTTCTAAGGCTTATTTGTGTCAGTCTTGTGCATTCTCTGCAACTCATCTATTTCCTTGTCCAGAAAGCCTAGTATCTTGGATCTTTTTCTTCTGGGAGGCATACTTTATATATTCACATCTTTCACAGCTTCCCAAAAGATGATAGCTAAAGTAACTGGTGCTTATTTTTATATGAAATTAGAGATGAGTGAATCAACTATTTAACAAAACTTTGCATCTTTTAATAGCAGAGTGTTTAGCTTTCACTTAGAAGATTTTAATGATGTGTAACCAGCAGTATGGTAAGCATAATTGGTGCATGATCCGAAATCACTATTACCAATAGCTGCTTCTAGGCATGCTGGGATCAGTTTTGAAAACACAAGAACAAAGCCAATTCTGGATTAAGATGAATGTACTCTAGGGAAGTATACATAGTCACACTCCTTGGGGTGTCTCAGTCTCCATGTATCTTTTAAATCAAGCTCATTCATTAATAATAAGGGCTGGCCTATTGCACTTTGAGATCTGAGTCACGTAACTAGATTTGTTCAGACATCTATCTAGCATAGTATTTCAATTGCTTTCCACTATTACAGGAATTTTGTTTGTTTTTTTTTTAAATGAGAGAGAACGTCTGCAATGTCTTTGAAAAATTTAGAATTACCTCCACTTGGATTGTAAATGCTTCCTAGAATTAAGGGTTTTTTTTGAGTTTGAAACTATCTTGAAGACAAACGTATCTTCCTTCAGGATCATACCTAAACAGTATACATAGAAAAGTCATACTTTTATGAATTAATATGGATGGGCTCTTAGAATTCAATGATGAATGATACTCAACACCTACATCTTCTTGATTATATTGGCATCTATTTTCTGCTAGATGAATTTCCTCCAGTAAAGCTATCTGACACGTTTTTTATCTGAGATGTCTCAGGATTTTAATTCTTTTGGAAAGTTGAGTAAGTTCCCTCATGTTCCATAAGCCCACAATTTATGGCAAAGTTTTAAGATTAATATCCTTATTCTAAAGATAGGTATTTCCCCATTAATATTGTGAAACCACATCTCTAGGACATGGTCTGAATGTATATGTATTAGATATTGGTTAGTTTTGAATGAATTTCTGACTTTCATTGAACCTCTGGTATACAAAATTGATCTATGGTTAAATATCATGTGTCTTCCAAAGTATATTAGTAACAGAAAAAAATTAAGACTCAAACTAAACCCGTGAGGCCATGTTCAGATTCCTGATAGTTTAATTCCATCTGCTCCTCCCCTCCCTATATTAAACATCTCTAAATACAAATACATTTTAAGTCAGATCTTACCTTGTAAATGCCATTGGATATTCTAGAATATGTATAATATATTCTTACCTAAAGAAGATGTTATGTATGTATACATACACGACTTACGTAATGCAAACACATGTATATGGACTCATCATGTATAAATTTATAATTGATTTGGTAAATCAAATGTAAATTCGTACAAAATATAAAGATGGAAAATATAGTATTAAAAAATTCATAGCATGTCAAATGTCCTGCACAATTTGAAAAACTAGTGCTATTTAAAGTTTAGGTTATAGCCTACTTCACATGACAGGAATACTGACTGTTCCAAGGGACTTGTGGTTACCATAACACAATCCATCAGAGACAGAGCTAATGAAGAGCTTCTGCCTAGTGCTGCAAGTTGTGATGACTAGTACCGATAATAGTTCAGTCACTGTTACATTACAGTGCTATACAGTTGTTTTGGTACAATTCCAAAAGAGAACAATAGAAGAATTCACTCTAGCTGGTTATTTGCTAGGAGCTGGAAGATTATATCTGACCATTACCATGTCTACAAGGATACATAGAAAAACAAATTGATTTTAGCCTTGTTGAAGTAGACTTTTTATGATTTAAAAAACAAACAAACCCATTTTGCTATTTTTGGGCAAATTCTGTCTTAGTCTTTGAAGTTTTTGCCAAGATTCAGAGGGTGCTTTGCAAAATCTTGTGGAGCCTGCTAAATCTGTTGTGCAAATGGACGGCTGCTTGATGCTGTATCTGATGTTGAACTGCCTCAGGTTTTGGTTTATGCCATTGAATGCAGCCTGGTAGAATTCTGAGCCCCAAGTTACATGCCCAGGCTCCCTATAAATTGTATGGAGAGAGTTAGGTGCCTAGAGAAGGGGATTCTCAGAAGCTAGCAAGCTATGCTGCCTAAACTAGCCAGCAGTGAAATACCAAGGAAAGAGGTAGGGCTTATGGCCCAGATCCGCAAAGAAATTTACATGCCTAGTTTCCACTGATTTGGGCCTTCGGCACCTGATAGGTGCTGCCCTCCGGCACATCAGTCTTTGCTCAGGATTTTCAGCCATGAATACTCTTCTTGAGTTGGGCGTTTAAGCCAGGTCAGCCTGACTCAGCCATTTCTTGGGAGAAGAGAGCTTCTCCCCACTTTCATTATAGCCAATAGCCCAGTGTTTTAATAGCAATACCTGCCCTGCCTGATTGGGAGCTGGGACTTAAACCAGACTTTCCTGCATTCCACTTGAGGCCTGGTCTACACTTGCCACGAAATTCAATGACAGTCAATGGGAGATCCACAAGCTATGAGAGATACACAAGCTACAACATCGTTGACATGATGCGAACAAAGCACACACCCACTAGCACCACTCTATGCAAGCTATTCTAGCAATCATAAAAATGTATGGGTTTCTACGGATGCCCTCTAAAATCTACAATGCAAAGTTAGTCTAATTTTATTTAAAGCCTTACAAGGCATGTCTTTTCTTACTTTATTGTCATCACCAAGGCTTTTTATACTATTTGTTAATATCATGGGCTTCCCAATGCCAATAAGAAAGAGTTTGACTAGATAGGGTGTCTGGATAGAAAAGAATGCTAAAAATAATTGTTATTTATTTAAGTGTATGGAAATAGAAATGTATCATCCTTGCAAAATTCTGCTGAGGAGAATATTTACTTGTTGAAGTCAAAGTTTTGAAAAGAATTTTGAAGCCATTTAGATTAAAATAAAGTGTCTGCCTTTTCCTGTCTCTAAAGTTTTTATTCTATCCTCCCGTACCAAAACTTTGATACTTAAAATAAAGTGAAACGTAGATCCACATCACTCCTAGTTTTGGATATCCAAACAAACCTGGCTGCTCAGGCCACTTGTATTCCTCATGTTATCCATAAGCAATAATCTATGACATTGCATGAGTTTATCAGAAGACATATTACAGTATATTTGACCCCCAGAGATGATGAAAGTCAAGGTTCTTGCCTGTAATTTGCCAGCCTCGACTGTCAACAATGCTGGAATGATCTCATTACTTATGATGAAATTACTTTTACTTTTGGTTACCTAGAAAGGGTCAAAGCACTATAGATTTCAATATGTCCCCTAGCCTTGTTTACATGTTAGGACTTGAGATATTATACACATTCAGACTGCATTTCAACTACATTTATGATAAAGTGAAGATCATTGAACAGTTCTGCATTAATCACTTTAACTCTTTTGTAATTTCATCAAATAGCAAGTAAGTATTTCTCTTTATTTTCCTAGCATTAAAAGGGAAAGGTCACTCTTTCGAGGAAACAGTTGATAAACATACAGACACACCAACTCTTGGCATTTATTTTCTGCTTTCCAGCAAAACAGTTTCTCCTCTCCTCCAAATGTAGACAAAATAAGTTTATGAACCAGGCTAGAAAGTTAAGGGCATCCCAAGACTTGACTGAAGGGACCCTACAACCTGTAAAAGTGTACAGTGAAAGCAGTGATCTTAGTACAATATATAAATTTTTCAGATTGAAAGAAATGCTACAGATTATGTCCATGTGCAAAAATTCACCTACAGCTGCACATGCAAATTGCAGTTCCCATAATTGCACATGCCTGTTTGATAAGTACATCCACAGTCACTGCATACATATTCTTCATGCATGATTTGCCTCTTTGCCTCTTTTGAAAAAGATGCTCTCAACTACATAGCTCCAAGAAGCACCTCAAAATGTAGAGGTTAAAGGTATTGGGCTTGGCAAGGAAATGGCAGAGGAATGGGGTTCAGGAAAGGCAGTGTCCCGAATTTTCCAGTTAAGATGACCATAGCGCAAAAATAGCCTTTTTTCTCCCTGAAGCTATCAGAAAATGGATGAGTATGGACAGCATCATGCCTTGCCCTTCATTCTGAGTGATGAGTACAAAAGTATATCAGTAATAATTAGGTAGTGCAATTGACATATGTTAGATCCTTTTGTAAACCTATGGATAGTCCGATTTACTGAGTTTGCTGAACAAGAAACAAAGCAGATTAGTGAAGCTGATGGCTTTTCATCTACAATTTCCTTTAATGTAGCTGGCAAATGTACCACAAACTTCAGCAAACACTTTGTAAGTAAGCAGAAGTAACACTTAGTCAAGGGGTGTCACTGGAGATTTCATGACTGGATTAGAGGCAGCAATGCACAGGTATAAATACTTGGTTATGCATTCTGCCCATAGAATGCCTTTCTTGTTTCTAGTATGGTGCCCTACACTGCTCAAAACTACTATAATGAAGCTCACTTTACTTAATAATCACTTGTATTTCCTTGTTTGTTTATATATATAAAATATACTTCTCTGTGTGTTTAAACAAAAGCATAAAATAACTATAACTCTAAATGTTGTCTATATGTGAACAAATATACATACTAATTTTCATCTCCATCTGTGATCAATATTTTTAGAGTACTGATCACTTTGTGGTGAATTTTCCTAAGAGCTGTACATTATTAAAACTAACAAGTCTGCTTTATTTAAAACATTTTTTCAATGTTTAAACTCCTGACTGTAAGAGAAATGTCAGTATTATCTGCTGCTTTCATAACCATATTTAGAATTTTAAATCTAAAAGTTAGTAAGCTCAATTATCTGCTTCCCTCCTTCAACTGTCATAAGGTAGCTTCTGTACATGATCTTGCAGAAGCTACCTAAAATCAAAAAATACCAATACATTTTGGTCTACTACAGGAAAATTTCATGGACATTGTCCAAGACACCTTATATTAAACAAGTATTTGATTTCATATGACCCTGGATGCTTGGCTAATAAAACTGAGGCCTAGGTATTCTGGGTGGACTTCTGAAAAGACACAAATCACTCAGGAACACAAGACCCACTGAAAGCCAATAGGCCTCTGCTCCAAAATTACACTGGTTCTTTTGAAAATTCCACCCTTTATCTCATTTAGCAAAGATTATTGAGACTACTAAACTTCTAGACGATCTTGCAACTTATGAAATTCTGGTTTTGGTTTTAGTCCCAGTCACACAGTTACAAATGGCTTTACTGGGGATCAGTAATGATCTCCATGATCTCTGCTCCTGTTGTGTTCTATTTTTCAGTTTTTGGGTTTTTTTGACAGTTGGCTGGGGATGCCTTAGAAACATATGAAATGTTGAGACAAAACCTCAAGACTTTTCCTTTTTTTCATTTCTAAAATCAACATTTTCAGCTCCAAACTATAAAAACTTCAGTGTCGGGTATTTATCTGGTGCATTATGGAGCCCATCAAAGTTTCACCATATTCTCCTGGCTTTTTGTATGTTGATATCAGTACCATGCTCTAGCATTACCTTTTCACTATTACACAGATAAACAGAAATAATTACTCTGATTGTGTGTGCTGGTGATTTTGTCTTCCATGGCATGTACCATTTAAAAAACCTGGTTCAAATAACACAATCTGTTTATTGCTTTCCTTTGATTGTAGATTATTTATTCCTTCAAGAGGCTTCATGCATATAGCAGTGGGTTGGGAGCCAGATCTGAGCCTTATTCTCAGCTCTGACAGTGACCTGCTGTGTAACCTTGGGCAAGTCACTTCACTCTCTGCTTCTGTTTTCCCCCGCACCTTTTGTTTATCTTGATTCTTAGTTCTTTCAGGACTGGGGCTGTCTCGCATTAGGTGTTTGCACAGCACCTTGCACACTGGGATCCTGATCTTGGTTTGGGATTCTAGGCATGACTATAGTGGTATAGCAAGGGCAGAGGGCAGTAGGAAAGTTTTCCTATTTGAAACCGGGGGTAGGTGGGTGGGCGCAAGCCCACCCACCGCTAAAGGCTCCCCCCCAGCCTAGGGGCAGAGCCACTGGACCCGGGTCCAACTGATTACGGGGGACAACAAATGATAAAACAGGAAAGGGCGTGGGGGTCACAGGGTCAAACGTAGGAAACCAAAAGGGGACACCGAGCAGAGAACCCCGGACAGCGCCCACTGCTCCTCAAAGGTGTCCAGGGAGCCAGCAGACACCGCCCAGAGGAACTCTGCCTGGAGACGTGAATTGACGAAGGAACGGAAATAGACCCCACAGTCGCAGAGAGCCCCCCCTGCCAACTTCCTCTCCCTGGTCTTGTAGATGGCTAGTTTGGCCAGGGCTAGGAGGAGGTTGACGAGGAGGTCCCGCGACTTCGTGGGGCCACGGATGGGGTGTGAATAGATGAACAAGTGAGGGGAAAAGTGCAGCCAGGACCTCAGCAAGAGGTTCTGGAGGAACCAGAAGAGGGGCTGCAGCCTGGCAAACTCCAGCTATACGTGCGCCAGGGTATCCCTCATGCCGCAGAAGGGGCAAGTGTTGGGGTGGGAGGTGAACTGCGCCAGGTACATGCCCGTGCCCGTGATGACCCCGGCAGGCCGTGGGGGTCAAGGTGGAATACAGACTGGCCCACCAGGGGTCCTCACCCTCCAAGGGTGGTAGTAGGTCCCGCCACTTCATGTCCGGGCGGGGACATGAGGGCGAGGAAATGAAGGGTGTGGAGCATCAGCACATACAGATGGTTCCTTGGCGCAGTCTGGAAGGGGACCGGCTGCAGATCAAGCAGCCAGCTTAAGGTGTGAGGATGGGGGGGGGCCGAGGGGCGTCGCTGAGCCAAGGCCCAGTGGTAAGCACCGGAGGGCTGGGGCTGGGGGGGGGGGCAGGGAGCACCCTCTTGCAAGACCCGCCCGAGGTACATCAAAGCAGTAGGGGGCAAAGCTGCCTTCACCTCCTGGAGTATGCGTCGGGGGATTTGGAGGGTGGGCCCCGCCATTCCCCCGCCAGGCCAGCCAGAACTCCTGGAAGGATGCCACGAAGCCCACATCCTCCAGCAAGCTGTTGTTAAAATGCCAGTAGGCCAGCCCCGGCCTCTCCGCAGTGAGAGAGGCCATCATGGTCACCATGTGGTGATCCGAGAACAGGGCCGGCCGGATGCTGGAGGAGTGGGCCCACGCAAGATGGTGACGAGAGATATAGATGCGGTCCAACCGGGAGTGGCGCGACCGATCTTCCCCCACCCGGATGTAGGTGAAGGTGACGACGTCATCCGGGTGGTGGTCGTGCCAGATCTCCACCAGGGAGTGATGGCCGATAACTCCCCGGAGGACGTCCGCGGCGGCCTGACGCTGCTCGGTCCCCGTGTGGTCTCAGTTCTTGAGGGTGGTGTTGAAATCCCCGCCCAGGATCAGGCATTCGTGAGGATCTAGAGTGCTGAGGAAGGCAGCCGCCTGCTGGAAGAAACGCACCCGCTCCGGGCCCGCGGTCGGGGAGTAGATGTTGACAAGGTGCAATGCCAGCCCCTCCACATGGACCCAGAGGTGCAGCAGGCGGCCTGGCACGACCTCGGTGACCTCCAGCACTTTGGGCTGCAGGACAGGGGAGAACAGGGTGGCCACTCCGCCAGCATGGGCGGAGAGATGACTAAGGTGCACCCAGTCTCCCCACTCCAGTTGCCAGCTGGCCTCTGCGGCTGGGTCCATGTGGGTCTCCTGCAGGAATACTATAGAGTACCCCCCCCCAAAGGAAGGAGAGCACCTGGTTCTGCGGAGACCCGTCCTGCAGCCCCTTGTATTTAAGGTGGCGATGGTGACAGGCATTATGAGGAGGGCTGGGGGGGCGGGTGATGATCCTCAAGGGCAGAGGCACTGGCGACCTTCGTCAGGCGCCGCAGCAGTCCATGGCCGGTGCTGTAGGCCATGAGGGCATCACGGAAGCTGCAGGCCCGCTGGTAGGCCGCAGCGTCCTGCCGCCCAGTCCCTTTCCCCTCCTTCACGGTGGCCCTCACGGCCTGGAGGATGCGGTGGAAGTCACCCCAGCGCTGCAGAGCAAGCAGCACTCGCTTCCGGGCACCACGTGTGTCCCGGAGAAAAAGGCAGAGCTCTCTGCGCAGCACCTCGGGGGAGGGGGCGGGGGGGGGTCATCCTCCGGCTCGGCCCCCACAGCGGCCCCATGGCCCACTGGGATTGGGGGGAGGGGGGGAAGACAGTAGCCCTGAGTGGGCTGGGAGTGCTAAACACAAAGGCCGCCTCCTGGGAGCTCTTCAGGGCGAAAGAGACAACAACAGGGCGGCAGATAAGCAGGCAGGGTGGGGGAGAGGTGTGGGGACGGGAGGGGTGAGGGCCAGGGAAAGGTTGAGAGCAGGGAAGGGGACAGGAAAGGGGACAGGAATTAGGGTAGGGAAGGGGTTGGGGGGAGGAGCGGGAAGGGGGTCAGGGTCAGAATTGGGAGGGGGGGCGGGGGCGCTCAGCCAGGACCACAACAAGTGGCGGGGCGCCTGGTGGCCCGGGGCTCGGCTGCTCGGCCCCAGCCAGCTCGTCGGGGGCTGTGGCGGCGACGATGGATTCCCCCTTCTCCAGCGTAGTGGGTAGAGGGGCTGAGGGGGGCCCTGGTGGTGGGAGCTGAGGACGGGAGGGGAGGAGAAGGGAGAGGCTGTTCGAGAGTGCCCTGCTCGAGGCCTTCCATACATGGGTCGTCCTCCCCCTGGGCAGCCCGGGGTCAACCCCAGGGACTCAATCTCCTCCATTAAGGAGGAGAAGAAAGCCCACCTCCCTCCCCATCCCCCCGCATCCCCGAGGTCCTCTCCGGCACCAGCGGGGGGTTTGGGTGGCATTGGGGCTGGGGGGGGTTCCGGGCTCGGCAGGGGGCGTGGCAGCAGGCCCGACCCCAGCAGCCGCAGGAGGCGCCGTCTTCCAGGCAGGGCCTTTGCCCTTCTTTCTCCCGCCCAAGGACGCAACACACACACACACACACAAATTGGGGGGGGCAAGAGCCGTGGCAGAGTCCCTGGCGTCCCCACTGGAGTCGTCCTCTGCTGGCAAGTGGGGAACAACACCCAGTGGCTCACCGGGGGTGGCTGTACCAGTTGTTGCAGGCAAGGGCGGGGCGTCGGGGTGAGAGGGAGGGGCAGGAGCATCTAGGGAGGGGGTCCCGGCCCCAGACACACCCGCCATCTTGGGAGCGGGTGGGTGTGGGGGGTGTTTGAATAGGGGAAGGGAGGGTGAGGGGCAGTTGAAGGGGGAGTTGGGAGGGAAGGGGGGGAGTGACCATTACTCCCCGCTAGGCTGGAAGCAGGAGAGTAGGGCACCAGCACAAGAGGGTATGGGGGGACAAGCTGGTAGGGACGGTGCACTCACCAGGCCAAGATAAAAGAGCAGCTCCTCTGGCTGCACAGGGGGCAGGGCAGGACTAAAGCAACACCCGGGGGGGGGGTCAACAAAAAAAGGGGGGGAGATCAATTAAGGGGGGGGCATGGATAAAACCATGGTCAGAGCGCGGGCACCAGAGCAGGGGAGGCGGCAGTGGGCACGGAGAAGGGTGTTCAGGGCCACAGCAGGGATGGGGGCTCAGCAGCAAGCTGCTAGGGCCATGTGGAGCAGGGAACAAACCAAGATGGGGTTGGGCAAACAAACAGAATAAAAAGGGGGTAAACCACGGAGGGCATCACAGAAGCTGCAGGCCCGCTGGTAGGCCACATCATCCTGCCATTTGGTCCCCTTCATGGTGGCCCTCTCGGCCCAGAGGACGCGGTGGAAGTCCCCACAGCGCTGCAGAGCGAGCCTCACTCGGTTCCAGACACCATGGGTGTCCTGGAGAAAGACACAGATCGCTTCAAGCAGCGCCTCGGCCGGGGAAGGGGGGGGCGGGTGGCATCCTCCGGCTCGGCTTCCGCAGCTGCCCTATGGACCACTGGGATGGGGGCTAAGGGTGGCGGCAGCAGAGGGAAGACAGCAGTCCCGAGTGGGCTGGGCGTGCTGAACACAAAGGCCACCTCCTGGGAGCTCTTCATAGGGAAGGAGACAACACCAGGGGCGGCAGATGAACAGGCAGTAGGGGGGAAAGTGGTAGGTACAGGGAGGAGTATGGGGATCAAGGAAAGGTAGTGGAAGGGTCAGGGCAAGGAGAGGGGTCAGGGTTAGAATTGGGGATGGGTCCCACAGCCACAGTGGCCAGGCAGGCGGGGTGCATAGTCTCTTGGTTGGGGCCAGGAGCTAAGGAGGCGGGCACGGAGCAGGTGGTCTCCACGGTGGTGTCGTGTGGGGTTGTAGTGACCGTGGCTCCAGGACCTCGTGAGGGGGTGGCCGGGCAAGCATTGTTGGGAAGGATAGGAAGGGACTGGCCTGCAAGAAGGGGCAGGGCACCCGATGGCTTGGTGCTCAGCCATTCAGCCTCGGCCGGCACCTCAGTGGCTGAGGTGGTGATGGTGGGGCCCCCTTTTCCTGTGTGGTGAGTGGAAGGGTCAAGTGGGGGGGTCCCGGTGGTGAGAGCAGGGGTGGCAGCTGGGAATGGGAGGGAAGGGAGAGGCCACTCAATATTATCCTGTTATAAGCCCTCTTCGCGGGGGGCTGGGTCGTCCTCCTCCAGGCAGGCTGGGGTCAACCCCAGGGCGTCAATCTCCTCCATTAAGGAGGAGAAGTCTCCCCCCCGAGATCTTCCCCGGCACTGGCAGGGGGTTTGGATGGCAGTGGGACTGGGTGGGTTCCGGACGGGGACTCCTCCAGGAGGGCGATGGTACAGCCCACGTCTGCCGCCACAGATTCCTTGGCTGGTGCACCCCCACTGGGCTCTAGTAAAGGGCGTGGCCATAGGCCCGGCCTCAGCAGCCCCCCCTCCTGGCTTTGCAGGGGCATGCGCCCCCCTCGGCTGCAGGTGGGAGGGGGCGCTGGGCTGCAGCTTTACTTTTGCCGTGCCTACCCTGCATGAGCACCCAGCTGCTTTCGCTTCTTCCCGCTACTGCTGTGAGTAACCTTCCCTTTTTCCCTCCCCCGCTGCCCCCTCCCTCTTTAGTACCCCATCTTAGGGTCCCTCTTACCCTTCCCCACCTTTCCTCGCCCTCCTCCCCGCAGCTTTCCCCCCCCTTTTTTGGTTATCCGCCCGTTGGTCTGCCCCCCCCCTGTCTCACTGCTCCTTCTTTCTCTTAAGCCCGGTTCCCCTCCCCCAGTCTAATTCCTGAGTTTGGTGGTTCCCTGTCCCGTCCGGCTCTAGCAGCTTGCTGCTAAGCCTCCCTAGCCTTGTTTCCAGCCCCCCGAAGCCCACCCCCCCCTCTGCTGTCCCCCCAGGCCGTGTTTTTTTTCCAATTCCCTTCCCCCACCCGTTTTTAACCGCCCCCCCCCCATTTGTCTTCTCCGGCCTGACGCTTTGGAGATTGTTTATTTTTCACTTTCTCCTCAAGGTCACCAATTTTTTTTTTCCTCTGTCTTGGCTACAGTTTGCAGCCGAGCGGATTTTTTTATTTTTAACTCCTCCTCTTTTGCCTCCACCTTGCTCCAGCAGAGCTTGCTTTCTCCTCCCATCCGGAGAGCTCCGGTCGCCATCTTTCTTTTTTTCTTTCCCCCCCCCCGGTTCCAGGCCTGCCCCCTGGGTACAGCCAAGGAGCCAGCTTCCAATTTAGGCTGATGACCCCACAGCCAAGAGGTGTAGAGTAGTTCTCTGCCCCCTCCTCTGCACCCCCGACCCCCCCTATCCGATTGCTGAGCTCACCCCCCCCCCCAAGATGGCAGCTGCGAACGTCCTCCTGGACGTTCCTGCCTCTTCCCAAAGCCTCGGGACCTTGCTCCTGCCTGAGAACCTCAGCCTAGGTGCTGACCTCTCCCCAGGTGCTGGCCCCAAGACATCAGCGGCGAGTACCTCGAAAGAGGACTCCCGGGACCTCGCTGTAACCATGGAGACTGATCCCCCTGATCCAGGGGGTAAGCCCTCGGCCGGGGGGAAGGGCCGGGGTGGGGGAGGGAAGGGCAAAGGTCCCGCCAAGAAGGCGGCGCCTTCTGTGGTGAAGCGCCCTGCCCACCCCACTCGGCCCCCCCTTGCCATTCCTTCTACTAGCTCTAGGGGCGGTGCCACCCCCAAGACATATGCCCGAGTGGCTGCAGGCTCAACGCCCGCCGCCCAGTCATCTGACCGGACCGCTGCTTCCAGCACGGTCCCTGAGGGCCGGGGCCCCTTCCCGACCCTCACTAGGAAGCATGGGGTCCGCTGCTCCCTGACACCCGCTTCACCCCACGTGGAAACCTACGTGCGGGCGTTATCACGAGTGGTGGAGTCCAAAGCCATAGTAGCCGCCTCGAAGATGTACGGGAAGGTGGTGTTCTTCCTAGCATCTGAGACGGCCGCTCAGGAGGCAGTTGAGAGGGGCCTGGCAGTGGGGGGCACCCACGTCCCCGTGGAGCCCCTGGAGGACTTAGGCGTACGGGTGGTCCTTACCTCCGTTCCGCCTTTCCTCCCCAACGCCGCCCTCCTGCCACTCCTCAATACCTTGGGGAAGCCTATCTCCACTATCCGGCCGCTTCCCCTCGGCTGCAAGGACCCCAACCTTCGCCACGTCCTCTCCTTCCGCCGGCAGGTGCAGCTCCAGCTACTGCCGACGGTCCGGGGTGGAGGGGCGTTGGAGGGGTCCTTCTCAGTACCTTACCAAGGGGCCTACTACCGAGTTTACTACTCGACAGGAGAGGCCCGCTGTTTTTCCTGCCGAGCGACGGGGCACACCCGGAGGGACTGCCCCCGGGCCCGGCAGGAGGGGAGGCCCGAGCCCCCCGAGGCCCAGGAAGGCCTTGACCGGGCCAACGGTAGCCGCCCCCTCAGCCATTCGAGCTCTGTGGCCGCCCCCAATCCACCCCCCGACACCCAGAAAGGTCCAACCGGACCCGCCGGGGAGGAAGGACCAGGGCCACCACTGCCGGGCACAGAGGGGGGTTCACCCTGGAACGAGATTCCTCTTCCACCCGTGAACTCACCTCCTACCCTCCGAGACCTGACCCTTGCGCTGCTGCCCCCTCGCTCTGCCCCTGCTACCGAGCCTTCCACTTCGGGGGACTGGGAGCTTGTGCAGCGCAGACGCAGCAAACGCAAGGCTGACCCTCAGTCCCCTGCCCCCCTCACTGCTGAGGGGGAGGGGGAACCTGAAAAGGTTAAGAGGCGGACTGCTCAAGTTGAGCCTTCCACTGAGTCCTCAGCCCGATCCCAGATGGAGATAACGGACGATGCTGCCCTCTCGCTCGCCACTGAGGGGGACCTCGCGGCAGCGGAGAGGGAGTTGTCGTCCCTCTCGGAGGAGACCGATGCCTTGGGTCTCCTTCCAGTCCGCCAGGAGGAGGAGGAGATCTCCCTCCGAATGGAGGGCTCAGCACATGGTGGCACTGAGTCATCCTCCATCCTCCTTAATCAGGACATAGATTCCGCACCCTGTGAGGCGTCGGCCGAGGCTGCGAAGCCTCGGTCCACCCTCGAGGGCGCTGGCCCAGATGATTCCTCCCAGGAGCTCGACATTGATAGCTCTGAATCATCTGGAGCTGGGGAGAGGACGGCTCAAGTGGAGTCTTCCACTGAGCTCCTAGCTCAAGCCCAGTCGGAGACATCAGACGGTGCTGCCACCTCGCTTGCCACTAAGGAGGACCTCGTGGCAGCGGGGGGGGAGCTCTTGTCCCTCTCGGAGGAGATTAAAATGAAGGGCTCAATACAAGGTGGCACGGAGTCACCCTCCACCCTCCTTGATAAGGATAGGGATTCCGCACACTGTGCGGTGCTGACCGGGGTTGTGAAACCTCGGTCTACCCTCGAGGGTGTCAGCTCAGATGATTCTTCTTCAGAGCTCGATACTGATGGCTCTGAATCACCTGACGCCACTTCCAATTCCCTTTCCTCTGTAAACCTTCAACCCCGTGTTCTTCTCACCCCACTTTCCCTCTCCACTTCTGCTTTTACCCTCACACACTCCCCCCCCCTTGCTTCAGCCTCGACAAGCCACGGCACTGATATGGAAGCCGAGGCAAAGGAAGATTCCTCAGTTGTGTCAGAAGAGGCACTGTACGCTTTTCTTCAGAGCTCGCGTGGTTCCAAGAACCGAGTAGAACTCGCTCTAAACCGTTGGAGGGACTTCCACCAGCTCCTCCAAGTCGCACATACCCTAATGAAGAGGGGAAAAGGGTCCGGGCCAAAAGCCGCAGCATACCAGCGAGCCCGCATCTTCTACAACACCCTGAAGGCCCATGGATGCGACCATGGACTGCTGCGTAGCCCTATGAGGACTCGCGACGCTCCCAACCACGAGGCTCCCTTTTAACTCCCCCCCTTTATAATGCCCGTCATCTTTGCCACCCTAAACACCAGAGGTTGCAAGACGGACCTCCGCAGGAGCCAGGTGCTCTCCTTCCTTCGGGCGAGGGGATACTCGGTAACGTTCCTGCAGGAGACCCACACAGAGCCAGCCGCCGAGGCAAGCTGGCGGCTTGAGTGGGGAGACCAGGTGTATTTCAGCCACCTCTCAACCCGTGCAAGCGGGGTGGCCACCCTGTTCTCCCCGGCTCTGCAGCCCGAGGTGCTAGGAGTCACTGACGTCATACCTGGCCGCCTGCTGCACCTTCGAGTCTGCGTGGAGGGGCTGACACTGAATCTTATCAACATCTACGCCCCGATTGCAGCCTCAGAGCGGGTTCGTTTTTTTCAGCGAATACTCGCCTTCCTTAGCACCCTGGACCCCTGTGAATGCCTGGTCCTGGGCGGGGATTTTAATACCACCCTCGAGGAGCGGGACCGCACAGGGGCTGAGAGTTGCCCGGCTGCTGCAGCCGTCCTTCGAGAGATCATAGACTATCACTCCCTGGTGGATGTCTGGCGTGACCAGCACCAGAATGATGCCGTCACCTTCACCCTTGTCCGGGTGGGAGAAAACCGATCGAGCCACTCTCGTCTAGACCGGCTTTACCTTTCGCGTCACCATTTGTCGCGAGCCTATTCCTCAGACGTCCAGATAGCCCCGTTCTCGGATCATCATCTAGTGACCGTAACAGCCTCCTTCACCACAGAGAAGCCGGGGCCGGCCTATTGGCATTTTAATAACAGCCTACTAGAGGACGCGGGCTTTGTGGTGTCTTTTCGAGACTTTTGGCAGGCCTGGCGGGAACAAAGACACGCCTTCCCCACGGTACGGCGCTGGTGGGACGTCGGGAAAGTGCGCGCCCGGCTCTTCTGCCGCGACCATACTTGGGGGGCTAGCCGACGGCGAGATGCGGGGATGGAGCGGTTGGAGCGAGAGGTGTTAGCGTTGGAGAGGCGCCTCGCTGCTAACCCCGAGGATGCGTCCCTCTGCGAAGTGCACCGAGAGAAGCGGGAAGAGCTCCGAGCCCTCGAAGCTCTCCGGGCTCGGGGAGCCTTGGTTCGATCCCGCATTCACCTCCTCCGGGAAATGGACCGGGGATCCCGCTTCTTCTATACCTTGGAGAAAACGAAGGGGGCCCGAAGGCACATCATCTGCCTCCTGGCGGAGGACGGCACCCCCCTCACGGACCCGGTGGAAATGCGAGGAAGGGCTAGAGCCTTCTACGCCAGTCTTTTTTCACCGGACCCGACTGACGCTACCGCCTGCCGGATGCTTTGGGAGGGACTCCCCGTGATCGGCATAGGCGATCGGGACCGGTTGGAGTTACCTCTTACCCTAACCGAACTCTCGGGAGCTGTCCGCCTCATGCCCACCAACAAATCCCCGGGCATGGACGGGCTGACCGTGGAATTCTACCGCGCTTTCTGGGACATCCTCGGCCCAGACCTTGCCGCCGTCTGGGCCGAGTCCGCGACTGACGGAGAGCTCCCCCTCTCATGCAGGCGGGCCGTGCTCACCTTACTACCCAAGAAGGGGGACCTCCGCGACCTTCGGAACTGGCGTCCCATTTCGCTCCTTAGCACGGATTACAAAATCATAGCCAAAGCGCTCTCGCTGCGATTGAGGACCGTGCTGCGAGACGTGATCCATCCCGATCAGACCTACACCATCCCGGGCCGTACCATCTTTGATAATCTTTATTTAGCCCGGGATCTCCTGGAGCTTGGGCGCAGGGATCGTCTGTCCTTTGGCCTCCTGTCCTTGGACCAGGAGAAAGCGTTTGACAGGATAGATCACGGGTATCTTCTGGGCACTCTGCGAGCGTTCGGCTTCGGACCCCGGTTTGTGGGGTTCCTCCGAGCGCTGTACACCTCTGCGGAGTGCCTGGTGAAGTTCAACCGGACTCTGACCGAACCGGCCAGCTTCGGGCGGGGGGTCCGCCAAGGCTGCCCGCTGTCTGGCCAACTGTACGCCCTGGCCATTGAGCCCTTCCTGTGTCTTCTCCGCCGGAAACTGACGGGACTGGTACTCCGAGAGCCGGAACTCAAGCTGGTCCTGTCAGCGTACGCTGATGACGTACTCCTCGCGATCCAGGACCCGGGCGACCTGGTGCGGTTGGAGGCTTGCCTGGCTGTTTATTCGGCAGCCTCCTCCGCCCGGGTCAACTGGACCAAGAGCTCAGGCCTCATGGTGGGGGCTGGGTGGCAGACAGGCCCCCTCCCACCTGCGCTGCAGACCATCCGGTGGAGCGCAGGCCCGATGCTCTATCTGGGCGTGTATTTGTCAGCTACCCACCCCTCCCCGGTAGAGAATTGGCAAGAGCTGCAGGACCGAGTGTCTGGGCGGCTGCGAAAGTGGGCGGGATTGCTCCGGTGTCTCTCCCTCCGAGGGAGGGCACTGGTGCTCAACCAGCTAGTCCTGTCCATGCTCTGGTATCGGCTCAGCACCTTGGTCCCGACCCAGAGCTTCTTGGCCCATCTTCAGAAGAAGGCCCTGGAGTTCTTTTGGCCGGGACTGCACTGGGTCTCCGCAGGGATCCTGAGTCTCCCCCTGAAGGAAGGGGGGCAGGGCCTGTGTTGCATCCGCAGCCAGGTCCACACTTTCCGCCTCCA
>ML675612.1:21468800-21526390 GCA_007922155.1 Mesoclemmys tuberculata | reverse complement strand
CCCGTCGGGGACATTGGTTGGCGGCTCCTTCACGGAGCCGTGAGCACGGGCGTATACCTGGCACGGTTTACCCCTCGCCCCGACACCTGCCCTTTCTGTGGCGAGAGGGAGACCCTAGCACACGCCTATCTAGAGTGCGCCAGGCTGCAGTCCCTTTTCCGGCTCCTCCAGAACCTCCTGCTGAGGTTCTGGTTGCATTTTTCTCCCCACCTGCTTATTTATGCACACCCCATCCGGAGGCCCACGAGGTCGCGGGACCTCCTCGTCAACCTCCTCCTAGCCCTGGCCAAGGCGGCCATTTATAACACCAGAGAGAGAAGGTTGGCTGAGGGAGGGCACTGCGACTGTGGGGCCTATTTTCGTTCCTCCATCTGTTCACGTATTCGGGCGGAGTTCTTCTGGGCGGAATCCGCTGGCTCCCTAGACATCTTCCGGGAGCAGTGGGCCCTGTCCGGAGCTCTTTGCTCGATATCTTCGGGTGGTTCCCTTTGTTTGAATTTGTGACCCCCAAAAGGGGAGTCTCGAGTGGTGGGTAGATCCCTTTAAGATTGATATTGATATTAGAGTGATTAAAGAAAGCCCTCAGATAGTAGGGGAATTGTTAAGGTCTGGGGCACTGTGAGATCGGGACATGTACTAGGTAATTCGGGTAAATGGAAGGCCTGTGCGCCGAGGAAGTTTTCCTGTGCTAGTACACTAGGTAATTCGGGTAAATGGAAGACCTGGGCGTCGATGAAGTCTTCCTGTGCTAGGTCCCTGTCTCCAGCCAGTCCCTCTCCCCTTCTCTCCGGTTGGGTTATTTTGGAATATTGCTTTTATTAAATAGGCCTATTTTATTGTAGTGTATAGAAGAATATTGAGTTGTATTAGTTGTAATGTGCTATTTGCTATTTTATGTAGATTAATGTGGGTTAATTATGTAATGCTTATTATATGCTTTTGTATAAATGAAAGAGTATGAGCACCCAGCTCACGCGAAGAGGGCTGGGTTTGCATTTGAAGGATTTTTGGATGTTTTAAGGAAGTAAAGTTTTGGGAATGTGGTTTATGTGTGAGGGGTTGATGTATGTAGGATTTAATAAGGAATGTTTTAAGGAAGTAAAGTTGGAATGTGGTATGTGCATGTGGGTTGGCGCATGTAGGATATGATAAGGATTGAAGTTTTTTTAATTGTAAGATTGAGTTGCTTTAGTTTTAATGTGTTGTTATTAATTTTAATTAGTTTAATGTGGCTTAATTATGTAATGTTTATTATATGCTTTTGTTAAATAAAATAGTATGAGCTCCCAGCCTCCTGAGGTGGAGGGCTGGGCAGCGGGGGGAGGGGCCAGGGGGCAAGAGCACAGGGGTTGGGGCTTCAGAAAGAGGGGGTGGGACAGCAGGGGAGGGAGAAGCCTCCCCCTGGGGCATGCCCCCTCCGATGCCCGACAGTGCCGGCCCTGGCTCCCTCCACTCCGCAGGCCCCGCTGGACTGCTCCGGGCGTCAGCGGGGCCCATCAGCTCGCCCAGGCGATCCAGGGGGGGCGCCCCTGGGGCCCGAGCGCAGGTGATTCTTGCTGACGGAGGGGGGTTGGCCACAGGGACTGGATGGCTGGGGGGGGGGCACCATTGCTAGTCTGACTGGTGCCCCCCTGGGTCTCGGGGGTCCCGGGCTTCCCTCCATGCCGGGCCAGGGGGCAGTCCCTCCGAACGTGCCCCGCCGCCCGGCAGAGGTAGCATCGGGCCTCCCCCGTTGTATAGTGGACCTGATACTGGGCCCCTTGATGGGGCACCAGGAACAACCCCTCGGGTGCCTCCTCACCACGCGCCACCG
Source organism: Mesoclemmys tuberculata (assembly GCA_007922155.1). Lineage (NCBI taxonomy): Eukaryota > Metazoa > Chordata > Testudines > Chelidae > Mesoclemmys > Mesoclemmys tuberculata. The sequence goes on along the minus strand of ML675612.1, from coordinate 21,524,577 downwards.
CCGGCAGCAGCTGCACCTGCCGGCAGAACGAGAGGACGTGGCGAAGGGCGGGGTCCTTGCAGCGGAGGGGACGCAGGCTGATGGTGGAGAGGGGCTTCCCCAGGGTGGCGAGGAAAGGCAGAAGGGCGGCATTGGGAAGGAAGGGCGGGACAGAGGAGAAGACCACCTGTATGCCCAGGTCCTCCAGGGGCTCCACTGGGACATGGATACCCCCCACCGCCAGGCCCGTCTCCACCGCCTCCTGGGCAGCAGCCTCTGATGCCAGAAAGAAGACCACCTTGCCATACATTCGGGAGGCCACCACCACAGCCGTGGGCCCCACCACCCACCCCATCCACCACCCACCCCATCGCCTGCACGGAGGGCGAGGCAGGTACCAGGAGGCACTGGACCCCCATGCCTCCAGGTAAGGGTGGGGAAGGGGCCCTGGCCACCTGGGGTGGTGCTGGAGGCGGCGGTCAGGGAAGGTGACTTGGCAGCGGCAGGCGGGGGGCCTGTGGCCACCTGGGCGTACGCTCTGGGGGCACCTCCGCCCCCCAGAGCTGGTAGAAGGGACAGCGGGAGAGGATAGAGGGGGAGAAGGAGGGACCCCAGCCACGGGAGGTGCTGCCTTCCGGGCGGAGCCTTTGCCCTTTTTTTTAAACCTCCTTGGTTTTTCTGCCCAGCCAAGGGTGCACCCCCCGGATCAGGGGGGGCAGGAGCCATGGCGGCAGCAGAGTCCCTGGTGTCCCTCCCTGAGTTGTCCACCACTGGCACCTGGGGACAGTCACCCGGCAGCTCAACAGGGGCACCAGAACCAGCTGTTATAGGCAGGGACAGGGCCTCAAGGTGAAAGGGAGGGGCAGGAGCATCTAGGGAGGGGGTCCCTGCCCCAGGCACACCAGCCTTCTTGGGAGGGGGTAGGGACGGGTTTGGCAAGGGGGAGCTGAATAGGGGGAGGGGGAGTAGAGAGGGAGGGGAGCAGGGAGGGAAGGGGAAGAAGGGGAGGAGGGGTGACCACCCAGGTGCCTATAAAAACCCTCTACTCCTGAGAGATATTGTGGAGTGGAAGGAATAGGTGGGTGAAGTTGTGGAGGAGAACAGAACGGAGTACGGTGGTGTGTGGAGTCATGAAGGAGAACAGAACGGAGTACAGTGGTGTGTGGGAGAGAGGTGGAGTCCTGAAGAAGGTACTGGGCTCAAGAAACCAGAAAGACAGAGGGGGGAGAGTGGTCCAGGGGAAAAGCCTGCAGCTGCCAGTAAGGTGCCAGCAGCACATAGCTGCAACTCAGAGGGCCCCTGGGCTGGGACCCAGAGGAGCAGGTGGGCTCAGGTCCCTACCCCCCTCCCTGGGAAGACGGGGTAACTGGCGAAGCCCTGGCCCACTACGAGAGGCAAAAGTGCGAGACCCACTAGGGAGAAGCCTGCCATTTGCCACTATATATATATATATATATATATATATATATCCCTAAAGCAATATCATTATATTATGTATACACCAGATGACTACAAATAGTATAGCATCCATCTGTGCTCAGCATTAACTTGACCACAGCCTTTGGAAGTCTCACCTGGAGGCTGGCTGTCATAACATCTCCAGGGGTACAGCACTTCCCAAGCATTGCAGAATACCTCCCCTGCTTTCCTCCCCCCTCACTCCCCAACACACACACAGAGCATGAGGTTGATACAGGAAAACTTGTTTGTCAAATTCTGAACTCAGACAAATAGTCTAATTTTCAGATTCAGCAACAAAGTGAAACCCGTTAAAGCCTGAGTTCTGTTTAGACACCTGTAATACAGTTGCCTTTGTGTGTCCTCTGTCACCTGGCCTCACTCAGTCATGCTGTTTTCTTGCTACTTGGTTTCCACTTACGATATCCTAGTTCGCTCTCCTCCTCCTCTCCTACCTATCACTATTTCTCATTTCTGGATCCCTTGTTTTCTTCTTTCTTCTCTTGGATGACTAGAAATTGGCTGTAAGACTTGAAGACGAAGATATTGTGCACAAGCAAAGTTCCACACTACATAACACAGGATTTCATGATATGAAGTATTGACGTAGAACTACCAACAAGCTGGTTTTGAGGAAGACTGAAGCTTATGTGACCAAATTACATTTATCCATCACATCACTGAAAAATCCATCCAACACAACTGTCTTTGGAGAATACTGGCAGACAGGAGTATTCCAGAACATCTCCTTGTACTTATTACAAGTCATAACAACCACCAACAGATCAGCAGTAGGTAACAGTGAGTGTTTTCTTCACTGGGTAAGGTGAGAAACAAGGGTGTATTTTAGTCCCAAGGCTCTCTAACGTATATGCCAATTTTATTGTGTGATAACCCTTGGAAGCTTTGATAAAGAGGAAGGAGGTGGGATTTCAGTTGGTGGATACCTCTTAACTGACCTCAGATCGTGACATGACACTCTTTGCTACAAACACCGATGCAATGTAACAAATGTCTGTAAACACAGTTAATGAGAAATATGGACTACACCTGAATGTGATGAAAACAAAATGCATGTGCATTGAGATGACTAACAAAAACAGGATGCAAGTGGATATGATGCTTAATGGACAAACTATAGAGCAGATGAGTTTAAACTTCTGATCATATATCCAACCAAAGAAGCAGTTCCAAAGAAACTGAAAGATGACTAGGGATGACTTGCTCAGCTATGACCTCACTTAAAAAATGTGGAAGATCTGAGACATCTTGAAATGTACAAAGGAGAAGATACTGAAAAGACTAATTTTTTCCATAGTGGTTTATGGATGTGAAGTTAATTCTGCTGAGAAGAAAACTGAAGCTTTTGAAATGTGGTACTGGAGAAGACTTGTGCATCTCTGGGATAGAGGAAAAAAAAGACAAATGCATACGCTAGAAAAATTATTGGAGAGATGCAGATCCTGCTGTCAAAAATCAAAAGACACAAACTTATGTATGTTGATCACATTAGGTGTAGAGATGGAAATACCTTGAAGGTATATGGAAGGAACCGTGATGGCTTATTGTAACAGGGAACAATCAACAAGAAAATGGATAGATGGTGTGTGGTAGATCACTGGAAGGTTGGCTGCTGAGTGCTCAAAGTTAGCAATGGATTGTGAAGGCATCCAAAAATTCTTCTGTGATGTCAGTGATATTTAGACCTCAATAAATGGATTTACATGTTTCCGTAGCTCCAATGTTCATCTCATGTTCTTTCTTATGTTCCAAAGCTCCTTCTTCTATCAAAAGACTGTGTTAGAGGCCTAAGGAGACCATTCCTCACTCTAACCCACCACCCACAGCACCTCTTCCATCATTGCTTCCCTTATCTTTTGAAAACACTTGCTGATGTTAGCTCTATATATTGCCATCAATCACTCTATTCTTCTTCCTCCATGTTATGTCATCTCATATTTATCTTTACCTACTCACAAATTTTGGATTTGATGGTGGGGAAAGTTGCTGCAGTTTTCATTCATCTCATCAAACTCCTTTCAGCTAGCATTCAACAGAAGAAATTAAACTCATAAAAAAATTAAAATTTTCTTCTTCAAGTGACATCTCTGATGTAGAGGTTGTTGACCACTATCTTCCATCTTTTGCAGTTGCAAGAGAATTGCAAAACATTTACTCTCCTTTGGATACCAGTCCATCTGACAATATTTCCAACGTAACTGGTTCTCTTTCTTTCTCTTCCAGGTTTGCCAGCAATCTTGCCTGAGTGAGCGCTGGAAGCAAATCATTTAACATTATTCCATAACACCAAAACTTGAAAGCTCTGAGTGTGCTCTGTGTCCCTATAAATGCTACAATAGCCCAAGGACAATACTAGATCTGGTAAAGATAGGCTACCATAAAATTAGCCTGCAGCCAGTTGTGACCACACTGACAGGTGATTGCTCTGCCAGAAGGGAAGCTGGAAAGGTGGATGAACCACAAGAGGTCAGAAGACAGTTGGGAGCCTCACTGTGAAACTGTATCCTTTAGTAAAAAATCACTACCAGACATGGAGAGAGTTAAAATTACAATAAAAAAATAGAGAATAAGAAAAAAGTACATTGAATTGATCACATATCCAACCTCTGGAATACCCTGGGCCTGATCTGAAGCTCATAATATCAATGAAAAACTTCCATTGAGTTCAGTGGGCTTTGGATCAGAGTCCTAATCCTTCAGAGCAGTTAGCCCTGGTGTCAAGTTCTACAGTTTTTGGATACTGCTTCCACTAGACAGGGCCTGGTAGACAGGAGATGTAAGTTCTAGTCTCAGCTCTGCTGCTGACTTTCTGCGTCACCTTGACCAATTTGGTTTCCCTGTCAGTAAAATGGGGCTAATAATGCTTACCTGCCTTTGAAAAGTGCATTGTGATCTATGGAGGAAAAGTACTGTAAAACTGCTAAGTGTTTTTATTAGTAGTAGCACTACTTTGACGTGCAAATCATAGGCATGACTGACCTCAACTGCCTTTGAAGCTGTTATAAAAAATCCTATCAAACTATTTCCACAGCAATTTAATTTGTAGATGACTGACATGACAAACCGGAAGAGCCGCTTCAGAGACTTTCCACTCTTTTTTTCCCCACTGTTGTTGCTGTGAATGTGCTGCAAATAATCTCAAAGTGTTATTGATTGTTTTAATTTTCTTAATGAAAGACTTGGGACAATTTTTGAAATTCCTGATAGCAAAAGCAGTGTTATTTTTATGGACCAATTACCTTCTCAACTGTATTTGTAGAAACAAAATTGGTTGCTAGGCACCCACTCTGTCCTGAATCTAGTTTGGTTTGAGAACCAAGGGCTAGCATCGGAACGGTGCTTAGGCACCTAAGTCCAACATTGAGGCACTGCTGATATTCTCAAAACCACTGATCAACTGCCCACAAAGCCTACTGCTGCCTAAATAGGCATAGGCCCCTAAGTTTCTCACAGTAGCCATGCACAAAGCTGCCACAGTCCTGATGCTATCCCATGCCTGGTGACCTCACTCAAAGCTAAGTCCTGGCAGCATTCTGCAACTAGAAATTCACTTGCCTATCTTGCCGGCAGGGCATAATCTGGTATGCATGTTCTGTGCAAGAGACATGTGTATGTGTGGCCATCACCACCACCCCCAGGAACCCACCTGGTTTAGAGTATTCGCTTAGGATGTCAGGGACCCAGATTCAAATCTCTGTTCTGCCTGCTTTAGAGAATGGACCTAAACCCACATGTCGTATGTGAGTGACTTGACCCCTGGCTATGGGTATTCTGAGTTAGGTCTTTTTCAGTTGAAGCTAGCATACTTTGTAGAAATATTTATTGGAGCAGGGACTTGAACCTGATTTTCTGACAAATAAGGTGAGGGTCATTCTTTCTCTTCTTGCTCTGTAGCCCAATGAATATTTAATTCCTTGCAGTCAGGCAGGATATCATCAAACAGGTAAATGGATGTGCATATGATATTTATAAAAAATACACGTGAGTCCCTCTTTTTCATTAGTAAAACAGCATCTTGTACACATATTTCTGGAAAGGGAAAAATGGAACTCAGTCTGTTATTGAGATGTGATCACAAGAGCTTCTGAATACTGTAAAACAGAAGGTAGGAGGTCCAAAGAGGGTAAAGAAGAGGTGATTCTGAAAGGAATTCATTGGGAAGCAAAAGTAAAATTAATGGTCAAAAGCTCCAGTGACATTTGAGATTTCTTTGTCACCTTCCTTTTATATAAATTATTTTAGTGTCCTTCATCTAAGGAGTTATGTAAGATTTTTGCAGTATATGTAAAACCCCAAAGCAAATAACAATAAAAAGAATGTGGCAAAAAAATGAAAATGCACTGTTGGTTCCTTTGTATTTTTGATAGAAGCTCATTCCTTCACTGCTTCAGGCATAACAACTGGAGTAAAATGTGCCTTGTCATTCTGTAGGACTAAATTATTTTCCTCCATGTGCATTGTCCCAGTCCTTCACTCTCTGTCCCCTCTGATGTCATTGCAATGTACTGCCGTTACCTGGCAAATGGCATTTCACAAGATATTTCTCTTATTTGGGGAAATTATGCTGCCAGGATCCAGAGGATACGGAAACTTCCCTTTTAGGGCTGGTGGTGATTAAATATAAAGTGTCATGCCCACTTTCCTTATGCTAGGATACTAGAAGAATATATATTAGTTGTAAATGTGTGTTATCTCCAGCATCCTTTGTTGTTTCCCACACTCAATTTGGCCAAGTGTTAAGGAGTTCACTGTAGCCTTTCAAAGTTCTTGTTGCAGCTGAATTAGCTTGTGTAAATACAGACCAATTTGAATAAGAGTCTCCCCAATCCACTGGTACAAAATTTTTCTTTGCATGTGAATTCAAACTTTTTGCTTAAATGGTAGGGAATTAGGAGGAGATTAGATGGTATTTGTATTTGGAAGACCTATTTGGTTCATGTTTTTACTCTTGTGTGGAAAACATCCACATCTGAAAATTCTCCTGGGTGTTCCCTTCTTTTAGCAGATTCTGACTTCTTCATTGACCTTGAGTCCTATCTTCCACAGGGCATGTTACCTGGGAGCTCTGCATTCTTGGGGAACCAGGGCTCAAAACCTTTACTCTTTCTGGCTCACCTGAATCCCACCCAGCCTCTGCTTCAGCTTGAGACAGAAACTGAAAGCAATGAGAAGGCTGTGAGACACACCTAAAACCCTCCAAACAAGGGTGACAGGATTAAGACAACTCCCCTAGCCTCATCTACATCAAAGACGTAAAAAGAGGCATCTCAATTAGCACATCTACATCAAAGATGGAACAAGAAGTTGCATGAAGACTGGAGAATCAAGCTCCAACGCAGGGACCGCACTGCATGATGCTCCTGTTGTAAATGAACCCACACCTACATGCACAGCTCTGCAGTTAACAGACCATTCTAGTTATTGATATCCAAAACACTGAATTTGCCCGACTGCATTGAGGGTTCCCTCAAGGAACCCTGCCCAGAGCCAGGAGTGATTAGCTCCTATTGTCCAGCATAAAAAAAACCTCACTGGGATACTCCCTTGAGACATTGTTTACTCATAAACAAACCTGGTTCTTCAAAAACCCCTACCCAAGTTCAAACCCTTGTTCTGATGCCTGGATCCAAATGCTGCATCAGATCCACTGGAACTTCCGCTTTTCCTGACTGATCTTCTTGGGGGCTCTGCCTTTCTCAAGCGCTTCAGACCCTAAGCTGAACAGCCTGTCTCCTGGGAACCTCTGAGCTGCACAGAGTGGTGAGACTTCCCCCACACGCATCTTCCCCCAACACTCTCTCTCTCTCTCTCAGTACAGGCATAACCTTCTACTTTTGCAATCAAACCTGGGATAGCTTTCTCCAATACTCTAACTGTAATTGTGTAGTATTCTAAGTGTTAGATTGTTTTTCCCTCTTTGTATGGTATTACAATTAGTATCATAAGTTTTATATACCTGGCAATAAACTAACTGTTATAATCAACCTGATTGCCAGGCTCTCTTTCTCCCCAAACTTCATTTGCTCTGCATTTGCAACGCTGCTTTTACTTAAGCCAAAGATCCCTGGAGTGCCCAAAAATCCTATGGTTTTTTTTCTCATCAAAGGGGTTACTGTTAGGACAATCGTAGAAAGGGAGGAGGCAGCTGAGAAGTGCTTCTCTGCCGAGCCTACAGCGTCCAGGGGCATATAAGTGTGGCAGCTGAAAGTGCGGTTTGACCCAGCCTGATTGAGTCCAGGGGCATATAAGGGGAGCAGCTGAAAGTGCTATTTGGATCCAGCCTGCTCAGAAGTGTGCTTTATTCTGGTGCGGTGCAAAGGGGCAGCTATTGAAAGTGCTGTGTCACCTAGCCTGCTGAGTTCAGGGACTTATAATGGGTCAGCTGAGAGTGTTGATAACTCAGTCCACTCAGCCGCACTCGGTTAATCTGGAATGTATGTCCATAGAGGTGGGGGGTTTATTTGAATCTGGGGCTGAAGGAACCCAGCCCTGAAAACCTGAGAATGTGCAGGATAGTGCCACGGGGAGGGGACTTGTAGCCATATGAACACACAAGTAACACAAGCAGCACATTAATAGAAACACCCCCCTTCCCCCCCACCCCCCGAGGAAGGTAACCCTAATAAATGAGCATACCTCAAAGTAACAGGCAAATCTGGTAACAGCATGGCCATGGCTCTTTTAGTCTCCCTTCTTCACATCACCTCAGAGAGTGACTTGGTGGCATGCTTCCCTATCCAGAGCTCTTCAGGGGCATAGCACTCTGACATGCTGACCCATTTCCATATGTCTGAGAAATCGTATTTTAGGACTTCTCCTCTTGTTCTCTCCTGAGATGTGTCAGAGTTCACTGGGTTTAACCAGGATTTAGCCATACAGCTTGAAATTCCTCTACTGTAATACCAATAACAAGGGAGACATTATACAATCAATGACTCAGTAGATGGAGTTATAAACTAGCTATGAACTTTTTTTAGATTTTGGACCTATGCAAACTTCACACCAAAGTGTGCCAATCCAAAGAGCACTGGGAAGCCTTAATATACATTTAAAAACACAAGAACATAGGAAATACAAAATAATACTCAAATAAAACTTCTCCCAACATACCATATACTGTGTGTGTCTGTGTATATGTGTACAACAGCAGCTCATTGTCCTTGAGTAACCATGCAGGCTTACCAGCTTCTGTCCTTGCTCTTTCATCTCACTCTACTGCTTTCTTGCCCTCTTTGTTTTGTCATTGCATGTTAGTAAAGTGTAAGCTCTTTGGGGCAAGAAGCCACTTCTTTTCATTTTACCTGTCATTAGGGCACTTACTTAGCATCCTATTGGACCGTGTAAGATAACAAAAGCGAGCAGAAATACCATAAAAATAGGCTCACCTGTGAAAGCTCTGGAACATCTATTATTGCTTATGCCCAGAAATATTTTGAGAAGAGCCTTTCTCTCACTAGTTCTGCACATCCTGTCATGGTCTCAGAAGTGACAAATAGTTTAGAAGACTGAAATATTTTTGGTCCAAAATCATTCTAGATTTGGGCAAGAGACAAAAGTTCAGAAGGCTTCTTATTCTTGCTCAGCAATTAGATAAGCATGTCACAAAAAAATCTTAAGTGCCATTAATTATTAATCCTGATCATGAGACTCTCCGCTTTGAGACCAAGGGCTGAATGAGTAGAGAGAAGGAATTAACTTTAACCTCTAGATGATAGGGTGAAGGCAGTTGGCGCTGAATTCCCAATCTCTGCAGTTCCTCCTGTAGCCCTATATTTCAATTTGTAGAGTCACACAAACATTTAAATAATTCAGTTAATTGCTAAAGCTGAGTGTCATAGAATCTATGAATCTCAACTGTTTTTCTTTTAAGGAGTCTTAATGTCTGAGCATAAAGGGGATCTGTAGTTAGAAAAATAGCTCGCAGTGGCTTCCTGCAATTTTGCTGCTGGACTTTAGAGCCCTTCATAGCTTTTACTGCAATGTTGAAGTAAGAGATTTCCTTTATTACACTTCCCTTTCTCAAGTAGCAGCATTACAACATAAAACGCAATGGGGCATACCGTGCCTTTCAAACAAACATCCTATCGCGAACAGTAAAGTGAATCTGAGCCCTTGCTCAGCCCATGCACACCATTATAGGACACTAATGGAGGGCTCCTGGCGTCCACAGGAGAGGAGCTTGTCTTTGTAGGAGGTTATAACTCCACCGTTGCTCACCTTCTGAGCTCCTAACATCCACAGGATAGGAGTTTGTCCAAAAAAAAAAAAAGATTTGCTATTGTATTATTTAAGAAACAACATGTAATCATATAATTAAGTACTGCATCCTAAACTGTGTGCCCAGAAAGTGGCAGCTAAAGTTACACATGTAATCTTAACTTTGTGATATCCTGGCTTTTGAATGCATAACAATGAAAACTAAACTTTGTCTGATTGGGGCGATATGGACCTTGAAGAGTTCCTCAAGGTTGGGGTGGGTCAGTTTTGCATATCTAATTAAGCATTAGTCATACCCTTGACTTTTTACCTTCTTCTAGCTGAAATAGCAGTTGTGGGTTGAGATATGCTTAGTAGCGAGACTGCATTAGTTAACTGTTGACCACTGTCTACAAACCTTACAGCAGAACTTGAGCTGGGAGGTTAAGCTAAGCTCAAAGCCATAATGGTGATTATCAAAGTATCCTACTGCATCTGACCATGCACAGGAAAGGTGGAACTGGTCTGTGGTTCGTAACTGTGAACAACGCAGATCATCTACTTTTTATAAAAAAGACAAAAAATGGAAGTGAAACAGCAAGAGCTGTCAAGCCCTGTTGTGCGACTACAAGCAATAGAATGATTAAGAGTAAGAAAGTCTTCTCTTTGTGTAATCCTTCAGAGGCCTGTCCCTAGCAGGCTTTATAAATGATTCTAAGATACCAGTCACAACTTAGAATATAGCATCTGTGACTCATATTGTAAGGGTAGAGGGAATATATATTCTTACCTCGCCTCTGAAAACATGATTGCAATCCTTTCTTAATTTACTGTAGTTTTCCCTGCATGTATGTAATCTCAATATAGTTTGCTTTTATGACTTTCTGGTCTGTATACAAAACAAATATAGCATGTTTGCAACTGCTCTTTTTACACGCACACGCGCACGCACACACGCACACACACACAGAGCGCTGATTTTTCATTACTGAAAATCCAGATACTCCATTAAATTATTGAAGAGCATCCTGTTATATTTATTACAAAGGTGGCTGATATTACTGGCAATTGTCAAATTTCAGTTTCCTGTTGTTGATTTTCATGCATGCGAAACACACAGTGGCTGGACTGATGCCAGGGCTCCATCAATCTCTCTAGGCTGCTTCGACCTCAGGACATGTAAGAGTAGCAGATAAATTGGAAGATCAATGTCTTGTCCCTCCTGCTGTGCCAGTTGCTATTGAGAAATTAATATGAGGATCACTATAAATAAAAGATAAAAGATGATATGGCTTACAGTGTAAAATATTAAGGCTGGACACAATATGTGCTATGAATCTAAACCAAAAAATAAGCAAATTAACTCTGTAAGAGTATCTACTGCCTTTGTGGGTTTGAGAAAAAGGACAGTCTGGAAAGAAGAGCTCTCTTTAAAGATTGATTAGCTTTTAAGGAAGCCTCGATATTTAGCAGAACTAACCACTCTATCAGATAATAATACAGGATGACAACCCATAGACATGATATTCAGGTTTATCTGTAAGTTATTGAGAAGTTGTTTGCTGTAATGTATCCAGTAGCATAACTCTGAGAAAATAAGTAACTGATTTGATAATTAGACATGGACTCTAAGTTACCAGTTCAATTTATTCTAAGTTGCTAGTGACCAAAAGCTGTTATCAATGGTGGTGCACATGGGAAATTTCTGTTTTTAATGAAAATTAGGTGTAACTCAGTTTATCCACTCACTTTTGTACCACTGTTGGTTGGTCTCTGTAGATTAAAATCTTTCCATTTGCTGGGAGAAGGAGAATAAGTGATAAATGGATGGGGTGTGAGCCAAGTCGACATGTCTGGGTTGAAATGAATAAAATATCAAGAATTGCAGCATATGAATAGAACTATCTTGGAGATACAATGGTGACTAAGAATTGGACCACTAAAAAAAAAATATCTCCCAAAGGGACTTTTTGGAATGTGATCAAGAACTTGTTGGGCTCTAGCTCTTCCCCACCTAAACCCAAGGAGAGAGAAGGTATATTATTATTGTCGTCATGGTCAACTTCGAACTCAAAGGACTAATATTGACTGATTTGGTTTTTGTGAATACGTGAGGGGTGATCATGCTGATTTGAGCTTTGATCCATCCATGGCCCACCGAGCGAGAGATGCCACTATGGGTTAGTTGAGTAATAGCGGACCTGCAGCAATGAGATTTACACTGATGGCGCTTCTGCTGTCTCAGTAGTTCTCCTTTGCTCATAGACTGTGGCTCCAGTATGGATGAGACTTTGCCAGTACAATGCTCCTGAGCAAGATCTTCCTAAAACTCTTGGTCAAGGTTGAAACACCTCAAGGATAACTTGAGAAAGTCTTTAAAATGTTTCTTCTGGCCTCCCTGAGAGCGCTTTCCCTCCTTTAGCTCACCATAAAAGATCTTCTTTGGCAGTTGCTCATCTGACATTCTGGTGACATGGCCTGCACATCTCATCTTTGATTTCAACAACAGATTATGGATGCTCTGTGTATGGTACACATGAACATAGCATGACTGACGTTGGAAACATAGGAGTAAGGTGTTAAGAGACAGGTATAAGAAAACATGCTCTCCCAGTGGAAGGGGCTAATCCAAACTAGAACAGTTTGGCAAGGCCAAGGATGCTCGTGGCAGTCATGGAGTCTGTATCCCAGTCTAGTCCCAAGAAGGACCTTCTTCAACAACCTAGGAAAGCTTAGATTAGGTGGGAGTTACACACTATGACTTTTCTTTGCCGTTTTAACCCAATACCCTTGAACACTGTATTCCTGCTGACTGTTAAATGATTTCTTGTTTTGAAAATGCTGTCCAGCCAGCATCTACTGGTTGCATAGCTCCCAGAAGGACAAATTTCTAATGGGATCCAAGCTCATTTGGACCTGCTGAAGGAGCCACGTCATGCAACAGAAGTGCTGAAGCCAGGGACCCATTAGCAAAGTCATGAGGCTCCCCCTTGAACAAAGTGGAGGCTCAGGGTCTTTGTTGAAGAAGAGGGCACTCCCAGAAAAACGATGGCATTAGCAGTTATCTGAACCTGAAACTCAGGTAACTAGATGTCTGTATTGCCGCCTCCACCACACACCCACACATCTGGAATCTTGGCAGTATGAGCAGCGAGGCAGAGTACTGCTCCCACTAGACAGCTGTTGATGAATCGCCCCTGGGCTGTGCCCCTGCAACCTGCACTACAAAGACAAAGTGGTAGCTTTCTATTTCTATAGTAGTAAGGTAATTATTTGGCCCTAAACAATGACTGACACCCTGTTTGAAATGCATTGGAGCAATTTAGAGATTTTTAACCACCACTTCATTATAAAGCTTTAATATAACATAGTTCATTTAAATTTGGCTCAGCCATAGTTGTGTCCCCAAGAAGTAACTGACAGGCAGGGATATGGTAACATGGTTATAGTTGCTTGTGAAATCTTAACTCAAATCCTTCTTAGTATCAAACCATCCAGAGCTTCATTGTGACTACAGCAACCACTGCTGCATTAAGGGAGGTTGCAGAAGATGGCATCAATTCCACAGTGTGAGCGCAATGCAAGAATACAACTGCTACACTCTTTAACAGGGTTTAGCATGTACTCTGCCCAGTGCTAGGTATAGATTACCAGCTGGTGCAGAAGCAGGGAGAGTGAAGTCATGCTGAAATGTAAAATTGAGCATATTTTTCAAAAGGGCTTATGCTGTTTTATAATTTATATGCATATATTTTTGGAAGGCTCTTTTTTAAATTCACGTTCTTCTTAAACTTTTAGAGGTGTCTGTTTTAATAACTAAATGTCTTCAGACAGTTTGTTCCTTTAGGGTCCAATTTTCCCTCAGATTGTTCGGTACAATTCCCATAGGATTTGACCTGACTTCAGTGGAACTTCTGCTTGTGTATCCGAAGCAAAATTAAGCCCATCATTTTGTCTAAGCCTGTATTCATATATAGTGATTAAGGGATCAAAACTCATTATGCCATGCTTTAAATTCACCATTTAGCATGTCAAAGATAGGCCAGCACTGAGTTGTTCTTTGATGGTGACATAAATCTTAGGAATAATTGTTTCTCTTCACATTCTTGGTCCCCCATTCTCGCTCACACACCTGCCTGTCACCCCAGGCATAGCCATATGGATCAATCCAAGAAGAACAGACAAATCTGTTTCCTAGTGGGCCGAGTAATGATTTTCTTAAATAAATGATAACTTAGAGAGAGAGAGCACTGCTCATTGGGGGCTAGACTGTCTCTAGCGTACAAGGAAAATGTAAGGAGCCTTCTCTGTCCTTGCCCCTCGAATTCTCTGTATGTGGGCTAGTTCATAAATGAATGAAGTGCAGCTTGGTGGACTGCAGACACTTCTCCCTTTTACCAAGTGTAGGGATGGAACCCATCCCAAAGCTGAGACTTAAGGCCTAGCCCTCCCTCCACACCAGCCTTTTAAACCAGCCAAACATCAAAAGACAGCAGCTGCACAATTCCTAGGAGCTCAGAGGCTGCCAGGGAGTGGGGTTGCACTGCAACATCCCCAGGCTAGTCCAGCTGTTCAAATACCACACTCTGGCTGGGGCTCAATACCACAGAAATACCTATATCCGGAGTGGCCAGACTTACTGACCCCCTGAGGCCCCTTTCCCCACTGGGCAGAATCCTTTAGCCCCACCACCCTGCCTCAGGGCAGAAGCTCCGAGCTCCCCACCCCAGTCTGTTAAGCAGAGAATGGGGGAAGTGGGGATATAGAAAGCTGTACAAGCTGCACTTTAACTGTAAAAGAGGTGCATGCCGTTCACAAGCCACAGTTTGGTCACCCCTGGCCTGTATGTTACTTACAAAGAGACACCACCCAACATTGATCTCAGACCAAATCCCAAATCGACCCTAAATCTACTGTTAGAATTTGAGTCTGTGTCCTTCTACCCATTCCCCTTTGGGGCTTTCTACCTTTGTTGCAGTCCAAGCTGGGATTTAGCAAGTTCTGCTGTGCTAGCTGCTTGCCTCACAGTTCACACAGTCCATGGTTTCCTTAGGGGGGGACTTCGACATGGATGCTCTGGGGAAGCTGCTGGCCCATGAGATTTGAATAATGCCTTTAGTTTGGTTGCTCTGGCTGGATGCAACCTAGCCGAGAGAAAGAGGGGTAGAGAGAGGATTGGGAGAAGCAGTCGAGGGGGGATCACATGGTGGGTGATGGAATTAAGAGTTAGGTGAATGGCCGAATGGGTCGGAAGGAAGATGAAGAATAAAATGAAAAGCAGAAGGGAAAGATTCTGGAGGGGAAGCTTCAGAGGGTCTGGATAGCCACGTTGGCCTAGATTAACAAACAAACTTAGGCGAGCTGACACAGTAGCTAATCACTGAGATTCACAAAGCCTGGGTAAGGCACCTATATTTGCTTTACTTTGAATGGGGAGAGATAGGCTCCTTAGAATGGAATTCACAAAAGCCAACATGCCTGGAGGCTCCTTGCCTAAGGTAGCCAAGGATAGAGGCCAAGCCAAAGGATGTGTACTAACCCCCACTCCTTTTCTGGAGATAAGACAGCCAAGGGCTCCAGAGAGGTGTCTTCCTCTGCATGGGATTTTCTGCTGCAAGCCCTTTCCTGGCATTAGCATCATACCCCATTTGAGTGAGGAGGACATGCTACCTCAAAAGAATTAGCCCAGTAGTTAGGATACTCACCTAGCATGTGCCAGATGCCCGTTAAAATCTCTTCTCATCCTCAGCCAGAAGGGGGGTTGGTCTCAGACTGGGGGTCTGGTGGAAGGTTATGAAGGAGGTTCTCCTCCTCAAGCCATTTTGTATAAGATTGCTGACATGGACCCAGTCTGGTAAGTAGGCTCGCAGGATTTGGACTGGGACTCGCAGGAGAGTTAGGCAGAGGAATGTCTGTGGTTCATGCATTGCTTTGGAGCTTAGGCATCCAGTTGCCTGGTGTGCGGATGAAGGGTGCATGCCCAGAGGCAGGAATATAAATGCTCAGGGGACTTTTACTGCAAAATTTAGGTGATGAGTTTAGGTGCCCACAGTATTTGGGAGCAGCTGAGTGGGTATTTTCCACGTCCCACTGTGGCCTGATTCTGTGATTTAGACACTTAAAGTCACAGTTAGGTGCCTAAGTCCTTTTGTGAATCTAGCCCCTTATCTTTTCAGAGCTTAGCCAAGCCTCCTACCTTTCTGAGGTTTGACCATTATCAGTTTGCAGGATACTGTTTGAAACCTTCAGCTGATTATCCCGGCCATCAGCCCCCGCAGGCCAGAAAGAGAACTGATTAGAGAGTAGCATTATACATGGGTACCAAA
The DNA here is from genome assembly GCA_007922155.1 of Mesoclemmys tuberculata. Classification (NCBI taxonomy): domain Eukaryota; kingdom Metazoa; phylum Chordata; order Testudines; family Chelidae; genus Mesoclemmys; species Mesoclemmys tuberculata. Next base: position 21,508,597 of record ML675612.1, on the reverse strand, counting down.
CAGTTAGTTACACATAATACTGATTCACAGTTCAACTTGGCTATTGTTCAAACCAGACTCTACTTAGCATTTAAACCCTTTAAATAGATGGGTCAATAAGTGCTGCATGTAGACTTCCCCTCTCCTCCCCCCAAATCTTGCTATTCATCTTTTCAAAGCCACACCTTGCAGATCTGAGCCGTGTGTCCATCTGCCTCTTGGCATTCAAGGTTCATTTCATGAGAAGTATCTAGACACCTTCCCTCCTGAAGGAAAATTCACAAAACTATTTTTTTTTCATTTTCTTATTTGTTGCCAAGCCTCCTGCTGGGTGACAAAGGCTGTGTCTGGTCTCCAGCTTCCTGTGCAGAATCCCCAGACTGTGTGGAGGTTTTTTTCCTCCCCCTCTCTCTTTCACTCTTGGTCTCTGTGGTTTCTTAAGGGTCAAAAAGTATGCATTACAAAAAGGGAAAGAAAAAAAAATTAAAGATCAATGCCTGTGCTCCCTGCAGTGCCTGCCTTGGTTGAAAAATGAATATGAAGATCACTATAAATAAAAGATAAAAGATGATATGGCATTTGGAGTAAAATATTAACGCTAGGCACAATGTGATGTATCAAAGTCTAACCAAATTAACCCCCTGGGATAAACAGGGGCCTTGTTTATGTTGCATTTCAACAAACAGGCCTGGAGAAAATATATATGCTGTGTGTGCACATGCCCAGGACCTACACATGTGGGTATCTGTATATACCCAGAGTTTATACCAGGGTTGGGTGACTATATGCACAACATACACAACACTATATAGTATGCACATACACACACACACCCTATTTGGTATGTGTGTGTGTATGTTACAGAGCAAGAGAGACACCAAGCAAAAGGACTATTCTGCTTCCTGCCTCTTGAGTCCCTTATAGGTGAACCCTGTAAGAAATCTGGATGTGGCTTCCCCTCTGGGATGGACAGGCAAAGTAATCATTCACTGGTCTACATGGCGATGCTAACTAATTAGCTTAGATGCAGGAGCTACTTTTTCACATATTCTAGCACAGAACTAGCTAGGAAAATGTGTTTTCCATCAGGATTTACACTAATCATTTTTTCTAACTTATCCTTCATTAGACAAGGCCCCTCACCAAAGACTCTTAAGCAAATAAGCATTCATGAGCTGAGAGGGAAGGTCTTCTCATGTAGCAAGATTAGTTAAATGATAGACAACAAAGGATAGGAATAAATGGTCAGCTTTCACAATGGAGCGCAGGATCCTCCAAGGAGCTGTACTGGGACCAGTGCTGTTCAACACATTCATAAATGATCTGGAAATGGAGGTGAACAGTGAGATGTCAAAGTTTGCAGAAGATACAGAATGACTTAATCTAATTAAGTCCAAAACTGACTGAGAAGAGTTACAAAAGGACCTTACAAAACTGGGTGACTGCACAATGAAATGCAGCTGAAATTCTATATTGAAAAATGCAAAGTAATGCACACTGGAAAAAAATCATCCTGACTACACATACAAAATGATAGGTCTTGATGGGACTCAAGAAAGCGGTTTCGCAGTCATTGTGCATAGTTCTGTGAAAATATCTGCTCAATGTGCAGCAGCAGCAGCTGGGGGGGAAAAAAAAGCACTAACAATGTTAGGAACCATTAGGAAAGGGATGGAAAATAAGACAGAACATCATAATGCCACGATACCATTCCATGGTATGCCCATACCTTGAATAGTGCATGCAGTTCTGGTTGCCCCATCTAAAAAAAGACATATTAGAATTGGAAAACATACAGAGAATGGCAACAGAAATGATTAGGGATATGGGACATCATCCATATGAGGCGAGATTGAAAAGACTTGGACGGTTCTGTATAGAAAAGAGACTAAGGGAGGGGATCTGACAGAGATCTATAAAGTCATGAATTGTGTGGAGAACGTGAATAAGGGAGTGTTATTTATTCACATAACACAAAAACCAGGCCTCACCCAATGAAATTAATAGGCAGTAGGTTTAAAACAAAAGAAGGAAATACTTCTTCACACACCACATAGTCAACCTGTGGAATTTGTTGCCATGGGATGCTGTGCTAGCCAAAAGTATAACTGGATTCAAAACAGAATTAGATAAGGTCATGGAGGATTGCTCCATGAACAGCTATTAACCAAGATGGTCAGGGATGCAACACTAAGCTCTGAATGTCCCTAAACCTCTTACTGCCAGAAACTGGGGCTGGATGATTCACTCGATAATTGCACTATTTTGTCCATTCCCTCTGAAATGGGGAACTGGCCACTGTTGGATGACAGGATACTGGGTTAGATGGACCATTGGACTGAACCAGTATGGCCATTCTTATGTTAGATTAATATTGGTGGAAATCATGTATCTTGGGAAGTTAGCCAGGGACACATGTATTTCAAATTCTTAAAAACATAGCTTTCAAAACCTTTTCTTCACAGTAGGTAAGGAAACAGAAACTGAGTACTCATTTGACATAGCTTTGTGTTTTTAGTTGTCTAGGATTTAACTCTTGGTATGCTGCTGTTTGGAAAAAATGACATAAAAGAGCACCTCAGGCTTTGACCTTCTCAAAACGTCTAAGCTAAGTAAGGGCAGGCCTGGTTGGTACCGAAGTGGGAGACAAAGGTGGGGAAAAAAATCCCTGCTGCAAGAAACAGTGTTGGAAATGGTGGCTCACTTGGTAGCACTGCTTAATATGGAACCAGTGTAATGGGAAGAGGTTATTTTCTGGGAAGAAGTGAAGCCTGGGGTTGAAATGGGATTTGTTGTAATCACAATCATAGTAAGAGCTATGTTTGAATCTCAATTAATTCCATTTTCCACAGTAGACTCCAAATTGTGGTTTACAGACGATGAGATCTAATTTCTGAAAACAGGCCACATGCTTGGCCAGCTCCGCTTTATGGCATTTAGGTTTGCGGATCCTGGTGCTTTGGATATGTTTCATGTTCTCAATCACTGCCACAGCACATTGCCATTTTGTGCAATAATGACATTAACTTCACCTTGAACCTTACTAATAATACTTAAGCTCTTTTCTTACTCTTTCCTTAGGCCAGAACAATGCCCAATAGCATTGCAAAGGGGATAGCACTGCCTTATTCCTTGTCTAGTTATTTACATTAGTGCAAAGTTGATCTGAAACTCTACTATTCTTATTCAGTAGCATTTTACACCCACTTTACACGGGTATGAATAAATTAAATAGTATAAGACAGTGGAGAATCAGGGGCAAAGAGCTGAAATACGTAGTTTGGGAGCTGTCATTGACCCAGAGTAACATTCTATTGTATTATGAATAATCATCAAATACAGAATAAAGAAGCTATGACTGTATCCAGGAAATGTTCATTTTCTAACCAATCTTTAAAGGAAGCGATGAAACATTACAGTAAAAATCATTTAGCTACCACACTGCTGCATATAAAATTTCAGTGACTGCAGGGCAGAGTACTGTCACTCTTTTTGTGTATGAGTCTTTGGATCTTTAGGGAAGCTCCATGGAACCATCTTCACACATCTGTTTATCAATACGGGCTGATAGCAGAAAAAATTGTCTGGGTTTCAGTAATAAGTTAAACAAAACCTTGCTGCCGCCATCATTACAAATTACTCAGAATGCTGGAAAGACATCTGGAAACACTCATTGTACCAGAAATCTGTAATGGAGGATTCAGAATAAGCAGACGCAAGCAAGAAGAAAACATTATATCAGCTACTTAATAATGAAAGGCCTGTGTTGCACTCTAGCTTGGTGTAAGTTATTTGACATTAGTGGAGTTACGTTGAGTTACTCTGGTGCAGATGAGGGGAGAATCAGGCCCAAAAACTTAATGAAGATTAATATGGAAAGTAAGGGAATGGATACCGTAGAGTCAGATCTGAAGCAGGTGTAAAATGGAAAAAGCTCCACCGGCATCATTGCAGCTATGCTAATTTACACCAGATGAGGATTTAGTCCATAATATTTACCAGTCTACATAGAGTTACTCAGCCAACCATGTTTTTTGTTAGATTGACACAATCCTTTTTTTTTGGCTGGCTAGGCTACATTATTTCAATTTCTGCCCAGTTTAAGAAAGTTCTAACAGAATCACATTTTGTATCTTCTTTGCTCGCTGTTCTTTTGGTAATTTGAAAAGAATAAAAGGTTAACAAAGTTAAATGTCTTGGCACACTCGTATTACAGGGCTGCTTGATAAGATCTGACTTTCAGTATTAAGGTGCCAGTGGTGTTGAAATAAAGCACTTAAAAAAAGAAAAAGATGGGAAGACATGCCATGCAAGAGCAAAGTTCACATTGTTAACAGTAGCACTCACAGCATAAAGTACAGGGAATGACATGATGCTATGGGTAGCCTGCACTATAATCATTTTAATAACATCAAGAATTTTTAAATGCTTTAATGTTAAACAGGACAAGCTTTTAGCTTTGTTCTATTATTCTCTCTTCTGGGTTACATTCTCTCCCCTGACCAGGTAGAGGAAGGAAATCCTAACCCACAAAACAAACCAACCAAATATTCCTTCCTTTCTCGTTTTATTGCCAAACCAATCTAAAGCATTTTGTGAAACTGTTTAACTCTATGTGCAGTGAATCTACAAAAGATACGAAGTTTTATCCCATGGCATAACTTGCATGTGTGGCAGAGGAGGCAGGGACAGCTCAGAGGAGAAGAAAAACTGTGTAGATTGGTAAACACTATAGACCAGATCCTCAGCTGGTGTAAATTGGTATAACTCCAGATCGGAAGGAGTGGGGGGAGGCAGAGATCAGTGGAGACATGACACTTTACACCAGCTGCAGATCTGATGTTACAGTAGCCGTGAACATCTTTTCTCTTTACAGCAATTTCCTCATATCATACCATCAGGTCCTCCCCTTGGGCACCCGGGATTAAATAGAGTGTTTTGCTCCTAGAGTCCCTGGATCTATTAGAATCCGTAGGCGTATGGCTATGGGGTATCCTTATGGAAGATCTGTACCCCATTTCCAGCTCTCTACCCAACCAGGTTCTTATAATGGCACCCATCTCTATATTATCTGACTGTGTCCAGCTCCTGGTCAGCATGGCACCAATGGAAACAGAATGCCAAAGCACTGAACTGTCACTCGCTCCTAAGAGGAAATGGAGCAGGGTACACAGAAAAGTTATAGCAGCTGAAGAGAGAGAGAGGATCCTGGTATAACAGAGGGATGAAACAGAGAAGAGCAGAGAAAGAATCAGGAATACTGCACTACCATGTGAACAGCACTCTCATGAGATTTGCAGCTAAATTTTACACATTCCAGAGATTCACAATTTGGATAAGCTTCCAAATTTAGCAGCATATATCCCAACTAACTCTGTACGCCAAACCAATTAAATTTTCAAAACCACAAGTTATCTACCTATCTATCTCCTGGCCCTAACTACCACACACAAACTATAGTACCATACTCACCAAAAGCTCATTTGAGGTGGCACATGCTCATCATACAGTTTTTCTACCGGTGTTCATGTTTTGAATAGCATGAACAGGAGTAGATGAAGAATGGAAACCGGCATAGCTATAGATTCATGACTCTACTGATATGACCCAGTGGTGAAACATGCGGCTTCACTGACTAGGGGAAAACACTGTGACCAGGGAGCAGCAGAGGTGGCTAGCATTGTGGTAAAGAGGGCAAGAATCCTACCTATGAGCTGACAGAAGTATAGATCAGGTGTGCTTGCAGGCCCAGCATTGAGACAGCTAGGTCCATCTGCAGTTTAGCTGGGAAGGGACTGCGGTTCAGGAAGAGGTTTTTAGGGTGGGGAGCAAGCAGTGGAGGGGCAGTTCTGACATGGATAGTTCAGTAGAAATGGTGTATTTGACCTGGCGGAAAAGCCTGTCTGGTCTATGGAGGTAGGTTTTGTAAGCGTTTGACTACAAGAGAGCCATGCAGGGTAGCTGGACAGTCAATGGGTTCAGAGAAGAGTGGACATCATTTTCTCCCCCACCCATTGACAAAGGGCTCCTTCCCATATCCACTTTGTTTCATAACTTCTCAACTTGCTCCTAGGAGCGGTGTTTACTAACAGAAATAGAAACACCTGCTCACCCTAGAAGGGGCTACACTGGGCAAACGCATGCTTGACACTAACCTAAATGTGCTGTGCCATGCTGGCTGGGCTCTCACTGCACAATTGCAATGCCAAAGAAATAATCAAGGTGTTAATTTGTTCAATATGAGATAGAAGTAAATGGGTGGGGGACCATGGAACTTGGGGGAGGAGGGTGGGTCCCTCAGCACCATCAAGACTTGACTGGACAGAAAAGAAAGGAGGCCAGACACTTGAGGAGGAGGCAGAACAGTGAGATATGCCTAGGGAGGTGGTGGTGGAATCGCCATGGTTTTAAGGCCCAGCTTGACAAAGCGCTGGCTGAGATGATTTCGTTGGGATTGGTCATGCTTTGAGCAGGGGGTTGGACTAGATGACCTCCTGACATCTCTTCCAACCCTAATAGTGTATGATTCTATAGTAAATGAACCTTCATAACAACTAGAAGGTCAGTTAAAAATACGGTGGTTCTTGTTCTCCTTCCTGTGGGGGTTGGGGCTGAAGAGATTAAGGAAAGTGGAAGGAGGCTGAGGAAAAATATGGAGGACTATAAAGCTGAACAAGGCCTGGATTAGGTAGGAGGAACAGCATTGGTGCAAGAGAAAGAAGAAGAGGGTGTCTGCTCAGTTCAGGTGAGTAGAAGTGTTCATCTTAGGGGCCTTGCAGTTTTGGGTGGAGCCCCAAATTGTGGTGGATCCCTGACCCAGATAGTGTTAGTTTGTCCCTGAAAATGAACTTTCAGCTCTCCAGCTGAGGAAGGCAGTCAGCTTTGTATTGTACTGCTCTGAAACACAACAAAAGGAATTTCTTAGGGAGCACAGGCCTGGTTTAACTGTAATATAATGGTTAGTGAGTTGTATAACAGCAGATGTATGTATGTGTTGTGGTTCTGTGTGTGCACAGAGAAGGGGGTATGTAGTGTGGTTCCTGTTATGCTTTGAAGTAATTGCTTTAGGACGCCGAAGGCTGGTGGGGGAGGAGGGAATGTATGAGCATGAGCATAATGAGTTAGCAAGTTATTATGCAATGCAAGAAAAAAGTTATTGTACATAATATATGACCCTACAACAGACCACACAGTGTTTGATGAATTATAGACAATAAGAATTTATGCAGAAAAGATGTACTGTGTATATTTTCATATAAATTCCAGGAATATATTGCTATGACTTAACCATTATTTTTATGCTTAGCACTGAAAATGGGTATGATTATTAGTCTGATCCCATAGATTAAAAAAAAAAAAAGCATTTTTATAAGGTGTTTTTTTTCTTTTATACTCATTTATCATACACATTTTTAACAGTGTTCTTTTTCATTTAATGTGGCATATTTTCTTGTCTATGGCTCCAGTTCTTGGATAAAATTCTCATTGGAATTGATGAGAAATGCATATCTATCTTAGATACATATATGGCTCCCGTTACCAGTGTGTCTGGGCAAATCACGCCACCACTATGAGGTACTATTATTATATGGAAGGTGACCAAGTGGTCATTTGCTCAGTCACATAGGATGTGGTGTACCTCATTCAATAGCAACTGTGTGAGTGAAACCAGACAATCACTATGTTCTTGAATCAACTCACACAAGGAAATGATAAAAGACAAAAAACACCCTATCACCTGTGGGTGAACACTTTTCACAAAGCGGCCACTCTACCGGTCCTCATCCTCAAAGGAAATCTGCCCAACACTTTCAAAAGAGGAGCCTGGGAGCTTAAATTTGCTAGCCACTAAAACTCATTCATTAAATAGACACACCAGATGTATGGCGTATTATCACAATCTGTAACCCACTAACAGCCCCCCACAGCTGCTTCTTTGCCCTCCTTTCCTCCCTGTGACTGGAGAGGTGCTAATGGGCTTCACCTTGAAACGTGTGTCAACTACTTATACTAAACAATCTGTTCAAACCGTATATTTAGCAGACACTGAGTTAGTTTCCCGGGCCAGTTGTGTAAGCTCAAAAGCTCTGTCTCTGGTGTCTCTCTCACCAACAGAAGCTGGGCCAATAAAAGATATTACCTCACCCACCTTGTCTCTCTAATAGCAAGTCAGTGGTGGAGCAGAACTTAACCCCTAGTGTCCCAAGGCCCACACTAGTGCCCTAATCTCTCTGAACAGATGGATCTGAAAGCAACGTCGGACCCTGCATGCATAAAGCTCAGCAAGAAGTACCTTGGGCTCGAATTATAAAGGTAGTTAGGTACTTAAAGATGCAGAATTCTCAAAAGCACCTTGATTTAACTAGGTGTTAAGCACCTAGGCACATTTGAAAATCCCACTAGGCACCTATCTGCACCTTTAATCACCTAAATGTCTTCACAAATCTGGCCCTTTGTTCTTTTGCCAACTCACAAACAGCACAGGGTCCAGCACAGTAGCCCCGGTCCTGCACTCTGATCCACACTGAAAGCAATGTGGCTGTCCGCACAACTAAAACTGCAGGACTTAGTTTAAGACTAACAGGGTATCCTCCAGGCTGTGGATTTTCAAACCTTTCCACAGGTTTGCAGTTAAAACCCTTAAACCATAGGGAAATTCCTACCTGGCACAATTCTCCTGCTTCCTAGGGAAGAACAGCCACTCAGAGCTCTTGTATATGTTAAGTGACAGCCTTATTTTTCCGCAAATGGAAAGGCTAGGACTCCTTCACCATCCTCTGCTGAAGAGGTGAAACTTCTCCACGCTGGAGGAGCTTTATTAAGAGAGAGGTAATTCTAGTCTGTGGGGACTTAGAGATTTTAAAATTTGGTTTGGACTGAAAACCAGCATTTTTGAAGCTCTCCATGAAAGGGAAGAGAGCCCTTGCTTCGGAGCAGCTTGCTCTGGCATTGTGGACCCTGGAATCCAAGGGGTCCCAAACTCAGAGAGAGAGTCTGGTAAGGAGGCTACTGAGGAGCCAGGCAGGGAAACTGGCAAGAAACCAGACAGGTTTCCAACAGCAACCTGCCCAAATTGCATCACAATTTCATCAAAATTGAACTGTCACCACAGAATGTTTCAATTTCAATGAAATCTGCCAATTCCATCAAAAAGAATGTTTCATCAATTTTTCCAACCAGCTCTACTCAGCAGCTTCTGCGCTGCTCCCTGATTTAGGGAGACAGCCAGACATGCCCCCCGCACCTTGAGAAGTGTGGGGTGAAGATCTGGCCCCCTGCATAAGGAAGAAAAAGCCACCAGAAGCTCCTAAACCCTGCAGAGCAGAGAGCAGGTGTCCACTAAAGGCATAACGGATTTGAAAGAGGCATAGATGAAATGCTGGTGCAGGAAGATGTGTAGGGGACAGACAGAAGAGTATGAAATCCTGGGGCGATGGCCATAGTGGTTGCGAATGAAATGCTGGGAATGTGGGTAGGTAGTGAATGAAATGCTAAAGTAAGTGTTGTGGTGGTATAAATCCTAAAATGGTGGGTGGGGGGGTACGTGGGTATAGAACATCAAACTTGAGAAGTAGGCATGATGTAAAATGGTGGCTCTAGTTGGTAATGGGATGGAGGAAGAAATGCTTTGGAACGAAAGAAAGGCAAAAACTAAACTGGTTGAATTGGAATGGGGTAAAGAGCAAGAGCTGATTCACTGTGAAATGAGGAGGCCAGGAATGAATCGAACTGGGTAGGGCTCTGCATTAATGAGCATGGAGGAAATCTGCTGTCCTTCTTGGCCAAGAAAAAAAAAAAAAGGAGGGGGAGGGATTTTCTTTTCCCTCTCTGGTTGTCCCCTTTCCCTTTCTTTATCCATCCATTTATCTCTGTTTCTCCATTTTTATGCTTTGAGGCTATTGACAGGTATGCAAGTGCCAGCACTTTTCTACACCTTGATATAACACTGATCCTGTAGTCACACTTGCTGTAAGTAGGGTAAAGCATTCATCATAAAATGGACAATTTGCCCTCACCCCTCTTCCCCACACAGTGAAAAGTATTAAAGAGTGTCGTATGCCTTGTTTGTTAGTGTTTGCTCATTCAGGAGTCATTTCATAATAAACAATCATTGAAAATAATCATTTTATATATATATGATGGCCATGAGTATATGTGGCTTTTAGATAGATATATTTTTGTTTTATGTTTCTCTCACCAGCGAAGTAATGTGTGATTGGGAAAAAAGAACGAACGAAAAAGTATCACTTGAGGAGTGCGCCCTGGACCTTCCTCTCTCCTGGTGGCTATGATAGCAGCCTTCACCATTCATATACATGCAAAGCAACAAACCACATACTGGAGCTCTGAGTGGAAAAATGATTTTGTATAGTTTAATTTGACTATTTAAGCAGCCAACCTTTTTGTGACAGATAGTGCAATCCCATGCAGCATCTTTGGGAACCGTGGTTTTAAATTTATGTATGGTTTATGTATGGTTGTGCTCCACTCCCTAGGGGTGGATTACCAGAGCTCCTACAGGCACTAAAAACAGCTGGGGGGGTGAGCAGGAGATTACCGTGGAGATTGTAAACAACTCCAGAGAACCACCACCCATGGGATATTTGCATAAACTGGGTTTTTCCAGAGACTCAAACAAAGAAAGAGCTTTTGGTATAAAAAGTTCAGCTTCAGCTGATACAGGGCCTTCATTTTCATTCAGCAGCTGGACATGACTTTCTGTCCCCAACTCCTTCTGCAGAGCTGGAAGGAATGTTGGTTTATCAGACCTCCCATGTAGAAAATGGGTAATTTCTGGTACATTTAGTGTGAATTGGAGTCTGTTTATTGTTTTTATTTAATATGTTTTCCCTGTGTGTTTTTCCCCGCCCCTCACAATGAATGTACTCAGCTGGGAAAGAACTGTGTGGTCACCGGTAGAAACACTGCAGTCCTCAGAAAGAAAGCACAGCTCAGGTGCTGGCCATTATGCAGACTGGCTTGCTGGGATATTACAGGGTATGGTAGGGGCTGTGAAGCCTTAAAGCCCCCAGTCAGCAGGGAGTGAGCCAAGAGCCCCTACCCAGAGACAGATGATGGCTGGAGACCTGCGACCACACTGGACACTCCTGTCCTAGTGTGGACCTTGGGGGGAGGAGGGGGCAGGGTGCAGAGTACTTTAAACTGACATTTTTAAATTTCCCATTTCTTGAAATCGATACCATGTCTTTGTACAGCAAAAAATAAAATACAAATGTTTTTTTACATGCATCATGACTGCTCTTGTAAAGCTTAAAATGTTTGGAGCAGATATTGTGTAAATGACAAAACTTTGCTTATCCAAACACATATGTTCTGAATGTAGGCTGTTTATACTGGCATTGTCTATCAGCATGTCGGAGGGCGGGGGAATCAAATTATTTTCCCTCCAAAGGAAAGGGAGGGATCTTACTCTTTGGAGGAGGGTTCTTTGGCTCAGAACTGCAGCTCATTGTTCTTCAGTAAACATTTTCAAGATGACATCTGTAACAAGTGCCTTGTGTGTTGCAGTTCATGGTTTCTTGTAAAATTCTCCCCTCTAAATGAAGAGGAATGTCTTTCATCTTTTAAGAGCAATCAATGTAGTCCAAGGACTGTGGACAAATGGAAACACAAAAGAACAGAAAATATAACAAACCTCTCCTGAGATTAGAAATAAAAATACTTTATATTTGTCTCATCTATTTGTTTCACACAGTATATATTTTTGCCTGTTATATCAAATTGTGCTAAATTATAAATGATGAATTGATCTGTGGTTCAGAAAAATGTGGCACTAGCATTTAAAAGATTACGTTCTGTGTATTATCCTCTGAGTTATTCAGCTTCTATAGACTTCATAAAATAATCATTTATTCCCAGTGCCAGAGCAGAGCATCAGAGGGCATGTACAATCCACTTCCTTCCCCTGCATTAAACTACTCCTTATTTCAAGTTAGCTTCATTTCTCAATAACATATTTTTAAAATCAACTAATAAAAAAACTTCTGCCTCTTTGACAATAGTGTGAATGCAAAGAGATCTTTTCTGTTTTGAATTAAGAAATTTCCAAGCCAAGAAAGAGATCTCTAGTCCTTGATTTTATGTTTCTTTTGTGATCTTCAGATGGTTCTGTACAAGTTGTGCAGTTAAGCATTATTCTCATCAAAATTCAGTTTCTGCACTTTAGGACGTGATGCCTCCACAGGACTTCTCTGCTTGTCCCCTACAAAGGTTAATAATCTCTCTGATTCTCCATCCCCAGCAAGTCAACATTTCCCCACAGAACTTAAAACCCAAACTTTGGCAGTACCTTCCTGTCTAGAATAAAGAAACATATGATGCTTCTCCACATGCTAAACAGAATTATGTAGGAGGTAGCCCGCACATGGATGTCTTAAGAACTCAGTATGCTGAGAAGGATCACTGAAAGCCATTCATGGATAATGCTGATTGACAGATCAGTGCAGTAGCAAATATGCTCATGCCTTCATGCACTTTTATAACAGGCATGGATGGGCTCTGGATCACAGGAATCGCAACCAGTAGAGATAATTTTCATTGTATGTGGCATCATAGCTGTGCCTAGGGACACACAATCTTTTTGTGCACTTACCTTGTACTGTATGCCATGTAAACTCAGACCCATTTCTCTACTACTTCTGCCACTGTCATAAAAACTGCATCCCACCTGTACTGTGCCTTTCACAACTATGCCAATCGAGCTTGATAATTACTTCTTTAGGCAAGTGTAAGACATTTTTCCCTTTGATTCACTTAATCAGGTGTCCCTATCTATGCCAGCAACGTACTTGCAAACCGAGAGCACTGAGGGACTTACACTCAGGCTCTATAGTTGAGATACTAATATAATGGCATCATTTTCAGGCACTATACCTAACTGCTTCAGTAGAAGGGACTGAAGTTGCATTGTGGTGAATGAAGAATTCCGTATGCAATGTCCACTAACAGGAGCTGAATGCTGACCGTCCCTTGTTGCACCGACTACCCCCATGCCCCGAATTAATCAAATTGATAAAGGAGGAGATTTTTTAACTTCAAAAAAATGAATGAATGATGGGTGGTGGCAACATCACAATCCTTAAATAAATCTCCTTTCATCACAAACCAAAAGCAGCTAAATAACAATGGCACTAATTATAATGACTAGATTTGTAGAAATACCAGCATAGTACGAATGTGGCAAGCTAGAAAGAGAGAAAACTAGTTATCTGTAGAACTTTGGCTGCTAATAGGAACACTAATTGATCATTAGAAGTAAAGAAACTAAACATACTTGCACAGAAGAGACTGGTTAGTGGTCTACACTTCAGGTTTTACATGGGACAGTGTGAACACTCCTGGGTTTCCTTCACCAAAGGTTTATGAATCAAACCTTACAGTTCAGTTTGCAGGCGTCTGAAGTGAACCATCTCCTGCAGTTTTACGTGGCGTTTCAAGTTCAGTGAGCTGGGTCTAAGAGAATTTTGTAATCTTGAGCACAATTTATCAGGCACCCAAAGGCAGAGCATGAAGTACTCTAGAAACCTAGGAACAGGAGGAAACGCCCCATAGTCCTTCATATGACTTGTTACCACTGAGAAGGCTTATGGGCCTTCTCAGCTCCAGTTCTGTAGAACTGGGGGCAGCAAGAGCCAAAATGCTTTCCCAGAAGAAAGCTTAAGGATGGAATGTTCAAAAGTGCCTAAAAGGAGTTAGGTGGCCTTTTCACATGGACTTTCAATAGGAATTGGATGCCTACCTTCCCTTTGTGCCTTTGAAAATCATCCCCGTAAGTTCTTACAGCATTTCCATGTCACACCGAACAGAAGGAAGTTGAGGAAACATGAGGCTGCCAGGTTTCTCTTACCTCTGCCTTCACAATAAGCTTTCCCAGGAAAAGGAAGATTATGGACAGCGCAATAATGAATGAGACTGCCAGTGTCAAGAGATGCTTTTTCAACATAAGCCTAGCAATGATGTCTTTATGCTGCTGATACCTCACCTTCCTGAAGGGAAGCCTTGAATAGTATTCTAGAATGATGGACCCAAAGACTGACTACTGAATTTGGGTGGCCAAGACAGACATGGATCAGAGTTGCAGGTTGCATCCTGAAATTCCCCAGCCACATCCAGAACCCAGTAGGGAAAACTAGTGAACACCCAAAAGGAAAGAGACTACATTTATCATCCCTACACAGAGCTTTGGTGACACAGAACCTGCAAATCCAGTCCAAATTGTAGCAATTTTATCTGTGAAGAGCATAAAACTCACTTAGAGAAACACTCAGCCTCATAGCCAGGTAAAACAACTAGATGCACCAAGGATTCACTATTTGGAACAGTTTTGTTCAGCAGAACTTGGTAGACAGTGTGATTGAGGAGAAGAAACCCTTGAGAGCCAGGGCAGAATATTCAAAAGAACGTTTATATCTCAGCTGGCCAGATTCAGACCATGAGCACCAGCCTCCTTTCTTACTGGCATCCTTTGCGTTCACAAAACCTGAATTAGTTTGTAGAAATGCACATCTAAAGCTGATAACAGTCTACAAGGAAACAGGTACCTAAATGTGCATCAATACATTGTTGTGCGATCGACTGTAGGTTTTGAATGTAATAATGAAACATGCTTGCATTCAGTGGGCACAACACAGGGCTAAATATATAAAATATGTCTAATAATGCCTGACTAGCATCACCGACTAGCTTATACACTTATTTTAATTGTATTATGATTCATTTTTTACTATTGAATTCTAAAGTAAATATGAAAACAGCATAAACAAACTTCACCCAATGCTAAACAAATCCAGAATTTGGAATTCTGTTTCCAGCATTAGCCTACCTACATTTACAAAAGGAACATAATATATTGCAACTTTCTTTAAGCTCTGATGACTCACATTTCCTGCAATATATCTCACTAATTAAAGTGAAATACCTTGTGGAATACCTTTTGAGTCATTTGACTTAATTTCATTAATTCTGGCTACTGAAGTCAATTTAAATTTAGTCTTGCAAAATGAGACCTACCACATCAGTCATTTCTTCTGTTAATACAGTCAAAGGGACCAACAAATTTGCTCTGTAGTAAACCGTAATGAGGCATGAAAGCTGAAAATAACTACAGACAAATGTTATTTATTCTCGATATCTTGGTATAGAGATGATCATGTGAAAACATGAAAGAATCTTTGTAAATGTGGAAAAAATTCTGCTCTGAAGAATTTGTCTCTTAGCCTTCTTGCTTTATGACTTTGTCATTTGCTTGAACCCCCCTCAATTTGTTTATTTTTCTGGGATTTGCCTTTCTTACAGCCTTCATCTCCTTCCTCCCCAGAACAACAACAGAGTCCATATATTATCCCACGACACAGATTTAATGAAGGCAGACAATCCGGTTGAGAAGAGTCCTAAATCTATTGAAAAGAGGTCTGCACCTATAATATTTGATAATCTAGGTTAATCAAATGTACAAACCCTCCTCAAAGCCAGAAGATGATCAGGGATGAAATCCTGGTCCCACTGAATTCACCCCTCCCTCCAGCTTCACTGAGGCCAGGATGTTGCCCCAGATCTACAAAAGTGGTAAATCTAAAGACTCATCTGTTTTTTTATTGCTGTTAAATGAGGATTCTTGTCAAAGATTGTTTATACAAAGAAGAGGTGAAGGTATGTGTATTGCTGTCTTACCTCTTTAGCTGGAAGGCAGACATAGACTCATAGACTCATAGGTCAGAAGGGACCAATATGATCATCTAGTCTGACCTCCTGCACAAGGCAGGCCACAAAACCCTACCCAAGATTCTAGGCAGAAACTCTGCAATGAACAGTAGCTTTAGGGTAACACTCTTTTCCTTATTCACAAACTGTGTATCATTTGCATAAGGGCAACCTGTTTCATAGCAACTGCTGATAGAACCATCCCAGATACTTAGATAAACACATGGGACTGGAGAGGTGCCACCACCACGCTAAAAGCTTTGGAGGAGGTGGCTCTAGATTCCACTTTCCTAGCCACCATCATTGCTGCTGTTCAGATGGCCAAGGAAGGGGGCTCTAGCAGCCATTCTTCAGGCAAGTTCAGAAAAGATGGGCACCTCTTACAAGGTGCTCTTGTAGGGGCTCCACCCCCACTCACTGGAGCAGGGGCCTGAAGATGGCCATCCACCCCAGCAGAGGGCTCTCTGCATAAGGGAACCCTGCCAACACTAACCAACCATGGCAGTAGAGGGTCCTAGAACAAGCAGAAGAAGAAGCAGCACTAGCAGAGGGATTTCTGTAGTCCTAATGGAGGACCCTGTTGTATGGAGGCCCCCACCCACTCAATGAGGAGCAACGTTGGAACTCCATCATCCAAGAGATGGCTCGAGTGGATGACCCTGCCTCCATTACTTCAATCAATGATGGGGCCACAGGAGGATGGAGGTGGTGAGAATGGAACCATAGGGACCAGAGGAGGTGTCTGGGGCCTTTTGTTGGGTTAATCCAGCCCTAAGAGCCATACAGAGTTCACTTTTTGCACAGAGATCCAGAAACAGAACCCTGAAGTTTAGCCCCCAGGGCTGGTGGCATTTCCTGCAAGTTTGGAGTTTGAGGGTGCTAGGGAATCTAGGCTTAATCAAATTTACAGATATTTGGGAGCTTTCCCAAAGGCAGGTCAAATTCAGCAGAAGTACAAGTATTTCAGAGCTTTCACAACTAGTTAAAATACAAGGCCTATAATACTGCCACTCTCAAATCACTTCTCAAATCCAACAGAAGGTTGTTAATATTGATATGGTTAATATACATCAAACAGGATCCCTTTAATTTTTCGAATAGAAAAATTCTCCACAGTGTTGACATTTCCTCACTGAACTCGCAGGATTGTTTGGTTTCAGAGACTGTAGGGCCCAAGATGCATTTTGTTTTAAATAATCCTTCATAAAAAATTCAGCTTTCAGTCTAATATGATTGAAACTCTGCTTGAGTGTGTTTTATAATGCATTGAACTGGAAAGACTATAGGTGTTGAATTATTCAAAACATGATAGGGAAAATAGTGATATGTGTGTGCGTACAGAGGGGGTGATCAAAGAAATCAGTGAGACTTGGTATGTCTTGTTATCTCATTTTATTTACTTTTCAGAACTCATCCAAATATTAGAGGGGAAAAAATCAATATCAGTTTTCACCTCTGTCACGTTCTATCCTTCAATTATTAATGAATGTCAAATTTGACCACATTTCTTCATACCACCTGCTCTGCAGTAATATTTCTGAGCCTTTATTAAAAATGTAAAATTGTCATTGAATTTCCAAATATGATTCTCCAGTGGCTAATTCAGCTTGTTTTATTAATAAGCGGGTTCTGATGAGTAATACTAATTTAATACGCCTGCATGTAAGATTAAACCATAAATTATTCCTGCTGAAGGTGATGAGATTTGATTACTGTGCGGTTGTTAAGCAATAACCCTTCTGCATTAACCCCATAAGCACCTTAGGCTAACAAGGCAAAAATGTTTCTGAGAATAGCTCAACTGTTAACATTCTCAGACCAACTCAGGCATTTTCATTGTGCTACAGATACATATATTACATATAAACACACAAAATAAGAAATATAGATGTGGTCAGCCATGAGGGACCCTCTCCCCTGAAAGGATACACTAATAAGCATTGATTTACATTAGGCTTTGCAAAATGTCATTAATGTCACAAACATCAGAACACTTCATGGTGGCATTTATTGTCTGTATTTGCTAAATTGCTGCTGTTTTTGATTTAGTCCCCAAAAGTTAGAAAATAAATTGAATTATGATGGAACCAGGCCCATTAAAGCACTGTTTAACTCATTGGGTGCTACCGAATTATTTGCATATGCTTTTTGTGGGGGATCCAGGTTGTTTTGAACATAGCTCCGTAAGCTGAAATTTATTTAGTACCTTGCATACAGTGAGGCCACTTATGAAGATTTATCTTTCAACAGTAAGTTTTCAATTCTATTCCACTCTTGATATATTTAGAATCACCCAAACAATTCTTCCTATTTAACAACTACTCTTCTTGCAATATTTTACTATTTGAAAAGTAATTTGAGGACGGTGAGACATAAAAAAACCTCTCATTTTTTGAGGTTCTCATTAAAAAAACCTCGGACTATCAGATCAATAACTGTTGATTATAGAAGAAGGAAATTAAAAACAATACTATATTATTCCAATCAGTTTTTTATTCCCTCTCATTCATAAACAAAATCACTACACTTGTATACCTGCAGTCAGACCACACAAATATACTCAGATTTGCTCTGATTGAAGTCCAATGAAAATCACTGCCCAGCATCCACTATGCTTTCATAATATTCATCAGGTGAAAGAAAGACAGTGTAGCTATGTAAGGCCATTCTGGTTAAGGCAAAGCATACAGAATCTGATTCTGGCCTCATAAGACTTAACACTACCGTAACCCCATTGTCCTGAGCTTTCTTGGGAAACAAAACTCCCCCAGGAATCATGTATCATTGCAAACTTACTGCTCCAAGTGCCAGGTGCACTTTTTAAACTATATATCCTCTAATATAAACGTCTACCAAAACAAAGTACTACACTGTATGCATAATTCACTCCCTGGAGAGAGAATGACAGAAAGAAGGAATGACAGATAACAGATTATTAATCATGGTGCTTAATACACCACTGGAAGGTGCTCAGATACTACAGTGATGAGCGCAGTATAAGAACCTGCATATAACTGAACAGACATATCAGTGGAGTTATTGCTCTTTTACACTCATGTCAGTGACATCAGAATTGAGCCCAGTTACTCCTATCAATGAAGATAGTACTGTAAGAATGATTCAAACATATTTTGAAAGACTGTGCAAGTAGTTGGCCTACTAACCTGATGGTAAGAATTGCAGATTACCGAGTGGCTGACTGGCATCGTAAAACTGATGCTTTTATTCTCACAGGAGAGGATTCTGTTTGTGTCACTCACAAGCCCTCTGTGCAGTGTTGGTTGTAGGGTGAAGATTGCCTACACTGATCATTAATGAGGAAGTTGGTGATGGCTCTAGCTGATCAAATGCCACAAAACATTGCTCATGAACATTGACCTGAATTCCAATTCCTCATTCACATGCAAAACATGGGGGGAAAAGCATTCGTTATTTCCTATTCATATTTTTTTGGTCTGTTTAAAAAGTATCTGTCATCCAAACAGGCAGCAGAAACACCACCATGTGACTTAGGTGACCCCTCATATATCATGAAGAATGTATAGGAAATACTCAAAGTGATGAGTTTATCAGTAAACCACACACCGAAACTTGTTTGCTAAAATAGTGAATACATTTGTCAAAAATCACAGTCTGATCACAAACGATTCACAAACAGGAAAAAGGGCTAAATTTGTTGCATAATCTGACCGCAATGAATAATTCAACCAGTTCTATTAAAGATTTTTAAAAATAGTAACTATAAAAAGGTTCAATAATGGAATGGGAACTTGATGCTGAGTGATATGGTTTTGAAATGAGATTGGTCTAACACACATTTTATAGTCAATCTATTGGGTTAAATTTGTAATTTCTTTTTAACCCCCCCCCCCAATTGGCGGTGGAAGGGGGGAGCGTGAGACATGAGGCCTCGTATAACAGGCCAAGCATGAGGTCTGAGCTAAAGTAGCAGTCAACCCCTGATGTTATAAAGCAAAGTTAGCAAAAGTCAGGCTATGAATACTGACAGACTCACAGAAACTGGCAAACACCCACATTCTGAAGAAGTGCTAGGCACAAGTACATTCTAGAGAAGTGGCACAAGAGCATCACAATACCAAGAATGGCATGAGCTCGCTCCCCAAAGATAATGAGGACACACTGACCCCTCTTAAAGATAAGGTCAAAATGACAATGTGGTGGATAGAGATGTTTTTGATTGAACCATTCTGTGCAAGGTAAAGGGTGGTATCTTACCACATCAGAGGACGGCAACTACACATCAGATGGGCAATATGCAACTTGTTTATATCAGTGTATAAAAGAGGATCTTAGAGGAAGCATCCTTGTCTGGCCAAGTAAGGAACGGAAAGTACTGCTGTTTACTAAGCCAGTCCATTGTCATGGGTATACATGTATTAAGTGTACTCACAGCATGTATAAGGTGCTTTCTACCATGCTTCGTCAGCAATAAACCTGGTCTGGTGCCTTCGTTACTGAAACGAATCTCTTGTAATCCAATTGGGTAATACAATCGTGGTTTGCTGTTTCAGCTATCTGTGCAGATCTGGGACAACATACATGCTGGGAGAATACACATGGAGCCAACAATTCATAACACTGGTGACCCCGACATGCCCTGACTTTTGCTGACTTTGCTTTATAACAGCAGGTCTTGATTGTTACTTTAGCTCAGGCCTCATACCTGGTCTGTTATACTAGGCCTCATGTCTCAAGCTCTCACTTTCCACTATACCAACAACACTTGAAAGGATATTTGTATGTAGCCCTTTTCTCTTGGGTATATAACATATAGGTTTTTTTGCTGGGAGTTACATGAATGATGCAACATTGCACTGATATGTTTTTTCTGGGAGTTACATGAACGATACAACATTGCACTGATATGTGTGAAAACCAAAGAAAGATTTGGGGGAGCAGGCTTTTAGGCTGGCTGACTTGTATCCACCTAGGACCTCAAAAGTTCCAGATGCACATTGCTGATCGAAAGAAATGCAACTAATACTCGTTTATCTATTTTATAAAAAATAAAAATTTAAAAGTCACAAAAGCTAAGCAATTAATACTAAAATTAAACTGCATTAAGATTAAACCACTAACTATCAAATCAATATCAAGTGAAGGTGAAATCAACAAGTTATACTCATTACTGGACTGAACTTGAATCATCAAATTAGTTAAATTAGCAAATTAATTGTAAAAATAATCAACTCTTACAAATGCTAAAGATTCTAAGAAGGTGGCTGTCCATTTAATTATAAATCCAAACTAAAGGATTTTATCAACATAAATCAAATCTACAATTTGGAACTGATTAAATGTCTTAATATTGAAACCAAAGTTCACAGACTTTTATAGAGCACTCTTGTTAAGCAAAAGTTTGACAACTCTTATTTACCAGAAATTACAGATGACATTTCAAGTCTCTCAGGACTTTTAAAAATAAGACACAGAATAATCTCTAATGAAGAGTTATATTAGCCAATAATTAGGACTGTTTAAATTTGGGGAACTTTCTTTCTGGTGCTTTCCACCATGGACTTTCCCCACACATGCATGCACACAGATACACTTTCACACCATAAAATTAAAGAATATAAAAAGGCTGGAACATCTCCCAGATAAGAGAAACAAAACACAAAAATAGAAAAAAGGAAAAATAAGATACTTAAGATCACTCTGAGTTCATGAACTCTTTTGCTCTGGTAATCTTTTGGGCTACTGTGGACAATGAACTGGAACTGCAGTCAAGATGTCAGATGGAGATCGTATGTGGATACAGTTCTTCTCATTAGCAGGTCATCTTCTAGTACAGTGAGATTGGTCAAAAGTTGACCTAGCCTGTTTGTTTATGCTTTGACTTTCTCTCACCAAGGTGGCTGGATCTTGGAGATTCTGGTATGATTTCTGAACTTCACTTACTCCAGCTTGGAGCACATTTCTCCAAAGTCTATGAACAAATAAGGTGCAAGGCATACACCTTGGAACCATACGACTTGGTCCAATCAGGTTTAAATTAGGTCATCCCATTTTGGAGAAAAGTCTCTTTCAAATCAGCAATTTAAAAAGTATTCAGTGTTATATATACCAGAGACTAAGTCTGTAACCCTCTCCACCAGCTGAAATATTAACAATTGTGGACACATAAGACCATTTTGAGGAAGTTGGCATAGTCTTATAAGGATGAAAAGCCTTGAGATGACATTGTGCCACCAGTTTATGAAAAGAACACCACAAATATCTTATTCAAATTGCTGATTTCTAGGGTTCTTTTCAACATTGGTCTTTCAACATTCATCCATCAGCAAAATTAAAAATAGGTTTCAACAACTTAGTATTAGTGTCATCATTCTTTCACAAACAAGACAATTTACAGTAATCTTTCTATTTTGAAACTAGGAGGTAAATCAAACAACTTATCTTCTGGAGTCCTCATATTGATAAAGAAAAGGTACTTTAAAACCTATCACAATAAAACCCATTTACCATTTAAAAAATTATAATGTATGCTTTCCCATATATGCTATTATTTCACATATGCGTGTACATGAATATACAGACAAAGAGGCAAACAACTAAGGACAACAGTTAGGAAGTATTGAGATAGTACATAAACAGTCAGTGTCATGTAAAAATGTATAGGTATTGCCATACCAGATCAGATTACTGGCCCATTTTGAACTAGCTTGACTGAAAAGTTGGACTGGAAGTCCCATGGTAAGGAGTTTGTGGGATTTTTTTTAGATTATTTCACTCTGTTCTTCTTGTAGCCACTAGGGCCAGACATGCTATGATTACAGCCTTTTTGATACTTGCCCCAGCATTCCCAAAGAGAACCTAGAAGAGGACGTGTGTAAAACATGGAATGATTACTATTTTGTGAAAAAAAGAAATTACCGATCTCTTTTGGACATCAGAAACAGTTTGAGGTTCGGGTCTATTCCTAAATTTTGATAATGTTTTGGGTTCTTTTTATTCTTTAATATTCACTAATTTGTTCAGCCCAAGTTTGTAAACAACTGCCAAATGCTTTATTTTTAATGGAGCAAAGAGGCAGGATTCAAAATGGCATGACAATATAGTAGCTTGGTGCCACATAGGACAGTTGGCAGCACACTGCCGCATAACAGCTGTTGAACACATCAGTGGTCAGTCAGCACATAGTGCACAACAGAAAAAACTATAGTAAATAAGGGGTACAAATACAATCACACACAGGACCTTAAGAAGATGAAATAGCTTTTAACAATATAAGAGAGCAGTTATTGCAGAAAATTAGAGCTAAAATAATAAGTCCGTTTCCTTCTAACATTTCCTGGCTATTACTATAAAACTCTCAGAGATTCTTAGTCAGTCGTAAGAGGATAAAGGAAAATAGGGGCAGGTAGAAAAGTTGCTTCAGCATCACAATCCCAACGATAAAAAGAAAGTGCTCGTCAGTGATTAGTTTGTCAAATTCCTGGAAGGTTTGAGAGGGGAAGCAACCACAACCCACCTGATGGTCCAACCATGCTCAAGTAGCAAATCACCAAGTACAACTTTGCAACTGTCACCTCATCTCCAACCTCTCCTTCCTGGGCAAGAGCACTGACCACATGATTTCAGGGTAACTCTGGCAAAACCAGCCTCTTACAATAACTTAGATTCCTTCCAAAATGGCTTCAGTCCAAGATTTGGCATAGAAACAGTACCAACGACAATGACGGATGATTTCCTCAAAGCTGTGTACAAAGATCAATCGTCCTTGTTGGTGCTGTTAAATGTTCTGGCAGCCTTCAGTACAATCGATCACCATGAAGCACTGGTGACCTGCCTACAGGACCTAGTAGTAATGGATGAAATGGTATTAAGTTGGTTTAACCCCTTCCTATCAGTTAAGATGCAGAGGGTAATGGTAAGCAAAGGATCCTATTCACTGGGAGCTGCTCAGTATTACATAATGATGCACATACTGGGTCAGACCAATTCATCTAGCCCAGCAGCCTATCTCTGACAATGGCCAGTGCCCGATGTTTCAGTGGAAATGAACAAAGCAGGGCAATTATCAAGGGATGCAACCCTGTGGTCCAGTCCCAGCTTCTGGCAGTCAGAAGTTTAGGAACACCCCGAGCAACACCCTGATCATCTTGACTAACAGCCATTGATAAACCTAAGCTCCATGGATTTTATCTAGTTGGGTTTTTTTTTAATCACAGTCACACTTTTGGCTTCCACAACATTCCATTGCAATGAGTTCCACAGGTTGACTGTGTGTTGTCTGAAGAAGTACTTCTTTATAGTTGTTTTAATCCTGCTGCCTATTAATTTCATCGGGTGACCCCCTGGTTCTTGTATTATGTGGAGGGATTACTAACACTTCCTTATTCACATCATTCACAATTTTACCAACCATATCCCCCCCATAGAAATCTCCTTTCTAAACTGAACAATTCCAGCCTTTTTTAATCTCTCCTTGTATGGACTGTGTTCTGTACCCCTAATCATTGTTGGTGCCCTTCTTTGTACCTTTTCCAATTCTAATATATCTTTTTTGAGATGAGACTACCACAGCTACATGCAATAGTCAAGGTATGGGTGCCATGGATTTATATAGTGACATTATGATATTTTGTCTTATTTTCTATTCTTTTCCTAATGTTTCCTAACATTTTGTTAGCTTTTTTGACTGCCACTGCACACTGAGCAGATGTTTTTGGGAAATTATCCATAATGATACCGAGATTTCTTTCCTCAATTGTAACAGCTAATTTAGACCCTATCATTTTGTAGGTATAAGTTGGCATTATTTTTTCCCGTGTGCAATACTTTGCACTTATCGACATGGAATTTCATCTTCATTTTGTTGCCCAATCACCCAGTTTTGTGAGGTCTTTTTGTAATGCTTTGCAGTCAGCTTTGTACTTAACTATCTTGAGTAATTTTGTATCTTCTGCAAACTTTGTCACCTCAGCGTTCATCCCCTTTTCCAGATCATTTTATGAGTAGGTTGAACAGCACTGGTCCCAGTACAAATCCTTGGGGTACCTGCTATTTACCTCCCTCTCTATTCTGAGAGCTGACCATTTATTTCTACCCTTTGTTTCCTGTCTTTACCCACCTATTGATCCATGAGAGGATTTTTTCTGTTATCCCAGGCAAGCCGCTTAGTTTGCTTAAGAGCCTTTGGTGAAGGACCTTGTCAAAGGCTTTCTGAAAATCCAAGTATCTTATATCGACTGGACCATCTTTGCCAGCGCCGTCAAATAATTCTAATAAATTGGAGAGGCATTATTTCCCTTTACAAAAGCTGTGTTGACAACAAACCATGTTTACCTATGTATCTGATAACGTAGTTCTATAGTGCCAGCCAATTTGCCTGAGAAGTTCCCAATTCGGTAGGGAATTTGGCTGATATTTGCCAGGATCACCTCTGGAGGCCTTTTTAAAAATCAGTGTTGCATTAGCTGGTATAGAGGCTGATTTAAGCAATAGATTACATACCACAGTTAGTAACTGTACAATTTCATATCTGAGTTCCTTCAGTACTCTTGGGTGAATACCCTCTGGTCCTGGGGATGTTACTCTTTAATTTATCAGTTTGCTCTGAAACAATCTCTGTTGATATCTCAAAATGGTTCCTCAGATTTGTGACTTGGTGACTTTGTAACTTGGTGATCTCTAGTTTTTGTGTTATGAGGAGTAAATAACACTTCCTGATTTATTTTCTCCACACCATTCATGATTTTATAGACATCTATCATATCCCCCCTTAGTCATCTCTTTTCCAAGCTGAGAAGTTCCAGTCTTTTTTCATATGGAAGTTATTCTATACCCCTAATCATTTTGTTGCCCTTTTTTGTACTTATTCTTATTGTCCATCTATGGAACTTCCATCCATTGAGATTTTATGGTACAGCTTGATTCATTTAAGATTTTTACTTTATTTGACTCCATGCTTTCTTTCACATATAGTTTCATTCACTCACCAGCATGACCTACTCTGTCATGCCTATATACTTTGTACCCTGATATTAAATCATCCCATTGATTTTCTTCGTTCCACCAAGTTTCTATGATGCCTATTACATCAATAGTCTCATTTAATGCCAGGCACCTTTAGTATTTAGATTCTAGCATTTGAATACAAGCACTTGTACATTTGTCAATATTCAGTTGCTTCCCTTTATGGGTGAAATTTAAATGGGACTCTTACATTTGGCTGTGCCTTACTAGCTCCTATCTGTACTTTACCAACATCTTTCCAATCCTCTTTATCAGGATGTAGACTTCCCCATTTAATAAATTCATCCTCAGGGGATGTCTTTGCCTAACCCACATGCTCCTCCTCCACAAGGTTTAATTCCCTCCTATCTACTTTTCAACATATGTTGTGATATTGTTGGAGAAGATCATGAGAGAGTATCAACATTTATGGGACAGTATCCCAAAGACACCCAGGCGCACATCTCCTACTCTAGTGCATACATTGCTGCCTCTTTGCTGGCCCAGGGTCTGAAGTAAATATGAATCTGAATGAAAAATAGCTGCCTTAAGATAAAAGCCAAGTAAGACTGAAATTATGACAAGGGAAAGTTATCAGAGGGAAAGGCTAGAAATGTGACCTCATCTGATCTTGAAGCACTTGCCCTCTCATGATCAGTGTGTTGCACTGATGATTAATTTTTCAATGGTTCATTACTACAACGAATCCGCAACAGCAGCAGTTCCAGGAACACCTTATTTCTCAGTTGCTTGGTAAACTGATGGTACTCCTGTCTCTCAGACAGTAACTTGGCCAAAGCAATCCATTCTTCTAACACCTCAAGACTTTCTGCAAAGCACTTTAATTCATACTAACCCAGAAGTAACAAGGTGTGCTGACTCAGGAGCTAAATCCTAAATCCCAACCAGTTTATATTAATTGAGCTCTGATGTAAAGATAGGCAGTTGGCAGAGTGGAGATATAGCTGAGGGTATAATTGGATGGAAGTAACCTTAGCACCTAGGATGATCTATGCAAAGAGAAAGGAAGTGCTTGGAGAAGAGTAGGGAGCCTGAACGAAGGCTAAGTGGCTGCTCCTGCTGCTACTACTAAACTCTTCCCTAGAAGCCAGATAAGGATTTGGCTACTAATTGTAAATTTAATATATAATAAAGCACAATGGTGTCTAAGGGTGGAGTAGATGTGGACAATGACAGCCACCCACAGATTACAGCTGGTTCAGACTGCAGTGGCTTATCTATTGAACAACTTAAGAAAGCATATCAACTCAGCATTACTTACTACTCCAGTTGCCATTGCAATCCCAGGTGTAGATTGTACAATTTTTCTCTTAGAAGGCTGAAAGTGCAGCTCAATCTGAAATGCAACTCTGTAATAATGGCACAGTGGGATTCCATTGTATTGTTTCTCTCCATTCTATATTAAATCATCTCTGTTTCCAAGAAAAAAAGAGACATTTTTTCTAACTGCCAGCCCTGCAAACCCTGTGGGCTGGGCCTGGGAAAGTCAAGCTAGATTTGTCCTTCTCATGTATCATCACCAGAATTAAAAATGCTGAGTAGAGCTGGTGGAAATTTGCCAAAGGAACATTTCTGCATTATAAAATGCTGATTCATCAAAGATGAAAGACTTCACAGAAACAGGTCGATTTTAAGGACATTTCATTCTGAAAACAGAATAGAACAATTTGATTTTCTGTTCCAAAATGACTTTGTTCTGGTTCCCCCCCCCATTATATATAATATCTTATACAATTAAGAAGTCAAAATCAGAATGAGACATTATTGATTTATCAAAGAGAAACACTTCAATTGACCCAAAAGAACTTTCTTTCATGAAAATTATTTATTTTGATCCATTTTGGAATGAAAAAATGTCAAAATCACAGACTATTTCTACAAAACTGAACATCTGATTCCCATCCAGCTCTATTCTGCAAGTCATTTAATTTGCTCTATGACACTTCATAACACTCTATGTCCTCAAAATGCCCATAATTACACCTCTACTGCACTAGTGATGGTTAATGGGGTTCCTCATGATTAAGCCAGGTCATCACCTGAAGACAGTGGTATTGCACAGCTGTAAGTGAAAGCATCATTTCATCTGCAGAATCTTTTTTCCACTGGTGATTAGGTGTGAGAACGGAAGAACCCACATTAATTTTGAGAGCCCAAGACAAGTTTCCTGAGCTCACATAAAAGGCTCATATTAAAAACAAAAAGCAAAACAAAACAAAAACATCTTTTTCTTATAAACTGAGCAGATTTGATCTGGAATCAAGAAATCATCACGAATATGGAACCTCTCAGTGTCATTTTCCCAGAGTCATCTTCCAGAGCAGAGCTAGTCTCTCTCTTCTTTACATGTGCTGAAGGGAACAACTAAATAGGAATTGGCACTATTTGATCTATTTAAAAAAATATAAAGCCTCAAAATAGCCAGTGTAGCATAACAATAAGAACTTAAAATAAAGTAGTATCTGTTCAGAAACAGAAGCAAAGAGCTATGTCAAAGTCAGCTTGAAGCATGTAGGTGGATATCCTTCAGGAACCTTGTGTATTTATTTGGAATGAGTTACCCTTTCCAAATGCAATGCATGTATGTGGCTCCAAACCCCCAAGCACCATTTTTTATATTTAGCCAGGGAGGGAGAAAAACAGACAGCAGTGACATTCCATGCTCAGTTATACCAGTGTAAACCTGGAGTAATTGAATTGTCTTCATTGACTTACTTCATGGTTATAGCAATGTAACTGAGAACAGAATCTCACCCACTGTCTCTTCAAAGATGCCTTTCTTTAGCAAAATGATAAAATATAGTCCCAACAAACATTTGATAGATGAATGGTATGCATACCAATGACATGCACGGTACTCCAAAAGGGCAAAGGCTCTCCGGGGCCGGGGGGGGGGGGAGAACTCAATCAATCACTTCCTGATTTATAGCTGAGCTGCAATGCCTTCTAGCATAAATTAGTAACTTAAATGGAATAAACAGAAGATTCTCATATTTCTGAATAAAACCTCACCTTACCCTGGATGTTGTATTATGCACTTAAGTGAACCGGGTTGGCTGGTTATGCTAACTATAGTAATTTAAGCACTGCACTGATCTTTATTACCCTTACCCTTGCCCTCATCAATTACTCATTCATCCTTTACTTCCAATGACAAAAGGGCACCACTGGGCATAATATTTAAAACAGAAAGGGCTTGAGGAACTAACCTCATACCCTTTCTCCATCTTGACTCTCAGCTCTTGCTATAAATATCACTCAAAATATATTATCATGGCTAAGAAGAAGAAGAAGAAAAAAAAAAGACCTAAAAACCCAGCAACATTCAGAGAGTGAGAGAGCCACAGCACTATCAAGCATCTTCAAACACTTTAAACATAGTCTTCATTTGGAACATTATTAGCGGAATGTTATGCGAGGCTGAAGCTTACAGAAATACCAATCAAGTTCTGGATAAATTGGTCACAAGTATGTTTCATTCCATTATTAGGGACAATAAAAAATCTCTCTTGTTCTTCACCCGCTTAGGTTTCCCCCCTCTCTGACCTATGAAGTCTGAAGAAAAAGAAAAAGCCATCTAAATCTAAAAATCTAATCTAAAAAGAGATTGACCTGCTTATCCGGCATAATAAAGACAGTTTCAGTGTGCAGTGAAGTTGAGACAGTGTTACAGTGTTGGCGGTGGGAACATTATTTCTCTGGGGAAGTATATATTAAAGTACAAAAGATACATTAAGCAAAATCCCATGGATTTTAACATCTTTCTGTCAGGAGTTCTTGTGTGGGCACATAAGCAGGGGCTCACATACCACATATATGGCCTGGCATATGCATATACACATGGCTTTACACAAAAATCTTTACTCATTTTTTTCTTGAACTTATGATTCGGTGACTGTACGTAAACCTGAACTTTCATACACATATGTATAAGGACCTGGCTGGGCATGTAACCATAGCCTTGGCTACACATACATAGACACTTATATGCTGGAAAAGAGATCCCTCCTATGTTGCTAGTTTAATACGGTATTAATT
This sequence comes from Mesoclemmys tuberculata, assembly GCA_007922155.1. Lineage (NCBI taxonomy): Eukaryota > Metazoa > Chordata > Testudines > Chelidae > Mesoclemmys > Mesoclemmys tuberculata. The sequence goes on along the minus strand of ML675612.1, from coordinate 21,478,858 downwards.
TTGGATAAATTGCCTCAAAATTGGGAAGGGAAATGCTATGCACTAAATACTCTCTCGTCACCGTTTCTCCAGGAGTGCACAGAAATAAAGGCGCTGCAGGATAACACTTGAAATAATTCCTTTTGATACCCCGGAGGGTGTTTAATGAAGAATTATTAAACCAAACAGCTAAATTTCCTGGAGTGAACTTCAACTCCCTTTGACTTGTGACCTTCCCTTCTATCTCAGAAGATCCTTCTAATGTTGATAATTACACTGATGGCTGGCCTGAAAAAATAGGCCACAGAAATAAGCTGAGTGTGATTCTGTTAATTGCTCCACTAGTCAACCACCTGGCCCTTTATTCATGCCTTGGAAACCTTTCCTGAAATGAGCAGATTATTGCTAATGCACATGAGATGGGATGAACTCATCTCAAAGAGCAAAAAGTGAGCATTAATATCTGGCATCAACATTTAAAAAAAATTTTTTTTTTAAATCAAGAGACACTCATTTCATGACCTGTAGCTCAATATTCTGCTGAGTTTTGCTAGGGATGAATTCTAGCATTCTTAGCATGCCACTAACAGACAAGCAGCAAAACAATTTAATGGTTTACTGCTTTTGATTTTATGCTAGTTGCAGTTGCACCATGTCAAACAAAAATAATTACAAATATGGCAGTATGCAAATCAGACAAAAGTATTTTTAAATAAGTATTTCACATGCATGTCCTGTTCTAAGCTTCAGAGAACTAATAGATGAAACACTGAAATTTTAACTCTGAGGTGAAGGTTGAAGGCACAACTAAAATATGAATTTTTGGTTTAAGTTACTAACGTGTTTAGGCACAAACTACATACAATTCCCTGCTCTAGAGAGGAGCGAGTGAGGGTGCTAACTGACTCTCACTCTTCTGAAACCCAGATCTGGTTTGGATGATGTCATGTAGCTAACGAAGAGGTCTGATGCTAATGGAGATAACAGAAACTATATAGTATGCAGGACTTCATTCATAGCCCAAAAGGACAAATGAATAGGATAATAAATATTAGAGCCTGCCCAGAGACACAGATTCTCAGAAACTTGCAGTACACTATGACCACAACTCACATGCGTGTACACCCATTAGCATGCGACGCATTCACATTCACAATGAAAATGCCTGTTTCCTCACACAAATCAGAGGTGTAGCTGCATAGGTTGAGTGCACAAGTTGGGATACTGACTTGAAAATTCATTACCTTTACTCAGGGGAAAAGATATGCACTTAGCTAATCATCATTAATGGAAATAAAAAGACAACGGCCTAAATCCACAAAGATATTTAAGCTAACTTCAATTGGTTCTGGGCCAAAGCCACTATCCACACCCTGTTGCTGTATAAGTATAAATAAACATGCCTGCAATCAGTCAATCAATCATCAAACTCTTTTCCTCCCAATACATAGTACAAAATAGAGGAATAGTACCAACAAATTAAAGCATTAGGAAAGTTCTCCTTTCTCTCTGGGGCTTGAGAGAGATGAGCTTCCCCAAAGTTTCCACTTCTCTTTCTTCTTCACTTGATAGTAAAATGAAAACTCCTTAGCTGGGAGAATATGAAACAGGAGGAGCTGGTGCCTGCCTGGGGAGTGTGTGTCTCCCAGGCTACCTGCATGCTGACAGCAGCAAATTTGCCATCGTCAGATCAATTTTATCTGGTTCAATTGAGCGGCAGTGAAGACACGCTCAGTCAATCCAGAAGTTGATCTAATAAAACCACCTCCACAAAAAGCATAGCGCTGCATCGACGGGAATGCATTTCCCATCGGTGCAGTGCAGTGGAGACAGCGCGCTAAAGGGAAGTCAGAAAGTCAACAGGAGTTATGCAAGATACTCTGCGTAGTTTGCCCCTAGTCTTCCCACCAGTAAGAGCAGTAGTAGCACCTGAGGTGGGAAAAATTGTCCACGCTAGGAGTCCCCTAGCTTCCCTCTTTCTTCTGCTATAAGACAACCTCCACTGGTTCTTTCTCCCCTCCAAGGAGGCAGATGGCCAGACTCCTTCCAACTGTCCTGACCGTCCATGGGGAAAGGGAGTGTCTACTTCCAGCTTACCCTTCATGAGTCAGAATCCAGGGGCAGGAGAATGACTGTCAGTTTTGTCCCTGCCCCCCCAGCTCACCATAGTGGGATTTGTGGTTGGATCAGCTGTGGGAAGGATACTGGAGAACCAAAAGTTATTTCTTTACCGAGCTCCACACAGATAAACATTTATTCCTTTGGCCTCATTCTTTTCTCCTTGCCATGTCCCATAACACAAGATGTCACCTCACTTTATTATTTTGTGGTAGTAAATATTTATATTATGGTAACATCTAAATGCCTCCACTGGACTGTAATAGACATTCTGAAAATATTTCTGTTCCAGCTACATTGTGAGATGACAGTCCTTGATAACCCTGAACTTTGCATCTTGTTCATGAAGCCAAGTTAGAATGCCCATTACAGGTCACACTACGGTAATCTAATGTACGTGAGCTCAGCTTCAGTGCTACTACTCAGGTAACTACATGCTCACATGAACATTTTTCATCCAGTTCTATTTCTAGGGTGTTGTTCAACTCCTCACCCTTATCTTCACTACACATGCTTGCTTTCCTTGGTCTGGCAGCTTCTGAAAAACATTCTGTGGAATATCAACGTTTGTATTTCCTACTCACCCATCCCTTCCCTTTTCATTCCACGTGTGGACATGATGAGGTCAATTCACTTCCAAGGCTGTGGATCCCTTAGGAGTAGAAACTATCGCATAAGCCATTACACGTCATACAAAGCCAGGGAACTTGGAGTATAATGTGGGCGGAGCCAGCCTGAGAGGACAGAGCTAGGCTAGCTGAGAAATCTGTTGATTTAATGCATTTTTTGGGGAGCTTTTGCTACAGGGATTCCTATGAAGTTCTGGCTGTAAAATAAAGCTATCCCTCCCCCCCACAAATAAACTTGCTAGTGGGAAGGGAAGGGGTCGGGTGGAGGGAGGATGGGTTCCACAGCATGTGAATGTCAGTGCAGCTAGTCACATGGTTACAATAGGATGAAACTGTACCTCCTATGCCTTCTGTGATGCTATCCTTTACTTTCTTTTTTCCTGTGATTTTCAGCATTGATATGTCGTATGAGAATAAATACACAGTACTAACATATGACTTAACTTGTACAGTATATTGGGTTTTTCTTTGCTTTTCTGAGAATTGCATTTGTCTTTAATTATTGGGTCATAAATATTTAAATCCCTAAAAAAACTGCTTCTCTTTGAATGTAACAAAATACTTATATATTAAACAAATACCACCTTGTTGTTGCACATTGACAATAATTAAATAGATTCATCTTGGTTGTAGTACGTTTAATGATCCTTTTTGTTAGCAATCATTTTTATCATGCTCTCCTATAATGAATGTTTTCATTGTGTAAATTATAGATCAAATCCTCAATTGACAAAAATCATCCTAGTTCCATAGAGATTTACACCAGCTGAGAATCTGGTTCAAATTCTCACTTGTTGGCTTAAATGTATAAGATTACTACAGTAGGATGCTGCAGTGCTGAGTGTTAATGGCTTTGGATTGAAAAGGGTTTTGCAAGCTACCTTAAAAACATAAGGTTCCAATTTTTAAGGGTTTCCAATTCATTCTTTAAATTGAATTTTCCATTCTTGGATTAATTAATCTATCTTCTATTTTGGAACATTTTGCTTTTCAAAGCTCTTTAAAAGTGATGTTTAAAATGTTTCCCTACTTCTTTGCATTGAAAGGAGTAACAAAATTGTCAGCATATGAAATGTTACGTAACTTGATGGGAACACTAAGCTAGATTCAAAGTAGGGACACTGAAGGAAGATTTCTCATTTGTAGAATGTTAAGGATTAGAGGGGGTTTCTATTCTTTATTTGCAAAGAGAAATTAAGATTGCACCCCTTTTTCACCAAGCTATTCAAAAAGTTGCAGATTTCATTACCAACTATAACTTATTTTATACTGGCCAGATACAGGCCCCACTCATTCCAAGAATGCAGAGTGCATTAACTTCAACAAGGCTAGGATTTCACCCAGGCTTTTCAGAGTGCAGAGGTGGGGACCGAGGGGCAGACCACAGAAAGGTCATGAAAAGGGATTCCACAAGTAGAGTGGGATTAAATTTGTTGGACAAAACATTTTTTCTTTTTTTCTGAAAATGCAGATTTCTGTTGACCAAATCATTTAGCAAATTTGGCACAAATTTGCTAAATTGTTTCAGTCAATAAAACAAAACACCCTCCCCCCAACTCCTCCCAAAAAGTTTAAATGTTTCATTTAGAAATTTTCAAAATGAAACATTTTGACTTTTGGATTCAAAATGGCTGTTTGTTTTAATTTTAGTACAATTTTCATTTTTTTAAAAAAGGTTAAAAAACACCTTAAAACTCAGATGAAACATTTTGTTTGGCCTGAAATTGATTTCTATTTTTTTTACTTTTTCAGTTCTCTGAAAAATTTGAAACATTTTCATTGTGTCTTTGGCCACTTGAGCTGAAAAACTGGGTAGTCACAATTTTATCCACAACTTCCTATGAGCTGTGGAAGAGTACTCCACAGTGGCCCTCAGTATGGCCAGCAACTCAGGCATTGTAGGTGATCTGGGACTGCCAAACTGTGGCCTGTGAGTCCACGCACTGCACAAATCAATTGGCCCAAGCAACTGCATAAGGATTTGCAAAGATTTGATGCTGTTACACTTGCCCAAAGACTCACTCTGTGGCAGAAGCCTGCCTGCCTATTTGGCCTTTAACCTAAGGACATAGATGTAACTCCATTTAAAAAAGGGGTGTGAGGCCTCCTCCAGCTGTTGCTAGAACGTATTCACTGGACAATAAGAAGGATAGAGAGACATGTGCCCTAACCCCTGCAGTGGCTGTGCCTCCAAGAAGTGGGCAGGATTCTTTTCCCCAGGCAGAATAAATTCCATGCAAATCAAAATATAGCTTTGAACAGAGGACCAGATTTGCAACCAGTGGCCCAGCCAGGTGCCCTTTATTTAGGCAAAACTCCTTTTTCATTGAATCTGCCTGAGGAAAGACTTCATAAATAAGCACTAAAAGCTGATACTAGAAGTGTGCCTGGCATTAGCTCACTGGGTTGTACTAAGCTATTTGTCTTAGCAGCCAAACAAATTTTACATTTGTACTTGATATTTGTCCATAGTTAATAAGAAGGAAGGAGCTTATGCAGTTATTTAAAGGCTCCTGGAAATTGTTTTTCTAATTTTCTAAAAATAGGATTGATATTTAAAGAGCGACTCACTTGCACTAAACCAGAGTAGATTTTTTAAATGATTCTTCCCGGTAAAGACTGAGGAGGAATGGAAGAACACAGTCAAGATCCATGATGTGAGCTCTAACATAATCAGGCCAACAGCCAACCAGGATATAAATTCTAATACAACCAAATAAATCCCCAGATTATAAAATCTGCTACACCTCATCTGAGGCTCAGCATGCACATTTTATGACATCCCATCCGAAGTCCAGGATACATGGCTATGGTTTTTTTCAGTGTCTTTGTTTTTGCTCAGACTAATTTTCTTGATTTTTTTCTTTTTAAAATCTCATTTTCTTTTCTAAAATGAGCTGCCACCTCCTACGTAATTTACCTTCAATGCTTTATTTTGTCCTTCCCTCTTTTCCTATGCCATTCTCTCTCCCATCTCATCTGTTGCTATCCTCTCTCCTGGTTCTCTCTTCTTCCCATTATGCCCCTCAGTCCTGCCTCCCACACAGTAATCTTGTCTTTCCAGTGCAGGAGTTCTTCCCCACTGTCATGCTCCTACATGGAGTACTGTCTATGAAATATCCGCTCCCTACTCTTCCAACTGTGTCCATCTCTCGTGCCTTCTCCTTCTACAACCCCAGTGATGCATATGCCCCTGGTGTATGCCCTCATTCTTGCCACACTTTTCTGTCCAAGAGTAACCAAGATAGTGTGGAGAAGAAGGAAGAGTAGTTGACTATCTCCCTGCCTACTGCTCCTCACTGCAAGTGAGCTAATAGCGGCAGCAGTGAAAGAGGAGGTGCGGTAACGCGATTGCTTTTCAATCATCTGAAGAGCACCCTCTGCAAGCTTCATCGATCTGACTTCTTGGACACTGCGTGTTGGACAAATGCCTCCTCTCACCTGAGCCTCTCCAAAATGACTTAAGTTAGAGTGTCTGATGAACCTATCACATTTCTTTTCAAGCATAGAGCTGCAAAATATGGTAGGCAGGACATCACAGATGAAATCAAAAGAATGGCACCTTTTATAATAATTGCACTTTATACTTTTTTCTTTAAACTCTTTAGTCCTTTGAACATGAGATAGTTTCCAAGCAAGTGGTTAGTGCTTTTTAAATAAGATGGGGTCAGCAAACCTCTCTCTACAGCTTTAATAGGTGGAACACCAAGTCACAGTGTTACAATTTAGCTGAAACTGCTACCTAGCTTCGGAAAAGCCCTAGTCAAAGATACGTCCCGAAGTCCTCAGAAAATTCTGTTCCTGGTTTTACTGAGCTTGATAACTGTTGCCAAGACTAATTTCAAGCCACACTGTTGCACTTGATGTTATACCCAACTCTGATTATGGCAATATTAACATTGTGTCTGCCAAATGAGCAAAATGGCAATATAGAATTATTCCATGTACACAATACAGTATATGTAATATATACATACAATAAAAGGATGTCTAAACACTTCTAGCAGACATAACCAATTAGCACAGTTTATTGTTTCACTCTTGACTGATTGAGCATGTGCCCTGCACACCACCTCTGCTAAAACAGAAAATGGAATACTACTCTTCACAAATAGCTGTTGTACCAGGTTAGCTAAAAGGAAGTTCCTTTCAGCGAAACCACCCAGTGTTGGACTTAGCTTTTCTCTTCTAGAAGCAAGTTGCTCTTACAAAGATCTCAACTAGAGCTAGGCACAATTTTTCAGCTGAAACATTTTTCATTAAACAAAATGCAATTTTGGGTCAACAAACATTTCAGAAATTTATGTCAAATTCACATAATGTTTCGGTAGGAAACCCAATGCCCCCTTCAAAAAAATTCCAAACCCCCCCCCCAACTGTTCATTCTAACATTTTCAAAATGAACCTTTCCAGTGTTTCCAGTTCAGAATGACTTTTCATTTCAAAGATCAGTTTACTTTTATTTTTAAGAAAAGAAAAAAATGAATATGAAACAAAGTTTTTAAAAACTGTTTAGGGTTGAATAAGAATTCTCATTTGATCTGAAAATAAAATGAAATGTTTTGTTTGATCTGAACCTTTTTATTTATTTATTTATTAACTTCTTGGGGTCACAAAAAACTTTAAGAAAAACTGGTTTGGGTTTACCCAAAACAAATCTTATTTTTTGGTTTGATCTCCCGGGGGAGACATGAGATGGACCATAGGGGGTGGGGGAGCACAGAGCAGGGGACAGAGCCAGTCCAGCTCCACGCTCCCCGGAAACGGAAGCAGCTGTCACTGCCGCCCACCTTCTGCAGCAACCCCCTGCCACTACTGGGCACGCTCCCTGCACTGCTGCTGCCCTTGCGCTGCTACTGCCCCTGCTCCCCGCTTACTGTGGTGCTCGCTGCTCCCCGTGTTACTGCTGCCATGCTCCTCACTTACCGCACTGTAGGTCCTGTTTTTTTTCTGAAAAGGGGAGCTTGGGGGTGAGGGGCATGATTGTTAGGGCCTACAGCATGGGATGCACCCCCATTTTTTTCTGAAAGGGCCCCCCCTTTCAGAAGTCAGAAGGGGGGCGTGATTCAAGAGGAAGGGGGGGTGATTGTTAGACAAAAATGGAGCCACGGGGGGCTCCATTTAAAAAGTTTGAGAACCACTGATCTAAGCGCTGCAAGTTCAGGGAAGTAACAATATTAGTTATATCACTGTAACAATGTTACTTATATCATTGGCTGCACCTTTAAATTGTCTCTGTAATTCTGACATTTCTTGGTGTCGTATTTCCTGGATGTTGTGAAACCTTGTTCTGTGGAATGAGGCTATTCTGTTCCACACGCTCCAGGGGGTTTAGTTTGATAATGGGATAAAAATCTATCATATTGTTCATTATCTGTAGCCAAAGCCAATGGGTTGATTTTCCCCTTCCTTTCAATTAGGCTTTTTTATCCGTGGGCCTTGGGAAAGATACAGGACTGACATGAGGTAACTTTTAAGTTCCCTTTTCAATATATCAGAAGGATGTGCTAGATCAGTGATGCTCAGTCTTAAAGAGCTGCAGAGCCACTTAGTCGCCAAAAGAATCAAAACTTGTCACAAGATACCCTGAAGTGAAATCCTGAAAATGTATTTCAGTGATTGAAGCATGATGCTCTGTCAAAGAAATACAACTATCATATCTTGATTCAAAAGCATAATGGAAACATTTTAACACAATGGCAGGAAGTCATGTGCTGAGATTAATTTGTGGGTCTCAGTGATTCAGTATCACTTCGCTATCTCCTCCCGCTCTTATTCGCATTTTGTTTTCCTTCTATTCACATTATAATATTTTGATTTATCAGGCAAGTAAAAGTTACAGCAAAGGTCATTAAGTTTCACTATTACAGTGTGTTAAGCAATATTGCACAATGGGAAGAATCTGTTCAGAAATCACACTACATAAAAATGGAGATTGCTTAGAAAAGTCTATTGACAACTAATAGCAGCAATGGTTTGATAAAAGTTGGAACTGGCCTATACATAGAGCAGAAACCTTGCATTTTTAAATGTTCCTACTGGTTCAAATAATTGATCCAATCTAGAGCTAAGAGCTCTTCTGTTCCAAACAGTTCCTTCCTCTGATCCCAATATCTTTATTCATGTCTTTCAAAAATCTATGTACAGGTTTAAGCAGTTCTGGTGAGCTATGTTGGTCCGATAATGATCTCATGTGGTCCAGGGTTTTTCTACAATGAGAAACGTCTAGGTTTTTCCATTAAGTGCACTGGAGCCAGGACTTTATCCACACTGTATTAGGAAACTCTGATCTCATCCAGAGAAGCCTTGGATAATGCTTGGGAACAGAGATGGTCAGGACTCCTGGAATACAACTACCGCTAAGCAAAGGTAGGGAGTTTATTGGATGCTGAAAGACCTTGTATTGAGGGGGAAATGAGGGGAAAGATAGGTACTAGTGTGAGGGAATGGAGAAAGAGTCATTGGATTCAAGCCAGTAGAAGTGACCAGAGCTGATTATACACAGAAGGAGAATGGGAGATGAGCAGGGGTGTCTGGGGAGGAAAAGAAAAAGATCCTGAGCTGAAATAAGAATGGGACATGGAGAAAAGAAGTGAAGGTTCAGATAAGCTTCTTGGAACACATCCAACCAGAACCTTTGCATGTGACCTGTGATCACTATTGACACTGCTCCAGCCAATATTACATTTGTGTTCTTGGTAGCAATGAAAGAGTAACTAATTAAAGTATATTGTAAATGCAGAGACCACCTCATGTGTTTTTATTTGACATGTAAAGTGGCTACCACATTTTTGGGCACTACATAAATAAGATAATTCCTGTGACATAATAGTCAGAATATTTTGTCTGCATATTTATCATCTTTCCTGTCAACCACTGATCACACAGGCCAAGAGCTGAATGATTAGATGATTCAATAGCGTATAAAAGGTGAATGGAAATTTTGTACATGCTTGTTTACTTACATAGTTGAAGAACAGAAATCAACATATCACATTTAATCTTTGCTGTCTCTTCATTTCTCTTGAAAGGACCATTTTGATGTTGTTCCTTCTAGGATTGAAGACTAATCTTTTACTCCTGCATGGAAATTTACCGCAGTCATTCTGCCAAAATAAAATGTGTTTTTATTTGACACCATTCAAAGCTATCTTCCTCCAAGAAATGAGGAAGAAAACACATGAAATGATTTTAAAACACAGATGAAATACATATTTATTCTTCACAGTACTTGTGAACAGTTGATTTACTGCCTAGGAAAAAATATATTAACAGCTACAGTTCGCTTCATTATGTGTGTAATAAAGTGGCTAATGTTCTTTTCCTCCCTTT
>ML675612.1:21451719-21468790 GCA_007922155.1 Mesoclemmys tuberculata | reverse complement strand
TTAAATGTAGTTTCAGTCCTGGGGACCTAATGCACTGATTGCTTCCCTAGTAGGAGTCTCATTGCTTGCTCCATTCAGTCCTATTACTGAAGGTCTAATTATACCTATTATGCTGTTCAGTTTCACAGAAGGTTATTGAAGGGTGGGAGGAGGAAAAAACCCAAAAGGTTAGGTAAAAAAAACAAAAAAGAAATCCCACACACACACAAAAAAACCTCCACAGCCTCAGCTATTGAGAAGCGAACTGATGACCAAACCAGAGTACTTTGTGAGATTATATCTAAACCATGGAGTGTGTTACTGTAACAAGCCAAAATGGAGATGGTTCCAATTTTGTGTTATTGCCCAGGCAACAGGGAACCAATTACTCTGTCAAAATCTGAGGTGCTGAGGCTTAAAAGCTTCACAAGGTTTCAGCTCAACCAAACACATTTTAGTCAGGAGAAAAGAAAGGGGGGCAAGTGAAGCATTTTGACCATGTTGTAAAGCTTCATTTACATTTCAGTCTGCCAAAAGTCCTTCTCAGTCCGCTTTCTCTCTATAATGCAAACATCACATGCCATGTTATGCTTCTGTGTAGCCTAGATTAAGACTGTTATTGTGGCCTAATAGAGCTCAGACTGGATGGAGGGGACAGGAGGGTGAAAAGAGACTCATTATTTTTAGATGGCTTCACTTTTCCCACAGGGTTCCTATAGATCCTACTTAGCAGCAACTCATTCCAGCACTGATTAAGTGGGAAATACACAGAATCTCAAAAGGTCAAACCTATAATCAGCTGCCCTAAGGGGTTGACATGGAAAACTTAATCCAAGTTGGATTTGTTGCAATTTTATAACAAGGTGCAGCAGGTGATGTGATACACTGGAAAAAATACAGGCTCTACCACCAGAAGTTCCTATGGCAGAATGCGTCTTATAGCAACCTACTTTATCTTCTTTACTTTATTTTGTAGAGATTAATATTTATTTTCAATGTTTATTTTATTTTGTTTTGATATGTTGGTGGTTTGTTTTGATGTTACTGTGTTTGTGCATATTAATTAAACATGTATGAGCAATCCGTGTATTGTTTTACCACTGAATCAAAACCCTCAGATGGAACTATAACAATAAAAGAAAAAACAAGGTTCACACAGGGATAAGAAATAGGATAAGAGAAGAAGAGAGAAGCAAATAGGAATATTTAATAAAAAAAGCATAAGTGCAAGTGAAATAAAAGTGTTCTGAATAAACACTGTTACTGTCCAGATACAATGCACTGTCTCTGAAGGAGAAATAAAACAAAATTAAAGTTATTACCTGACAATATAGGCCCTAATTCAGCACCGTTTTGCATCTTAGTGTCATTTATACACCTCTGCAAAGTGAGGGCCCAATACAAAGTCCAGTGGAAAGATTCCCATTGACTTCAGTGGTCAGAACCTCCATACATAATGGGCTTAAAAACTCCATCACAGCAACATGGTGAAGTTTTTTCTTTTTAAAACACACACTGCAGTCACTTTGGATAGAAGTAAATAACTATGCGTGGTGCAAGGTGGACAATCAGGCTTATAGTCAGTTATTGTCAAATTAATATTTGGAGGTTAATAAATTTTGGATAACAACATGCTAGGTTCCATTTTGAAGAGACACGGGTTGCTCTTGAGAGGTATTGGTTACTCACAATTCCCAAGGATTTCAAGGAACCTCTGAATATTGAGCATCTTTCAGGATGAGGCCTTTCCTAAGTAGAAGTCAAACTCTTGGGCTTATCCTACAATACAAAGCACCATTGCATTGATTGGGTCTGTCTCCCCTTCCAGGCAAGAAGTTTCAAGATCAGGCCATAAACTAAACTGAAGATAATTAACTAAACTGAAATTTGTTTAATAATTTGAAATGTGTATTCTATTTATTTCCATGTATGACTGTACTTAAAGGCACTCATCTATTACGCTGTGTGCCCTTGATGTTATCTTTAAAGAAAGCAATACAACTAATCCAGCAGCAAATCCCCAGAAAAATACCACCCAAAAAAACCAGGACTTTCCCCACAAATATTTGTCTCCCAGAAAAAAAAAAACTCACATCAAGGTCCAAAAGTGATGTCCAGGCCCCTAAGAGTGTGCACTGTTTTGGGCTAAGGACAACTTGGGTGAGTTGGTGTATGGTATTTGTGATATATGTTGGAACAGAAATGTATCACAAAAGATAGGTGGAAAAACCATTTCTGAATATACTAGGGGCCCTTAAAGTATGTTGGGTTTTAAAGGTAAATGTTCTAGAAGTAGAGGTGGAGATGCATTTGCAAACCACTGCAAGGATTCTGACTATAATTCTGCAATACAGTCAGGTATGTTCATGAAAGTTATTTTTACATTTATTTCTAATTTTTATTTTAAAATTCCATTATGAAAGTTCATCTGCTCCTGCTGCACAACCTTCACCAACCGCCATTCTTTGTTTTTAGCACCACAATTCATCACTGTCACCACAAATCATCATGATACCACGAAGTATGGAGAAAAAGCAACCTGGGAAGATGATCTATGAAATAAAAATATTGTTTTAGTCTAATTTCCCTTCTAAAGAAAGAAGGAATGGCAATAACAGAAAATCAAGAGACAGAAGCAATATATAGCCTCAATATACTGTTTCTCAAAGTTTTCCACGCAGCATCAGCTTCTTTTTAAAACTAGTATGAGTTCTACAATTTGCTTAGTAGGGCGGAAATTCATCACAAGGCTCTATACAGGAGTAAACTGTCATATAACCATTGACTTCGGTGTAGTTATGATCATTTACAGATGATGAGGATCTGATCCCATGTACTGGTAAAGCTTCTGAGAGGTTTTCTACACACAGAAGATCATTGCTTAAGGAACTCTGAATGTAGGACGGACAACACTATTGAAATGAAAGGGAAAGTTTGGGAGATGATCTATGTTTCATGATTTCATTCTGAATATGAGTTTGATTTAGAATGTAGTGTACATGGTGTGAAACTGGTGTATCACAGAGAAACTATGTGTCATACTGAAATTTGGGGTAGTTAGTGGATATACCTTAGGAGCTCAGGGAGTTTTAAAGCTTGCTATTACTGCCACATTTTTACATTAAAATGAGGGTAAATTATATTTACACCTATTCCAAAACCTCTTTGCATGACTCAAGTGGTGTAAAGTGGCTTTACATGTAAATGAGAATTTGGCCCAAGATTCAAGTCAGGGTTTGGACATATAAGCAGCTGATCTTTTGGGGCCTGATTCCCATTTACACGAAAGCCCCATAACACCACTCTGTCTGTATAAAAGGATCTTAAAATGAGTGTAAATGTAATTAATTATACAATTACAGTTTAATACAAATTACATTTACACCCACTTTTTGGTCTCCTTGCATAGTCTTAATGTAAATGAAAATTAGGTCCTTAAGATCAAACTGTAAACTCCAGTCTCCAAACTTTTTGAGGCGTCTGGTAAACTTTGATCTCTCTCACTCTCTTTTTAATTAAAATGAACTTTATTAAATGGTGATCCATAGACGTCTTCACTGAGAGTGTGCACAGAAAAGGTCTCCGAGGCACCATCAGTGCTGTGCCTTAATCAGGCAAAGATAGCAACAGATGAAAAGTAATTTGAATATTTTTGTACATTTCAAATATCTGAAATGCTTTAGCCAGGTCCAGCTCGTTTTGAATTTCAAAGAGCTGGCGATGTCTCCTCCTGAAAACAGCCAGCTATTTCTGTAATTCCAGCTGAACACCATTCCTGGGGCAGTATCCATAGATGCCAGCACCACCCAAATAAAGCAAACAATGCTGTTAGCTTCTACTTCAGTGATGAAACTGAAAATAAATGTATGAAGCACCCATAAAGAAACAACACACTGAAGACACATGTGGCTAGATATCAATCACCCAGCAGTTCAGCAAGGGTAACGTACGGGAATGCCAACACTGTTCGGAGAGGGGTGGCTTGAGGATAAGGGGGTGTCACATTTTGAAACCATACTAGATAGAAGAGTTATGTGGAGCAGCAGCCAAGTGACAGCAAAAAGAAAAAGCATGAAGAGATTTAGACGTCCCATCAGGAAAACACTCTTTGTGCTATGTACCTCAAAGGCTAAGGTGAGGGATGGAATACAGGCTGGGCACCTGATTCTCTGTAATCTTCTGCCAGGTGCCAGTGGAAGCAATAATGGCTGGGTTCAATCCATCTAGGGGGTCCATTTATAAAATAAATAGATTTATGGCTCAGTCCCTCACCCAGAGCCACATTCCTATTTCCGCCTCTGAGACAGTAAAACAACTCTCCGGTCTCTTTTGCAAGTGGTTCTTCCCCATTCACAGGCACTCAGAGTCCTTGGGAACACGGAACCGCAAACACCTTTTATTTAGGGAAAAACAAAAGAAACATTACCCTCCCACCCCAATACCTCATCACTGTATCAGGAGTGTGGCCAACCCCCAGTTCCAAGTATTAATTGTTCTGTGTGTTGCGTCCCAGAACTGTTAGGCACACAATAATCTCCACTCACAGGTGCAGTTAGAATCAGTTGGAGTCAAGTTGTTTCAGGGGTGCTTCTCCTCTGCCTGTGTGTTCCAGTGCAGATGAACCCACACTACCAGGTCCCACTCAGATGTGCAGTTACCTGTACAATTTCATGATGGCTATATGTAGCTACCACTGTTACCTGGTCTGCTCAGGCCCTGTCGTGAAGTCTGCTCTGCACTACCACCCCCATTGCAGCCTGGTCCAGGCCTGCAGAATCACATCACAAAAAGCGTTCAGACTCTCCAGGTGGGGAATCCAGAGCCAAGCAGACAGAAGCCCCTGCTATCTGAAACAAAGCTCCTCAGCCACAGCCCTCCATTTTTTCCTTACATCCCATTTGAACTTGAATCCTGTTCCCAAACCAGAGGGCACTGCCTGAAAAAACAGGGTGCCCCACTTACGCAAGGGCATATCCTGGACAATTTCTATGTCCTTTCATCAGCACAGTAACAATCTATCATTTATACCATTAGAGCAAGTGACAAATTCTAACTAAAGCAACAAAGCCCATTATATGGATAAACAACATAAAGATAAACAACATTATAATTAATGTAGATGAGGCTGGTTGGAGCTGGTTTTTCCTTCCTCCCCAGCTCTTCCAAGAGGAAGCAGAGGCTCCTTTCTAAGCTTCTACCACCTTCTCTCGTCTCTCTCTCCTGACCCATTTGTCTTAGCAACGCATACAGGAGGAGATGTATCAACTGAAATTTAACATAGCCAAATACGACCTCCTTGTCAACCCTCCCAGGTCCTCTCTCCAGTCTCTGTGATGAATGACACCCTCATCATCCTTCCTCTCATTGAAGTCTGCCTTTACTTATACTTTATACTCCTCATGATAGGGTTTGTCTCGTTATGTGTCTCTGTACAGCACCTAGCACTGTGCGGAAGGGGGGGGAAGATCATGATTAGACATGACTAAGAAATATTAAATAATAATATGCTTCTTTCCCATCTCATGTTATTTCTCTTCTAGGAATCCATGGCACAGATGATGATTGAAGCTATTGGGAATTTTATTAATATGACAGAATGGATGCACTGAGTGCTCAGTGAGTTTATTTTTGATGTTCTACTAAGATGTGAAGGCATGTTTGTCAGGTCACTCTTTTTAATAGTGGGAAAGCGCACACATTCTCTTTCAAATGTCAGGTATATTGAAGCATGGCATAAAATGATGGCTGGATGGCTGAAGCTTAGTCCAGATAAAGTGGAAGTGATGCTGGCAAGTTGGGGTAAGCTACTACATGATGGGGAAAAGCATACCAGCCCCCTTGATACCAACATATACGTTTGTTTGTACTGGTTGTTATTCATGTTCCCAATCTGGGTCACATCCCCAGTTGCTCTTAGGTGATCAGTAGCAGCAAAATCCACCAGTTCTTTCACACTCCATTCTCGCTACCAGCATCTATGCCTTTGTCATCTCATGATTAGACTATTGCAATGCACTGAGCCTGGAGCTATACCTCCCATCTGTTTTAAAACTGAAGCTAGCATAAATTGTGTCTGCTCAGTAGTTAAGTGGAGTATCTCTCCAATAGCAAGTGATTGCAAAGCCATTATCTTTGAAAACTCGTGGAGATTGGCGGAGGTCCTGGATGATGAGAAAAAGGCAAATATAGAGCCTATCTTCAAAAAAGGGAAGGAGGAGGATCCGGGGAACTATAGACCGGTGAGCCTCATCTCAGTCCCTGGAAAAATCATGGAGCAGGTCTTCAAGGAATCCATTTTGAGCCACTTGGGAGAGAGAAAGGTGATCAGGAACAGTCACCAAGGGTTCAGCAAGGGCAAGTCATGTCTGACCATCTATGATGAGATGACTGACTGTGGATGTGATACACCTTGAAAGCAGTGGATGTGATACACCTTGATATTAGCAAAGTTTTTGATACAGTCTCCCACAGTATTCTTGTCAGCAACTTAAAGTAGCATGGGATGGATGAATGGACTACAAGGTGGATAGAGAGCTGGCTAGATCATCAGGTTCAATGGGTAATGATCAACAGCTCAGTCGATGTCTAGTTGGCAGCCGGTAACAAGCAGAGAGCCGCAGGAGTTGGCGCTGGGGCCAGTTTTGTTCAACACCTTCATTAATGATCTGGAGGATGGGGTGGATTGCACTCTGAGCAAGTTTGGAGAGGACACTAAGATTTTGGGGGGAGTGGTAGATATGCTGGAGGGCAGGGATAGGTTACAGAGTGACCTAGACAAATTGGAGGATTGGGCCAAAAGAAATCTGATGAGGTTCAACAAGGACAAGTGAAGAGTTAGGACGGAAAAAGCCCATGCACTGCTACAGAATAGCTAGGCAGCAGTTTGGCAGAAAGGACCTGGGGATTACAGTGGACAAGAAGCTGGATATGTCTCAACAGGGTGCCCTTATTGCCAACCAGGCTAACAGCATATTGGGCTACATTAATAGGATCACTGCCAGCAGATTGAGGGAAGTGATCATTCCCCCCATTTGGCACTGGTAAGGCCTCATTTGGAGTACTGTGTCCATTTCTGGGCCCCCCACTACAGAAAGGATGTGGACAAATTGGAAAGAGTCCCGTGGAGGGCAACAAAAATTATTAGGGGACTGGAGCACAACTTATGAGGAGAGGCTGAGGGAACTAGCGTTGTTTAGTCTGCAGAAGTGAAGAATGGGGGGGTTGTGTTTTTTTTTAATAACGGCCTTTAACTACCTGAAAGGGGGATCCAGGAAGCATGGAACTAGGCTGTGGTAGTAGATGGCAGAATGAGGAGCAATGGTCTCAAGTTGCAGTGGGGGAGGTCTAGGTTGGCTACTAGGAAAAACTTTTTCACCAGGACAGTGGTGAAGCACTGGACTGGGTAACCTAGGGAAATGGTGGAATCTCCATCCTTAGAGATTTTTAAGGTGCAGTTTGACAAAGCCCCATCTGGGATGATTTAGTTGGGGTTGGTTCTGCTTTGAGCAGGGGGTTGGACTAGATGACCTCCTGAGGTCCATTCCAAACCTAATCTTCTATGTTTCTAAGTGCCCTCGGATCTGCATTGATTGCCTGTTGGGTTTAGATGATGTTTAAGGTATTAGTTTTGGCCTACAAAGCATTTTTTCTCCCATCCCCTACTGTTTCTAGGGTTGGGAAGTGAGGTCAGGACTTTTAAGGGGGGGGGAAGGAGGGGATTGTTGATGGTAGTGGTTTTGAAGATTTTTCTCTAACAGGGCTGGTGAGTGGATTTAGATGGTGTTAATAGTTTGTTCTTGGAGGTCTTTATTTGAGTCATCACGTGCAGCTTCTACCTCCCCCATGGATTAAACAATTTTGATGTAGACTGGGCATATGATGACTTGGGAGTGGCTGCGGGAGCTGGTTGTAAATTCTTTTCTAGCCTTGCGATAATGATCTGAGGGGCAAAAGGCAGGAAAATATTTGGTATAAGATAGAAACCCTGAGTGAAATAGATGAACACAATGCTGGCTGTTTTATCTCAGGCTGAAAGGGCATAGAACAGTGATCCCAATCTTCTATTCGTGTTGATGAATACAAGGTTCGTGGTTAATAAAACATTGACCATCCCTGATGTGACAAAGAATGACAACCAAGCCTGTGCACAACATATAGCTCAGGTCTGGCTAGATAACAATGACAGGGCTGTTTTGGCACAGCTGTGAACTTAGTACAGCCTGAACCAAAAGAAAATTGAGGGTGAGGGATGCTATTGTGCTGTTTACATTGACCCACAGTACAAGAGGTTTCTTATTCCTCAGCTAGATCTGATAGAAGGTGACAGTGCTGAGCGAAACTCAAAGTTTCCCCACTCACTGTAACATGTAGGGGAGCAGATTATACACAGGGATGTAATACATTAAGGAGTGCTCAGGAAAGTATTTGAAGAAAAAAATTCCAGGAAAGCAAAAAACAAAAGAAAAAGCAGAGCATTCTCCACAACCAGTATCTCAAACAATTCCTATGGGCAATTGCACAGGTTTGAGAGTTGACTGTGGAAGTGCAATTGGAAATTCCCTGCAGCCCCAGTATAAATCCCCTTCATTCATAGGTCAGTGGTTAGTGTTTGCAGCTAAGAAGTGTCTTCCGGTGGCTATTCAGCTGTGCTTCTGTTTATAAGACCGTGTTTATCCTGATGCTGAGAGAACCCTGTCAGATGAAGTGTAAGCCACATTTACCTGTAAGTGCCCCACACTAGCTTGTGACGCCTACTCTCTTTTATTGATCCTGCTAGCTGGTTTCTGGAGCCATTGATTTTCCTTGCTGTCAGTTTGTGGCCTTGACTCCTTAATGTTTATTTAGGCTGGTCTCCATAAATTGCTTCTGGTGCTGAGGGCGAGAAAGGCAGCAGGAGGTCAGGGAAGCATGTATACCTGTCCATAAATATAAATCATAGCTTTTGTTCTTCACTGTTGTTTGTGAACACTGTTTGCTAGGTGCATAAAAAGGACATATTCTGCTAAAACATGGAGAAGCCATTACTAATTCCCCTGTGTGAGCATTTATTGCAGTTTAAGTTTTCAATTTTCTGGATGGTACCTCTTGTTATCTACTCAAACATGTAATGTTTCTTTTTGTTAGAGAAAGAGAAGAGGCAGAATTGTTTGTTTCAGGTATTGTTTGCCTGCACAGAACTGTACTTTTGATAATGTCTGTGAAGGGGGGAGTGGGGTGGGTTTGTACTGGCTGTTTTTCTTCCTCCACACCCACATTTGTTCATAAAATTTCAGTCTTTAAGGAGCAGACATCAGAAATAAAGGCACTTGTAGGAACAGCATCTCTCTCTCAGTGATGACCAAAAGTCTAGCCCTTTAAAGGAAGAGCACAGCCTTCATTGATCAGAAGTGGCATTGCATAGTGTAGGGACTGTTCTTATAGGGATGCAAGTGTTTTCATCAGCTGTAACGTCACTGGTCAGGCTGCCAAAATTGGAAATGGTCACAAGCAGGTGTCTGCTCTACATATAAATAATTCATGAGCATGGCCTGAGAATTCCAAGGGAAAAACTCCTAAGTCATTCTAACAGGGAGTTGTGAGAATGCTATAGCTTTAAATCACTGGAAAATATTTTGAAACAGCGAAGATTTCTTTTTCTCCCCCCTGCTAGCAGTAAACATCATAGTCTGCACATGGTGATGAGTGGTTCCCCTGAGGCTAGGAGCACAGTAGTCAATAGAAGCACAGACTAGGCCACTGTTCTGGCCGGTGATGCAGAAACATTGTACATACATCCGATACCCAGCATAAATCAGAAGAAGAAATTTCTTCAAGACAGGTAAAAGAAGTATCTTACTGAAAAGAATATCTGATTCCATTTTTCTATTTGATCTCTGCAGGCTTCTACTAGTCACTCATTCTAATCTGTAGCCCATTCAGCTCCTCTTAAAAGGAGCACAGAATGTTGGTAGGCTAAATATTTTACCTTTTACAAACTCCATATACTACTTTAAGGGTGTTCCTCCCCTCATTAAAAGAAAATACCTCCCCCAAACATCTCAACACTCAAGAAAAAAACCCCACCGTCACAAATTTGGCTGCGGATTCAATTGTGGGGGTGGGGAAGGAATAGTCAGGAAACAGTTTCAGGATGCCAAAGGATTAATAAAACACAATAGTAAGCATATTACTGAAAATATTTTAAATGCCTTGAAATTGTCTATTTAAAGGGGCCACCTTATGCCTTCATGTAATATTCACACAACTTCCACAGTCGGCCCAAAGTATTCGAAGGGGAAGTTGCACTGTACCTTATACAACTCAGTATATAAGAAGCCACATTTTGCAGCCTAACACCATTCTGATTCTAGCCTACATAAATTAGAGGCGTGAGGAAAACAACCTTCTATGTAGCATTTCGGGGGTAACTATAGTACTCCAAAGGGAAGAAAGAAGTGCAGCTATGGAGATCAGCATCATGGGATGGCAACAAATAATAAGGGAGGTACAGTCAGGAACACAGGACACAAAGAAACAAGTGGGTAAATAGGTGTGCGTGTGCGAGAAATAGGAGGACGCTAATAAAAATAGAGCATAAATAATGATTACTTATGTTAGTAAGGGCAGAAGGACTGAATGCCATGTTGTCAAGTCTTAACTGAAATTGCAGTTAGTTATTAAAAAACTACAGTATGGACAGCTCATTAAGGCCCTGACCTAATTGTCAGTGAGTTCTCCCATGATCCTCAATATGGCCAGACTTTAGGAACTGAGTCTGCTCTATTGAATTCAATGGTTTTAGTGGCTACTGGATAAGGCCTTTAGCTCTAAATATTTAGAAAAATGGCTAGAAGCTAGAGCTGGGCAAAGCTCAGAGGATTTAGATGTTTCATTCAGATAAGCACAGAAAACATTCACTGCTTATTGACATTGTTTAAATTGGCAGGTTCAAAGTACCACAAGATTCCTCGTTTACAGCTGCAATGAGTGGTGCTTAGATAAATTTCCCTTCAGCCCACATAAGCCAGCCAATTTCCCCACATTAGATTTTTCCAGCACTAGCACAGACTGTTTTTATACATATTATACAGTTTGATTTAAGAATACACAATACCTCATTAGCACTTAAACACACATCCTTTAAAGAAACATACTTTATGCAATTGTTTACTAGAAAATAGGAAGGAATGCTGTTAAACTTTATTTTCCTCTAGAAAACCAAAGTGTTTTCCTTCCACATTTTTCCATCTGAAGTCATAAGGAAAATTACATTAGAGTTTTCCTTCTTCTTGACTGACATTCAAAAAACAGAAATAGGTTATTGGAGATTGTAAGGAATAATAATTCATTTGTGACTATAAATTTCCAAAGATATGTTTAGCTAGAATGAAATAGACAACCTATCAGAAGACTAAATCTTGGCAAGTTTGCTGACATTGGTCAAACTCTTCCAATTAAATTCCAGCCAGCTGTTGCTTCTAATGTTGTCTTGTTTAGTATGTTTCTGTGATTTTGTAAGTGTTTTTATGCCATATTCATCCATAACTTGAGACTCCAAAAAACAAAAAAACCCCATTCTTGGTGAAAAGAAATCAAAGATGAAATGTCTGGGGGTTCACTAGAATGAGGAGGCAGCCAATAGCACTTAAAAAATTGGAAACTTCATCACACCCCGAATACGCCACTTTAGCGATCCTAAATTGCCCCACTCCCACTAATTTAAAAAAAGGAGTCGACCCACTGCCCTAGTAGTTTTGTTAACTGGGCACCTGGACATTAGGCAAATGACCTTTTCTTAATCCCAGTTTAAGTTATTTCTTTCTCATCCAGAGTGTCAGAATGGAGGGCAAAGAGAGGTCAAGGAAAAGGACTGAATAGCTGGAGGCTGCCTTTCCAGTTCACAGACTGTAGTGAGTCAGTTTGGTCCCTCTATACACTTCAAAAGTTGTTTCTTTCTAATTACTGTTCCTGCTTTCTTATATTCACTTTGCCTTTTAAAAAAAAACCCAACAACTTTGATTTACTACTTTAATAGCACTAACATGCAAAACAACTGGCTGTTTTACTTCCCTGGTGTTTTTTTCTCCATGTGTGACTAATTCTCTTTTAAATGTGAGATTCCAGCCATCAAGTTCAGAGGGGAAGCCCAGTTTCAGGTCTGAATGCAGTTTAACATATGCAGAACTGGTGCAAGGACTGAAAAGAAGGTCTAAATTAAGAGTGCCTGGTTTGATTCGTAAGGGGGAAGAGGGAGTGATGAACAAAGGAAAAATGCACAGAGAAAAAGAAATAATTGTCTGGTGGATGTTGCACATTTTAGTTTCTGTAATTACATGGGGACTTGATTTGTTACAGTCTCTTTGCATCAATGAGCTGATGGGGTGAGATGGATGTGTGGTCCTGTCAAAGGAAGAAATCCACTTTGCACACAGCTTTGGCTCTGTGAATGGCACAGGGATAACATGACTACAATCTTATTACTTCTGACAACTTCCAGCACCTTTTAATGCATGAAATTAAATATGAAGTATGGCAGAATGAGGGAAGACTCCCACCCAATAAGGAAGGCTCTGATGATTTATAGACAAATACGACAACAGTAGGGTGTGGTTCCCAGTAAAAATAAGCATATAGTACTATATCAATAGTAGCAGTAAATTTTTATTTTATGGTAGTGTGCAAGGGAGCGAGTCGGGGATCAGGTCCCCTATGTGCTAAATGCTGTACAGAGACAACCCCCAGAGAGCTTATATCGAAAGACAAGAAAGATAAAGGACAGGGGGAAGGGATATAACTTACAAACAAATAAATATGGTGAAGAATTGCTTCGATGGTGTTTTGGTTTGCTCCTTGTTTGACTTTTTAAAAATGAGGTGAGGAATGGGAAAGTTAGTAGGAGAACTCTTGCATTCTGATTTTAACTCCATTAGTGCATGATACATACTGTTTTGCACATAGGTAACACTTTCTAATCAAGGAACTTTTTCATCCTAATGTTTGTATTGAACTCACTCCAGAAGCCTTACATGAAGGGAAAAATCTTCACCAGGGTACAGATTGTCCCATACATAGAGAAATCCTGCCTCTAATGGAGTATCCCACTACAGGGCATCCTGTTCAGCTGTGGGTAGAAGGGATGGGGAAGTGGTGTGGGTGGCTAGTGGATCCCATCATTTCCACCCTAAGAGTAAGGGGACAGCTAAACTCAGCAGCTGCGGAGCAACTCTACAGTCTGCAAGAAAAGTTTTAGTCTAACCAAACTAGCATGCTCTGCATCAATTCCAGATGATCCAATAGGACCTTGTGCGGCTCTCTGCTCTAGAGAATGTCACCCATTAGAACTGGATCTCTTAATTATAAAGTCTATGGCCCAGCCTATAAGCTAGCTTTTCCCTCTACATCCCTGTGGAAGTTTATTTAGTCCCTGACCCAAAGAACTGAGTCTCTCTTTGTTATGGGTTTGCACAGTGCTTAACACAATGTAACTCAGATTCATGAATGGGACCTTAGCCAGATGTCCATTGCAAATCAATGAGTGCATCTTTGCTAAATTGCAAGTTTAATGTGAGCTACAACTTGGGTGTTTTGTAATTTTTGTACTATGGACCAAATTTCTAAAAGCCTGTTAAATTAGACATCACGTTATAAATAAAGCTGCATGAATAACTTTTTTTTCCCAGTTCACTGGCAGCTCTGAAAAATTGGAAGAAAAAAATCCATTTGAGTCATGCCAGATTTGAAAATTGTGAACATTTTCAGCAAATCAAAAAATATACTTTGGGTCAATTAAACATGCTGTTCAACCCACAACATTTTGTCTTGGGCACTTTTAAAGGGCTAGATACACAAAACAGTCAGAGGAGGAGAATGTGGTCTCCTTATAACTGCTAGCCCAGCACTTAGGGCATTTACTTAGTTTGTGGGAGACCCAGGTTCAAATCCTCCCTCTACTTGCAGTGGAGCAGTGACTTGAACTTGTCTTCTACATTGTAGGAATGTGCCCTAACCACCAGGCTAGAGAGTCACTCTCATTCTCTTCCTTAGCTCAGTGACTATTCGTTGTCATCAGTGCAAAATATAGAGGTAACATAACCGCTCTGCTCCCACTCATTATTCTTATCTGCACATCTAGGGATCACATTTATCCTTTGGCCATAGTGTAACAGTAAGTGTGTGTCCAGCTGATTATCCATCATGACGCACAAGTATTTTCACTGTCACTGCACCGCAGGATAGAGTCCTCCATCCTGTAAGTATTAGGTCCTACACAGTTTCATTCTTATTAAAAGACTGAAGTATTAACAACACAGGGAAAGCAATCAAAGCAAAATCACAATGCTAAACAAAAATATACATAAAAAATTTTCCATTGAGAAAAATAAGCAGATATGAAAGAAAAGAAAAAGTTTAAGCACCTCCATAATGTGAATCTTCATTGACTTTAAAAACTTGTTAAAAATGAAAAAGTGCCAAAAAATGTTGAAATTGGAAAAGCTGTTGAGTTAAGTCCATGAGAAATTGCCCTTTGGAAAAAGCCTCTCCTGGAAAGACCCAAGTGTCTTATTACTTTGAATTCCATTGGATCTCTTTAGTTGCATGATGAATTTATTTGCTATTGTCCTTAGGGAGTGCATATGCACTCCCTATGTGACTCAATGTTAGTTAGGCATTGTTAAAACAATACGATGGGATTTGTAACTTGAAACTGTTGTGTACTTATTTTCTGAGTAAATTTCAAAGAACTCTGTAGAGTTCTCTACTTCTATAGAGTCTGTAGAGATGTCAGCCATTTTGTTTTCAGAATTGCTGCAGTCATTTACAGAGGGGAGAAACACTGGGATCTCTTGTGGGGTCTTATTTTCTGTTCTTTATGGGGTTTTTTGTCTAAAATAAAAATTACTCAAAGCACATGCTTTGCTCTCTGTGGAAATAAAGATGATAATTTAATTGAATGATACTTGAATTATTATGCAATTTAATTATCTGTTACTAATAGCTATTGCATTCCAATGTACGGTAGGAAAACCTAGGAAAATGTAATATCCACCTAAATCTCCACTGACCTCATGATTAGCACCTTTACAATAGATACAAAATTAATACTACTGATGACATTTAAAACACCACAGCATTAGTGTTGTAACTGCTACTCTAAGAGTTCTTCATAGACCATTGTTGAATTAAAATTAATTATGGTAAATTTGATGACAAATTAACATTTCTAAATGTCTTTGGCATAAAGGATAATAGCGTTACTTCCACACCAGCCTGCTCCAAGTCAATCAGACCCAGCAAGGAAGATCTATATTACAACCTACCTAGTGACAGAGGAGGTGGAGAAAGCGGAGGTACTCAATGCCTTTTTTGCCTCTGTCTTCACAGAGGAGGCCAGCTCCCAGACTACTGCACTGGGCAGCACAGAATGGGGAGGAGATGAACATCCCTCAGTGCTGAAGGAACAGGTTCAGGATTGTTTAGAAAGATTGGACATACAGAAGTCCATGGGACCAGATTCAATGCACCCAGGGGTGCTGAGGGAGTTAGCTGATTGATTTCAGAGCCTTTGAAAGCTCATGGCAACTGGGGGAGGTCCCTGATGACTGGAAAAAAGCAAATATAGTACCTATCTTCAAGAAAGGGAAGAAAGAGGATCCAGGGAACTACAGGCTGGTCAGTGTCACCTCAATCCCTGGAAAAATCATGGAGCAGGTCCTCAAGGAATCCATTTTAAAGGCATATAAAAGAGAAGAAGATGATCAGGAGCAGTCAACATGGAATCATCAAGGGCAGGTCATGTCTGACCAACCTGATAGCTTTCTATGAAGAGGTGACTGGTTCTGTGGATGTGGGGAAAGCAGGGGACTTTAGCAGAGCTTTTGATACTGTCTCCCACAGTATTCTTATCAGAAAGTTAAAGTTTGGGTTGGATGAATGGACTATAAAATGGTAAGAGAACTGGCTAGAGCATACGGCTCAACAAGTAGTGATCAGTGGCTCCATGTCTAGCTGGCAGCTGGTCACAAGCAGAGTGCCCCAGGGGTCGGTCCTGGGGCCAGTTTTGTTCAACATCTCCATTAATGATCTGGAGGATGGGGTAGATTGCACCCTCAGCAAATTTGCAGATGACACTAAGCTAGGGGGAGTGGTAGATACCCAGGAAGGGAGGGATAGGATACAGAAGGACCTAAACAAATTGGAGGATTGGACCAAAAGAAATCTGATGAGGTTCAGTGAGGACAAGTGCAGAATCCTGCCCTTAGGACAGAAGAATCCCATGCACAGCTACAGACTGGGGACTGACGAGTTAGGCAGCAGTTCTGCAGAAAAGGATCTGGGGATTACAATGGATAAGAAGCTGGATATGAGTCAGCAGTGTGCCCTGGTTGCCAAGAAGGCTAATGGCATATTGGGCTGCATTAGTAAGCGCATTGCCATCAGATCAAGGGAAGTGATTATTCCCCTCTGTTCGGCATCGGTGAGGCCACATTTGGCGTTGTGTGTCCAGTTTTGGGCCCTCCACTACAAAAAGGATGTGGACAAGTCCAGTGGAGGGCAACAAAAATGATAAGTGGGTTGGAGCACAAGACTTATGAGGAGAGGCTGAGGGAACTAGGCTTGTTTAGTTTGCAGAAGAGAAGAATGGGGGCGGGGGAAAGGATTTGATAGCAGCCTTTAACTACCTGAAAGGGGTTCCAGGGAGGATGGAGCTAGGCTGTTAGAGATGGTAGATGACAGAACAAGGAGCAGTGGTCTCAAGTTGCAGTGGGGGAGGTCTAGGTTGGACATTAGGAAAAAGTTTTTCACTAGGAGGGTGGTGACGCATTGGAATGGGTTACCTAGAGAGGTAGTGGCATCTCTATCTTTAGAGGTTTTTTAAGCTGCAGCTTGACAAAAGCCTCGCTGGGATGATTTAGCTGAGGATAGTCCTGCTTTGAGCAGGAGGTTGGACTAGATGACCTCCTGAGGTCTCTTCCAACTCTAATATTCTATGATTTTCCAGTTCCTTTATGTTAAGGCACTTTGCCTACCATGGCAGCCATCTTACAGAGGGCAAACAGACATCAAGATTCAGCACAGAATTCGCCACACCAGCCTTGCCTTCAGCAGACTTTTT
>ML675612.1:21439219-21446719 GCA_007922155.1 Mesoclemmys tuberculata | reverse complement strand
AAGATCGCAGCGAGAGGGATCACTTTAGTTAGAGTTTTTGACCCCAAAATCCTACAGCCAAGAAAGGCAGTGGCAATCAGGGTGATGGTCTTTGCAAGTCCCATTTCATTCACTGGTTTCTTAACATCTTGCTTATAAGAAGCACAAATATCTTGTGCAGTCAAAGCTTTTATTTAAGCTTTAACTCATGGATTATGGTGACTTTGTGCACAGAGAGAAAAATGTATAACTAAATCTTGCCAACCACTATATTTCCAAATAAGGTGTGTTGGAAACAAATAATGTAGTAGGCATAATTAGAGATGGGCAAATATTTCTTTAAAATGTCCATAAATATTTACTCCCAATTATTGTTATTGCACAACGATTTCATCAGCGATTAGGACCTCATTGTGCTAAGCAATACACACTCAAAACACATACAAAGGCAATCTAGAAATAATTAAGCTCCCTTCAATCTAGGTTTAGTTTCTGTGAACATTAATCCTATCAAGTTGTATTAATATGAACACTCATGAAAAGTGAATTTAAAAGTGACTTGTATTTGCAGATATTTTAAATTCACATCCATGAGTATTTGTGCCAGAAGCACTTCAATACCCCATTGCTTACCTATCCAATCACAAATCATCATAGCTTGTGTAGCAAACATCTAATACTCAGAGTTCACAATCAATCCATAGAGCTAACACACTTATTTTTAACTTATTTATTTATAAATAAATCATTTAATACTTCTGCAAATTTGAAGAAGCCATCATGTGTAAGTGTAATTTTATGTTTGGACTTATTACTAATATATATTATTTGCACTATGGTGGGACTTAGTGGCCTCAACTGAGATCAAGGCCCAATCTTTTATTTATGCTGTATTTTGAATGTGTGTGTTAAATTTTCAAATCTTCATCTCTTTTCATTGCTTAGTACATCATGGTGAATACTTTTAACATTAGAAGCTATCCTACTCTAAGGTAACCTTGTTAAAATGGCACCGCGGCATTCTATGTTCTTCTAGCTTATTTGTATGTCTGCTTATCAGCATCACTTTGAAAAAAAAGAAACATCCAAATCACACTATTTTGTTTATCAAATAGAAACTTGAAACAAGAGGCTACCCTGAGCTGAAGCATGAAGAGGAACATGAAATCACCTTAAATTGTGGCATAAGGGCACCTTTGATAACAGGGGATTTCTGAATTATTGCTGTAGGTATTTTCTTGGAAAAAGTAGTTCATAATAATTTTCTTCCAATACTCTATAAATAAATGAGATCAATAAATGATAGGTAATTTATTGTGCTCTAGGTCTTCCCAGCAAGTTGATAAGATAAGAAAAAAAGGTTAGAGTTCATTTCAAAATACAGATGAACTAGGCAATTTTCTCTTTAGCTGGGATTATTTTTTTTAAAAATGGCAGTCTTTTTGGGTGTAAGCCCTGCTCTTCTCTCTCTTTCTAAGTTTCTTTTTTTTTTTATTAATCCTTTTAGCAAGGAATGTGCTTAAAATTGCTTTGGAAGAGGTAGTCTTGATTATAGTTTCTCTTCATTTCTACAGGCATCATTTTACTAAGGATCCTATTAAAGCCAACTGTCCTCCATTGATTTCATTGGACACTGGATAAAGCTTTAAATTCCTAGATGGAAGCAAGCATCATTTGGCTAGCTAAGCACTACCCAGACCTTTTTACTTCCCCTCCTCATTACTGACCTCTCCTAATCTCTTTAGTTTCCTAAAGGGAACATTTTTGCCTGGATTGTCACACTAAAAGAATTAATTCACAAAACTTTACATTAAATTTTGGAAATGATAAACTTCCTCATGACAATCTGTACTATTATGTTCACCACTTTTACAAGACTATGGTAAATTTTGTACAAAGTATACCTAGTGAGATATCATTTGAAATGTCAATCTGCTGAATATCATCATCCTGTTGAAATATGTGTAGCAACACTATATGGGAGATAAGATTCTTCTGTATGAATGTTATTGAAATATGTTGTAATTCTGGGTAACATCTGTCATGCTGGCTGGGGGCGGGGCGGGAAGAAGGCATTTATTGTATTATTGGACATCAATATGTCAAAATCACAGTAATCCATGTGAGATATGCCATGTCAGGTACGGTTAGAAATGTTATAAGGTGCTGAATAAGATAATGTTTATGTTCATGTGTTATGTGTGTAAGGGAAGTTATGGATATGGTTGATATATCTTTATTTCAAATTGGGCTGTTTCTAGGCCACTCTTCAGACAAGATGACTATAACAATAGACTGCTTAATGGCCCATTAAGACATTCATAGGTACAAGGGGCCCAGGGAGAAAAGCCAGGGATATACTGATGAGTCACCAGGACTTGTTCATGTGACTCTGGACTCTATTTTGGTTCCTGTGAAATTCCACAAGCAGCATGGCAAGGGCCACAGGAAATCAAAGGCAGAGGTAGGGATCCTTTTTGTCTTCAATCCTGTTCAGCTTTCAGCAACCCATCTACCTCTGGATCAATTCATCTGCATCTGAACTGAAGCTGTGAAACAAAGGACTGAGACCCATCCAGCTACTGGATGTATACCAAAGGGACTATACAAGCCTGTAATCGCAACAATTCTTCTAGAAACCTGATATATATGGACTTTCAAATCATTTGTATGCATCATTGATTTAATCCTTTAACATTTCTCTTACGGTTTGTTCCTTTCTTTTTATAATAACCCTTTAGTTTTGGTTACTAACGGATTGGCTGACAGTGTGGTATTTTGGGTAAGATCCAAACTTATATTTATCTGATACTGTGGCTGGCCCTTTGGGGTCAGAGGGAACCTTTGTGGTAAAGAGCATAGAGTTTAAACAATTGGTCTCTTTACTGGATCTACTGGCCGATTGGAAGCAGGAGACTGAAATGCAGTAAAGGGGGCTGTGTGTATTTGTATAGTGGCTTCTTGATAACCAGTGTGGGGAATCAGAAGCACTGTTTGTGGCTGGTTGGGAAGCCTGACTTCAGTGTCACCCACTAGTGCTGGGAGAACCTCCTCTCCTTTTACAGCCTGACCTGACCTTGGCATTATCAGGTGGCTACCCTAGGTATGGATGGGTCACAAGGGCCATAAATCAGTTTTTCAGAGACAAACACACACACACAGTGGCCCCAGTCAGGTGTTGAAAAAACTATCACTTACTTAAATGGCCATTCTGTGGCAGGGAGAAGGTGTGAATAAGACATTTACATTGCATCACAGGAATGACTCAAACCTCAGGTCCACAAGAGACTGTCTCCTGCATCCCAGGGAAAAGGAGTATGAGACAGAAGCTTCCAACTTCCCTCTCCCCTTCTTCATCTCTGCCCATGACATCAATGACTCTCAAAAAACTGAGCTAAGGGGGAGGGATCTAAGGCTGAAAGGATGCCCAGCTTGCAACATTTACTATAGCATATGGGGAGACAAACCTTTTACTTTTAAGTTCACTTAGCTTGTTAAATTAGGTCTTAGCTTGCATTTTACTCTTATTTTCTTTGGGCCCAATGCTGACTTATGCACCACTTAAAATATAACAATAAGAGAGATT
The DNA here is from genome assembly GCA_007922155.1 of Mesoclemmys tuberculata. Classification (NCBI taxonomy): domain Eukaryota; kingdom Metazoa; phylum Chordata; order Testudines; family Chelidae; genus Mesoclemmys; species Mesoclemmys tuberculata. The sequence continues at coordinate 21,443,154 of ML675612.1, read as the reverse complement.
CTAACAAATGTGTTTGGATTAGAGTGGGTAGGAAACTCCCTTTGGGATAAAATTAGTGCGTGATCCTTTTCCTTTGATGAAATGACGGACTTTCACTGAGCTTGTATCATTCAGAAGGGTACCAAGCTGTACCAGACACATTTCTGGAGGAAAGTCTGGGACTAAAAATTTGTGGATGTCACCCTGTATGCAATTCTTGAGTGACTGGTCAGAGGGCACATGTGTTTAGCTAGGAGTGAATTTGCATGCTGAATGCTGTGTGAGCAGGCCAGAAGTGGACGCTCTGACAGCAAAGCAGCGTAAGAGAGAACTGTCTACTCTGGGGTAAGAGGACACTGCTATTCAGCAATCCAGATTGTACCCTGGATATTGTCACATTCCTTTTTTGCAAGACCTGTTATTCTTTGTATTTTATGGAAACCAATAGAGTACCATTTCCCCTGTGCCTCCTAATCTTGAAGCTGCTTGGTTACTTATTTAAAAGTTTCAGGAGCCAAAGATGATCAAACCCCCACAGAAGAAAGGTATATGCCTCCCAGAAACACTCATTACAGAGAGAGCTGCAACAAGTTTACTTTAAAAAAAAAATACTGAGACAGAAACAAAAAGGCTTGCAGAGCTTATTAATCATCATCACAGTTGGCAAGTTTCACTATTCTCTTACCTGGTAGGACTGATGCTGTAGGGCTCTTTTCATTACGTTCCTTTTGCTCCAACTTCTTTTCAACCAGTAGGTCACAAAAATACATCTGAGTTGTCTCCGGACAGTCAGTCACTTTTAGATGATATATCACCCCCCAAAAAAAACTTTGTAAATGAAGTCAAACCACCAGTGAAGCTTCCTGTTTTCAGAGGATTCAAGAAAGGTAAAATCAGATGGCATTTTCCTGCACAATGGAGGAAAGAGAAAAGCAGTTTTCATGGAGGAAGAATGCCCATGAGTGACCTCCACATCTCTAACAAAATATTATACTATTTGTGGAACAGCTGCTGCTATGAAAGGATGAGGTTGTGGCTGCAAAGATCAATGGTCATCCTCCATCTCAGAAAGCAAGAATTGGGACTGTGGCCAGTAAATTGATCTGGTTGCTGTTGTGTTTTTATGTAATAAAAATAAATTTAGTTGCTTAATACAAACTCTCCATGCCTTAAAAAGATGACATACCAGGCCTTGGGATTTATATTGTACAGAAGGTCTTGTCAAGGCATATCCAAAGAAAATGCAATGTTAATTCATGAAGATTGGGTTATCTAGCAATGCACCCACATTATCCTCCAGCTGATAACATACTCAGGAAATAGCTGGACTACTTCTGCCAAAAACTACCAGCCTTGCTATCTTCAGTAAACGCCCTTTAAACTCTCTGCTGGCATAACTCCAGTGAGTTAGTGGAATTATAAGAATGAATTTGGCCCTTTCAGTCAACATTATTCCTGCTGTTATGACAAAAGCAATGCATGCTGAGGTTTAAAAGCTGAAAAAAGATGGAGGAGCTCCTTGTTGGTTGAAGACAAGCAAGCAATCAGGAAACAGATTGTGCCGGTCAAAGACTAGGACTAAAAAGGACAGTCGTGAGATAGGTAAAGGAGATGAGAGCTAGTTTTATCTCACAAGAGAATGTAAACCTTCCAGCGTTCTCATTGCACTGACAAAACTGCAAAACCACAGTCTTTGAATGGATTTGAAATTTGGCAAAGTCTTTTTCTCCATTTGTCTTCACCTTTATAACCATGTTATCTAAGGAAGAAAAAGGTAAAGAGATATTTAAGATAAGAATGATGAATTGCCACAAGAAATCTAGTAATAAAAGTTACAGCTGAAAACAGGCAGGAAAGCCACACTCCTTATTTGGAAATGGAAAAATAAATCCTAACACAACACAATCTGTCCATAAGCAACTAGATGCCCCAAAACACTGAGTGGCTGAACTGGGAAAGGAGAATCTTTTGTTGTACAAAGCCCTCACATAGTGCACGTTCTTATAAGTTTATTGCGGAGTCAATCTACCATCATGTGTAGCCTCTACAGGAAGTTTATTTTGAGGCCTAATAGACACTGATAAAAAATAGAAAAATCACAAAGTCAAAATCTTGGAATCTTTCTCCCTCCCTCATTTCTTCCTTCCTGTAGGAAAATCTTTACAAAGACTTTGGAACATTTAAAAAGGTCCTGTGTTTGCCTAAGTTTTTCAATAATATCGCTGAACTACTACTTTGATGCTGCCTTAAAGCCTTTAAAAACAACAGCAAAAACAACCTTGACTAATAAACTTGGCTAGATGACATAGTATGTGGCTGACACAATCAGAAGCAGACATAGCATCAAAGGATTAGTTAACTGACGTCCCATTTCAAGAAGGAAATGTTTTAGCTCCTAGCTAGGATATATCCTTAGGGACACAGCAGACATAAAACAAAAAACATACCGCCACAGGGGATGGAAATCTGCGGGGGAAAAAGGGGAGGGAAATATAAACCTGCCAGACAAAAATACCACACAGCTCAAATCATTTCAAGAAGCCATTTTATGCCACTTCTATTAAAAAAAAAAAAAAAAGAAAAAAAGCCACAGAGTCACTGAAACTTAAGTATACGCATCTATCTTACACAAAATACATAGGTACCTGATCAGAAACTTCCACTATGATGGCACTATCCAAACATGGTTGATTCCCTGGTTTTCTGGGGGTTAGAGATTTTCATGCTTCTGAGTAAATAAAATATTATATACAACTCAAAACCAAAACACACTTTGGCAGATTTGAGAAAGTTCAGGTAATTTTTTGTGGTCTCTCTCTGGTCTGCCAGATTCCTTCCAAGGTAAGTGCTGAAATAGAGCAACAAATTCCTGTCTCACGGTACCTGACACAGGAGAAACCACGAAATGCTTAAAATCTCTTGAGAACGCATTTGCTAATGAGGGGCTGAGTGTCATATTGTGCGATAGCTTTTTATTGTCATTTATGAGAGAGAAAGATCGGTTGAGTGGTATTGGAAACAGCTGGGGTAATACAAATGAGTGTTTTTTCCTTATCTTTTGAAAGCCTTCATTGATCGGGGCTCTGATTTTGCAAATGTTTTGGTATCAAATCCTATTGTAACTGAACACCCAAGATTTTAAGGGGTTCTGGTTTGATCACTGATTCCAGTATTTGCCAAACTCTGCAGGATGTTGCCTTTGTGTGAATGAGGGCTACTGAAGTAGCCTGTAAGAGAGAGTCAGCTATAGGGATAAGTAAAGTCATGAAGTTTAAATTTAGGAGAATTTAAAAGAAAAAGACAAAATTTAAGCAGTCGCCTAGTGGGACATCAACTGCTTAAGAATTCCAGCATTATCTTTTTTTTTTTTAAATGTTGATTTAGGGAAAGAAACAAAAATCCCATTGCTGTTCTAATACAATTGATGCCACCTCACATCCTTCCCCTCTAATCGACACACAGCTTTAACATACATTGTGCATCTCATCTTTTTTCCTCTGAACTTTCGTTTACTGTGCCCATAATAAGAATATTGTGTCCACCAATAAGACACACACTAAAGGGTCTTCACTGTTTCAGATGCATACACTACCATGCCCCTGTTTGCATTTTACTGTTCAACACTTATTTCCCTTTCAGAAAAGGCCTCATGCTACGTACACAGATAAAATGGAGGGCACTGCCACTATTTTACAGTCACTCAAGCTCATTAGTCTTGCTTGATTACAGGTTAGTAAAAAAATTTAAAAAATAAATCAAGTTTGTATCTAATTAATATTTACTACATGGCTGAATTTTTTAAATCACTAAATGCATCATATTCAATGAAAGAGGGCATTCTTTTTTCTATCCACTGGAATATGTTGGAATTCTAAGACCCTGAGGCCCTTTCTGCTTAGCACAGAAGTCAGTGTTGAGAAACCATCCTGAAAGCAGTGCATCATCCATTCAACTTT
>ML675612.1:21353035-21438819 GCA_007922155.1 Mesoclemmys tuberculata | reverse complement strand
TAGATGATCATATTGGTCCCTTCTGACCTATGAGTCTATGAGAGTGACAGGCAGATTCAGTATGGACCCCAGACCAGAATCACTGAAAGCCATATTGCTGTGGAAACAAGCACAACAACATAGTCTACACATTTTCTGCACTAAGACCACGTAGCTGCTCTGCAGATATCTGAGACAGGTATGCTTTGCAGTAAGACCACTTTGGTACACTGAGCCTTGGTGAAATGGGCCCCCCTTGGTGGGGGACGAGTCCCTGAAGCTTAATAGCAAGTTAAGATGCATCCTAAAACTCATTTGGGCAGTCTCTGGGTAGAAATCAAATGACCACTCATTTGTTCTGTGTTCAAAATGAAACATCTAAGAGTCCTTTAGGACTTTCCTTAGGTAAAAGGTAGAATCCTTCTTACATTTATTGTATGGAGGCTCACATCTCTCAAGAAGAGTGAGGCTTGGGACGCACATGGACACACAAAGGTGAATTTCCTGATTAATATGGAACTCTAAAAAAAAAAAAGTTAGGGAGAAAGCAAAGGTGTGGACATAACATTACTTGGTCATGTTGGACACTCTGAGGGCTCACTTTTTGTCCACAGTCTAACTCTCTCACCCTCCTGGCTGAGGAATGATATCTTCAGGAAAAAATGAGAGGGAACAGTTTCCTGGGGTTCAAATGGGGTTTCCACAGCCCATTAAGGAGGAAAACTGATGTCTCGTGGTAGAGTAGGTTCTCTGACAAGAGGAAAAGACATTGGTAAGGCCATTAATAAGCCTCAGTGGTTGGGTGAGTGAAGACTGAGCCTTCAATTGGATGGCTAGGGGGGTTGAAAAAGCTGTGATGACAGCCAGGTGCACCTGGACTGAACTCAGTGATAATCTTACAATTTTTAAATTTAGCAGGTAATTGGGAATGTGTCAGACAGGCCCCAGGAGGAGATATAGATGAGTGGCTACACCAAGCCTGGAAACATTTCCAATTCTGCATGTAAGTTTCCATGCAGTGGGTTTTTACTATTAAGCAATAACATTTGTACCTTAGGGGATCAAATCTTGTTCTATACCAGACAGCCAACTAGTAGACAGGTCTTGAAGTGAAGTGCCAAGAGAATGGGGTGGATAATGGACCCCAACTCCTGAGTGAGGCTATCCATTGTCAGCAAAAATTAGAGAGAGGCTGTTATGAGACATGCAAGCCAGCCCCGGGAATTACAACCCCTCTTAGACACTATGGTGCTATGAGGATGGCCGCCTCTTTTTCAGCTTGTTTGTTCCCTCACGCCTTTACTGCTTGAGGTCCTAAACAATAGCAATATGCAAGGTCAAGAGATGACTAGGGCATCTTCTGTCAAGTTATGGCTGTGGTCTTGCCTCAAAGAGTCATTTGCACTTCACATGGATCACAATACAAAGAGGTCTGTCTCCAGAGGACCCTTCAAAGTACTTTGTTGTTTGGTTTCCACTCATGATTGATGCAGAAATGACTGTAAGGAAGTGCTCCATTGTGTTCTGCACTTTTGGTAGATAAACTGCCAATATCTGTATATGGTGTGATATGTACCAGTTCCACCGTCTTGTGGATTTGATGTACAATGACTGGGATCTTGCTCCTTGTTAACTGACACAATACAATGCTTTTCTGTTGTCCACGCATTATTTTGGCTAGATTGCCCCTGATGTGGTGTAGGAAGTGCTGTCAAGCATGACAAACTGCTCTGAGATCTACTGTGTTCATGTGAGGAGTCCCTTGTGAGGAGTCCATTTGCTCTGAAAGCTGAAGCTGTGAAGTCCTGAAAGCACATGCCCCTTCCTGTCAGTGAGGCATTCTGTGGTGATGGGTGCAAGAACAGAACTCCCACACATAGCTTTTATGGATCGTTCCACCAGTTTAGAGAGTCAAGGACCCTCTGATCAGCTTGGGTACACTGTTTGTTAGGGAAGTTGATGGTTCTCAAGCAACGTTGAAAACACTGGGAGTGTAGTCTTGCTAAAAGTGTCACAAACGTACAAGCATGTACAGTACATTTTACAAGCAGGCCTTGTTGTTTGTAGGCTCTGGCATATTGTTAAAATGAGGCTGGGCATTGTGACAGTCCTGATCTTGGGAGGTATGCTTTGGCAATGGAGGAGTCCAGAGCCGCTTCAATGAAGTTTATGCATTGAGTGGCTGTGAGTGAGACTTATCTGTGGTAAGAGAAAGGCCCATGGAGCAGAATAGAACAGAGCCTTGCTGGTTACTGTTCGTATATCAAGAAATGAGCAGCCTTTCAGAAGCCAGTTGTCCAGGTAAGGAAAGATGATTATTCCCATCTGGTGAGAATAGGTTGAGAGAGCCATAAAGACTTTGGTAAAGATGCTTGGGTAGGCGGAGAGGCTGAAGGGCAGGACAGGATACTGGCAGTAGTCCCTGCCATCACGAAAAACAGTAAAACATCTGTGTCAGGGGAGCATGGCTCTATGAAAATAAGTACCTTGAAGGTCAAGGGAGATAAACCTATCTCCAGATCCAGAGAGGGAATTATTGTTGCTAGGGTTACCATTCTGAACCAGTAAGTGTGGATGAAGGTGTTCAAAGTCCTGAGGTCCAGAATTGGATTATCCCCCATTTTAGTCTGGGACCAGGAAAAAACTCTTTCCCAATTAAGTTCAGTGGAACTGGTTTGATGCTCCCAGTTTTAAGTGGGTTTGTACCTCCTGCCTCAAGAGACTCTTATGAGAAGAGTCCCTGAAGAAGGATGTGGAGGGAGGAGGAAAGGGCAGAAAAGAGCTGTAAAGGTTGGAATAACCTGTAGAAATCACCTCCAGAATTTATCTGTCCAAGGTGATAAGCTCTGAGGAAGGCAGAAAATGGGAGAGACAGTACCCATAGGAGTCGAAAGGGATAGGTACAGCGTAGGATCCAGAGCAGGAGATAGTTTGTGACTCTCAACTAACTAGTCAGAACCATTGTTTTGGGGATGTTACTGACTGGTAAGTTACTGTAGACAGCCTTTTCTTAGTGAATCTAGACTTCTTTCTGGGAGGTTCTCCGGGGCTCATGGGTGAGTAGTGCACTGGGTGACACCACTGAGATATCTGATCAAGTGGGTTTCTGCCCACAAAAATCTTATCCCCAAATAAATGTGTTCATCTTTAAGGTTCCATAGGACTCAATGATCTACAATGTTTTCTGTATATTCCAGGTGTAGAGATGAACACAGATCATAGTGCTGTTTGAAGTCTAAGTGAATGAAGGGACCCATCCATGGCATCACTGAACAACTTGGGACCCTTGAAAGGGAGGTCTTCAGTGGCATTTTGAACCTCCCAGGGCCAGAGGACTGCAGCCAAGAAGCTTGGATCATGGTTACTGCAGTAACCATGAAGCATGCAGCTGTATAATGGCATAGAGAAGGCCTGGAGAGAAGCCTTGGACATCTGTTGCAAGGATTTGAAATTGTTCCCACTGGCCCTGTGGCAGGCATTCAATAAGATAAAAACTTTCAATAGTTTACAATTTTATTTGGGCTTGGTAATTGGCTATTCTGAACTGCAGAGAGGCTGAGGAATAACTCATGGCCCGGATGGTCTATTTCAGCTCCTTTTTGGATGGTATAAAATGAAACAGGCAACACTGATCACATTTGTTGACCACCTCAGCCACCAGGGAGTTAGATGGGGGGCAGGGGAGGGAGGGAAAACATTCTGATCCTCTGTGTGGAATATAGTAATTTTTCTTTGCCTGTTTACACATAGGTGGTATGGTGATTAAAGTCTGCCATACCATATGCACTAGGGCCAGTAGAGTATTATTGATGGACAAGGTGGAGGAGGACCTGAGGAGACAAGGAATGTTGGGGTTCTTGTATCTCCTTTAAACAGACCTTGCAAGAACTCTGCTATTCGTTCTATCAGGTATTGAAGTCATAGGCATAAGTTGGTTGGGGAGATGTAATAGCCTCATGTAGCAAGGAGGATTTGTTGGAAGGTGATATTTCTTCTCCCCTCAATGGCTCTAGCTTCTCTGCAAAAGTTTCCCCTATGAAGCAGCATCCAAAGATGACAGTTGTTGCATTTGGCATGTCTTCTTATGAGATGGAACCTTGTAGAGCTGGTCAGCAAAAGGGACCACTGATTGCAATAAGCCCACTCTGGCAGGACATAATAGAAGTGGATAGGACCCCACAGTTCTCCTTGCCAGGTTTGCTGGGTGTGTCCCCTGCAGGGAGAAAAGCTAGAATGGGAAAGTAGATGAGCTTTGTATGGACATCTTAGAATTAGATGAGATGCCCCTCCAGTGCGCACGGAGGATGGTAAGTGGTGCTGATACTAGTGGTCGAGTAGATACTGGAGGCCAGAGAGGATCTGGTAACCATACTGGTACCAGAGGATGAGTCTTGGTTGGCTGATGAGCGTACCAGATGTACTACTGGTACAGATTGGAAGCTCCCCTCATTATGCTCAATGAGTTTGAGTGAAACCAATGACTTCATCAGTACCAGATAACGAGTCACCATTGTAGATGGTAGGACAGATCAATTCCACAAGGTAGAGTAGGTACTTGTGGGGAGCATCTCATCGTGGAAAAAGGAGTCTGGATGGTACCAGGGATGCCAGATAATGACCCTCAGAAGTTATGTCCAGTATCACCCAATGTACTGATTGTGCACCCTTCTCTGTTGGCAACAACAGTGATTTTGGTTTCACTTCCAAGTCCTTGACTGGCTCCAGTGCCAACTCCAGTGTCATTGTAGATTGTTTACCAGACAGCTTCTTAGTACACAGCATGGTACCAGAGGAGATGGGCCTCAGCAGTAGCCTTGTTGGGACATGAGCTCTCCCAAGATCCAAATAGAGAGGGGGACTTTCTCCTTCTTTTATCCCATTCTGTGAAATGGGACCTCCTCTTCTTTTTTGTCATCTGGACATAGGTGCTGGAACTAAAGGTGCTGTCACTCTCCTAGGCTTGAAGTAGTAATAATAACCCACACATGGTTTCTGCTTTCAGCACCCCCATTATAAAAATTGTTCCAGCACCACTGTGTCTGGGTGGTTCTGAGCAGTCCCCAAGGTCTTTGCTTACCTCAGCATCAGTAATAGTTGCCAGGTATCTCTGAGCAACTGCATCTGATGTACAGGGAGGGAGGGAGGGGGTGACTCAGGTGCTGTGGGTCTCTGGGAACTCTATCAACAGGAATTTTAGCCTTTCCTCCCTCCATTTTTTAGATCTACTTTTAAATCCTGAGCAGATCTTACATTTGGAGAGGATAGGAGTCTCTCCCATGCAGCAGAGGTAACTTAAGAATCTGTCACTGTGGGGAAAATACCAATGGCAGGTCTGACAGGGTTTGAAGTCTGGGGTTATGCCCGAGACCCATTATTCGAGGCACAGATCGTGGTCCCCAAAAAACAAAGGCCCACATTGGATAAAATAAAAAAGTCTTTAAAGTGATGATTGCCAACATCTTGATTGCTGTAATTTTCTTGGTCACTATGAAAATGAAAGTTGCAGAAGACTGCAGCATCTTGGCTGATATTTGCATGCTGCTAGTTGAAGTGCTTCCTTTTGAAGCAGGACTTTGGGATGATGCGACTGCAAGAAGCCCTGAATTACATGGGCACGTTCATGTAGTTGGATGCGTCAGGCAGTGTCTTTTAACAAGAATCCCGCCTTCACTGAAATTCAGTCCTCCCGCCATCTAAAGATTTTGAAACGAATTGCTTTTCTCCATCTATGCCTAGTTGGACGACTTTACAGACCATCTTCAGAGTCACTGCAATGCGGAAGAAATAATAGTGCAAGCTGCAAGGAGAAACAAGGAGGGCAAGCTAATGAGAACACACACTGCATGTATGGCTTGCAAAACTAACCAAAATGCAACTGATTACCAGCCAATAGACATAGAAACAACAGAGCATATAACAATACACTCTGAGGGCTTATCTTCAATGCAAAGCTCACTTGAGTTATAACTTGGGTGTTACCAACATACTAACTTGAGTCCCATACACACAAAAACCCTTTTCTTGAGGAGGCATAGGCTAACGAATTATCACAACTCATCGGCTACTTACATGACTATTTTGTAGCATGGGTGCAAGCTAGCACTATTCAAGAACTAGTTGTTCTCCAATGCCTTCCCACAATTCCCCTGCACCCATGTGCCCCATAAGAACAGGCAAGTTCTCACACAGTTCACTGGGAAAGAATTCACAGAGTGTCATCTCTAACTGCAGCCCAAAGAACTACGGGATATGACCCCAGAAATCTGAGTGCCGCTCACAAGTGACTGCCACATCTACGTGGACCCAACAATCTGAGTGTTATTTCTCAGTGTAGCTGCTCTCACTAAAGCTAGTCTGCCTCAAGAGAAGTCAGTCCAGTCTAGACCACCACAGAATTAACAGGAGTTAAGATGTAGCCTGAGAAAAAGGTCAGAAAAATGATCAGCTACTTTGCTGAACTGCACTCATAACCACTACTCAGCTGTGAACAGTCTAGAATACTTCAATCACCATTGCCAACGCACTTCTGGAAATCATTAACTAAACAGGCTGGAGTCCTGGTAGCCTTAGGATTACAAGGATGTTGGGGCATTCTCAGAGTGAGGCAGAGACCACCGGGGGCATGGTAGGGCAGAGCGTCACACCATCTGATCCATTACTGACATAAGGTCTCCGAGACCCATAATTGGAGCTACTCCTCTGCATCTGCAACATGTGCTGGGACCTGGTGACTCAGGAACAGGGAGCTGCTGCAGACTCCCTGGGTCTCTCTCCTCCTCTCACTGAGCTCTTCTACCAGCCCTCTCAAGCTCAGAGCAGAGAATCAAACCCAATGTCTTTATTAGAAACCAAATGAATCAAATGACTAACGTACCCCAGAAAGTTGGTAAGTGACCAAGGTGCTCACGTCTGTCTGATCATTGTGAGGAGTGTAAAATGCTCCCCTTCTAGTTTAGTAGTGTTTTACACCCACTTCGCAAAAAAGTATAAGCACCACAATGTGCAAGATTATGGAGCACCAGGATCTCCTTAAAATCTTTTATTTCCTCCTGAAGTCCCTTGGAAGCCTCTTTGTCCAAAGCAAAGGTGCCTTCCGTCCACCTTGCCCACACCGTGTATCATTTCAGAGCAGAGGAATTAAAGGGAGGCTAAACAGGCAATCAAGGAGAGGGTCCAAGTCAGTGAAAGCATGACAAGGCCTCATGACCAGTGCCTGCCCCCAAAACATCTCCTGCTGCTCTGTCCTCTTCCCCTCCACTTCACAGCAAAGTAGAAGCAGGGGTAAAGGCTGCAATTAAATAGTTACTGAATACCAGAGACCTACAGTAGCTTTGAATTAGGGTAATTTGGTTAGGCTTTGCTGACAGATGTGTTTCATCTGAGTAACGGGCTATAAACTCAGAGTTTGTGAAAAATGTGGACAAAATAAACTGCCAGTTAATTGATTGAAATATTCATCAAGAAATACGATTCAGAAGAGATAGGTTCAAGAAGAGCCCTGATTGAATTTGTGCTGGCATTTCCATTTATTCATAATTCCCCGGAGGCAATATTCCTGGTGATGAATGACATCTGCATAAGGAATGAAACCAGAAGGCTACAATATTGGTTAGATGTGTTTGGAGAATTGCTTTTAGTTCTATGATTGGGAGTCATGAGAGCATAACATTTTGGGATAGGAGGAATTCATGCAACCCAGCTACTGTACAATACACCTGTCAATCCACAGGTCATTTGCACCCTGTAATATATTTTCTTCCCTGTACTCATCTAATAATTTTATAAAAAAGGGTATGCTTTCTCTAATGAGGCAGAGGGGGAAAGGGTTTTTTTGTGGCTAGCTCATTGCCTGTTGAACTGATTAATAGTGCTGAGAGTTAATTGTATTGTAATGGTGTGTTAAGGCAGCTAGAGACTTCAACAGGCATTATTTGTATCTAAACAAACAAAAATATAGGTATGCTCACAGCTGCAACTTCTACTGCCATCTTGGACACCACACCTAAGAGGGAATTGACACAGGCAGATTCCTGTATGCTCACGTGCCAGAGTAGCCACTGGAACCCGGCACAGGCTCAGAGATTCGTTTGAATGAAGGAGGTGGCAGGATCAGGCCCTTGGTTAGTCCCTTCAATGCTTTCAATTTGGGAGGGAACTGACTAAAGTGATGTTCTGAAAGTTCATGTGCCATTTTCCCTGCCCAGTGCTATTCGTTTAGAGTGATTTAACTCTTCCTCCACAGATTGTTTCTGAGAGATAGCAAGACAGCGATTCCCCCACCCCACATTGAGCCATGTGATAATTGCATGAACAAAACCAACCACGTTTAATGACAGTTATGACAAACAGAAGGTTATAGAAGATTAGGGTTGGAAGGCATCTCAGGAGTCCCACCCCCTCAGGTTTCCTGTGCTCTAGTCCCACCCCTGCACTGGCTGACTTTAACACCACCTTGCATTGTTTAGCACTTCCCAAGTGTTATTTGGGGCCAAATTCTGGTGCCTTTACTCACAATGAATAGTATCTTCCTCCACTCATTGGCCCACTGACATCATGCGGCTGTTCATGGAGTAAGCTGTTCAACATGAATAAGCATATCCAAACCTGGGTCTTACTGAGGCCTCAACACAGCTATGATATAGGCAATATCATTAGCCTTGGGCCTCTTCATCTGCCTATGGGCCCTAGTGAGGTGTTCCTTGATATAGGCTGGATTTTCACAGACTTCTTTGAAAACTTGCAATACCCCTGCTGGTAAAACATTCTGCACCCAGTTCAACGGAGCAATTCCCCACCCGCATCCATCTTTTGACAAGAAACCTTTTTGCAACAAATATTTTGCCCAGTTTTTAATTATCCTTTTCTTTCCTGCTTGAAGTTAAGATTTTTGTGAAGACTGTCTGAAATAAACAAAAGAAAATTCTCTACAGACTAAATCCCACTCCTCTGAAATCAATGGGCGTTGTTATTGGACTTAATCTGTTGGCATAAAATGCACCTACAGTAATTTTGCTGCTGGTGACCCTAAGCTGAAAGGAACCAATTAGCCAACATCTCCAATGGCCAGTGATGGGATGGTAGATGGGAAGGCTCTGAGTTACTACAGAGAATTCTTTCCCAGGTGTCTGGTTGCTGGGCCTTGCCCAGACGCTCATGTCTAACTGATCACCATATTTGGGGTCCAGAAGGAATATCCCCCCTCGGTCAGAGACCCTGGGATTTATTCACCTTTTTGTGAGGCCTGGATCACTTGGAGCTTTAAACTAGTGTAAATGGTGGACTCTCTGTAACTTGAAGTCTTTAAATCATGATTTGAGGACTTCAGTAACCCAGCCAGAGGGTAAAGGTCTATTACAGGAGTGGGTGGGTGAGGTTCTATGGCCTGCAATGTACAGGAGATCCAGCTAGAAGATCATGATGGTCCCTTCTGGTTTTAAATAGGTATTTACACCAGCCTGAAATCCAATATATTTCAACACAATGGGCCAGCAATAGCCAAGGCATCAGAAAAGCAATCTGCCAGCTATGCATTTGACACCACTTTAAGGAAAATGGTTTGTCCAGTGCCAGCACTTCAAATATGATCAATCTGAGTCAGGCTGCTGAGCATTCATATGATGCCCATGGGTCCTACACATCTCCAACCTCCTTTGCAGAAGATTGGAGACAGGGCATGGGGTAGAGTATACATTATGATGGACTAGGGAGCCTGAAGAAGTCCAGGTACCTGAAATAAAAGTGCATGTATCAATTAATTTTTAATCTATGACAAAAAGCAAGCAAATTTCAGGTGAGATTTCAATATCTTTCGGGATTGTGTCTAATTTAGGGAGATCAGCTGTTCTACCATCCCAATAAATGGAGAGGTCATCAATCCTGAAAAGGGAGCCAATGTAAAGAAGTTCCAGATCAATGATCGGCCCAAGCTGAAAGCTACTGTGAAATACAAGACCTGATGCTACACAACTGAAAGCAGAAAGACCTCCAAACCTGTCTAAGATTTGTCCATTTCTAAAGCACTACATGTAAGACCATTTATTAGACCACCTTTAGTTTGTTTGGACTGGGCTCCAGGCTCATTTCTGAAGCAGAGGTAGGAATCTGGGCAAGATTTCAGAACACAGACATCAAAAGATGAATTCAAAGACTTTCACAAACAAACTACTTCAATTTACCAAAAATAATATTCATAGTAAAGGTAGTGTTTGTTAACATATGTCATGCTTCCCAGGAAAGGCACAAAAGACTCACTGTGGGGATAGACTTTAATTGTTTCCCAGAGTCCCATTTTTAAACAAAATATTTGTTACAATTGAAAAGAAAACCTTCAAAATGCAAAGGCAGCATTACCAGTGCAGAGCCCTCTTCCTGAATTTGCAGAGCCTGAAACAATAGCTCTGACGTGTGAATGGCCATGTTGATTTCAATGGGTGCTAACTCATGCCAATAATTGATGTTTTAACAGTGTTAACTGTTTCAGCACTTACCAGAACATGTAAGAAAGAAGAGGAAATATATTATGAAGATCTACATCAACATTTCCCAGATGTGTGGGTGTGGGGAGAGGGTCAGACGATCTATAAATTAAGACAGATAGACCTTAAATGCCACATGGAATTTGGGGGGTTGAGGGTAGGGGAAGGAGTGGAATTAGTTTTGACCTCCTGAAGGGAAGTTCATTTTACTATAGTCCTTTTACATTTTTTAAAGAGATCTAGAGAATTGAAGTGTAGAGGTTAGATTTCAGGGATCTTAGGGTCAGGGTAACCTGCTCCAAATAAGATTTTTTTTTTTTTTAAACAGTTTCTTCTGAGCTGTACCCATATGCTTTATGTCAATTTGTTCTTGTCAAAAAAACCTTTGCAACTAGATCTATGGTACCTTACTTTGCCTCAAACAAAGGTCTCCATAATCACATGCTATACTGTCCACCAGATTGGGCAATACTGATGATTAATTCTACAGCAGCTAGTTCTTCCACCATTTTAGCAGTTGTAATTTTCATAGTTATCCCCCACCCTCCGAAAATCAGGGAGACGTTAAAGAAGCAGAGAAGACACGTGCACCTCGCCATACTGTGATTTGCCAGTAGGAGCAGATTGGCCCAAGCCCAAGAGCTGTTCTTGAAGCAGAACCTCTTTTTAAAAATCACATTTCATACTGCTGAAGAGCCAATCCATGCATGTAAGTGAATACTACCAGAGGTTTTTAATCCAGAGAAAAACCCTTTCACTGAGAGAACTGAAAACCTTCTCAAACACAAAGTAAGATGTGCATCTCTGAAACACTAAACTGCTCTCACCCTTACTCAGAATTTTTACTTTTATCAGACCCATGTTCACTGCTAAAAATGATCCTGTGCTTATCCTGAAAGTATCAAGAAAGCTTTCAAAGTTAAAAATTTGAACCATTACAGGCTACTGATTGCAGTCATCTGATCTGATGAAAGATCTTGGATTGTTTCATCCATATGTCTAGAGACTGAAAAAATTGAAGCAGGAACAAGTCATATGAGATGTACATTATAAGACACTGACTCCCTAACTTGTAGGGGTATTTTAAGCAGAATACAAATAGAGATGGTTAATTATATTTTATATTACATTTTTGATGATATATTTTACATATCTACTAATAAGGATATCTACTAACAACAGCATAACAGATTAGATTCACAACTCAATAACCTAAACAAAGCCAAAGCACTTTTAATGAAAAGTACAAAGAACCTTTACTCCCAGCCCTGCACTGGCTAGCTTTACCACCACCTTGCATTGCTTAGCACTTCCAAAATGTTATTGGGGCCAAGTTCTGGGGCCCTTACTTGCACTGAATAGTATCTTCATTCACCACTATGCTAAGAAGAGAGTCCTTGCTGACATAAGCACTTAGCTGATCACTCTTGCATGGAAGTTTTGTATAAGCAAGCTACACTGATTAATACTGGGCAGAGAAACATCAGAGGAAGTGACAATAAGATCAAAAGGTTTGAAAAGATTTTTTTTTGAGGCCCATGCCCTCTAGTAGTAATTGCCACTCCTAAGCATGTTTCCTTGGAAACCACTGGGCTTTTCTAGTTTAGCCATCTGCAGGCAGAATACCCCAGGGAACCACTATTGGGTGTTGCACCCACCCACACAAACCCCCTACAATAGCTGTCTGTGAACAATATAGTCTTCCCTTTAGATCTGTAAATCTTTTAAGAATAAGCTTTTTCTCACTATATATCAGCATGTTAACTTCTGGTTCCAATAGCAACCAGAAAATGAACAGGAGTTCTGCGAATAGGAGAGGGCAGAGGAATTAATTCATCTTTTATGAACTGGTAAAAAGGACCCATTTGGGTATATTTAACAACAATTAAATGTCTCCACTGATGATTATTTATACAGAATCTAAAGCAGAGGAGGCACTTTGTGGACAAGTTGAAAAAACAAATCTCCTTCCCTGAGAAATTTACAGTCTAAATAGCAAGGTTATAATTTTAAAGTATTGACCAAGTCTATATCGACCTGGCTATGTTGCTCAGAGCTGTGAAAAATTTTACATCACAAGTGCCCTGGTTAGGTCAACCTAACTCTAAGTGTACCTGCAGCTACATCGCCAGACTTCTTCAGTCTGCCTAGCTACAACCCCTCAGAGAGAGCAAAATAACTACATTGACCACAAAAAGCCCTTAGATAGATGTAGGTGTGTCTACATCTGTAGCCATGCTGTTGTAGCAGCTGTAGTGTAGAAATACCTCTAGCAAAAGTAAGAGAAATAGGCAGGACCTAATCTGTGCAGGGTCTAGAACGCAAGAATTTGGAGCAGATTCATCCCTGTACCGGCATAGAAGAGAGGCAGTTTATCTTATTCAGAGGCTTCCAAGAGCCAGAACTCCAAATTATATCCCTACTTCAATAGTCCCTCTGGCCACTGCAGGGTTACCAAACCACCAGCCCAGCTACACTCCTACTCTCTCCCCCCATCTCCAATATGTACCTGCTCTGTGCTTTCACTCTACGCCCAATCTACAGACAAAAGAGGCCATAGGGCAACGACGAATCAGATGCCAAGCATTTAAGTTAGATGCGGAAGGTGACGGAAAGCCAGTAAAGACATCTGAAGAGGAGCCATATTTTAAATGTGAAGCAACGCGTGTCTGTTTAAACAGCAGACCTCCTCCTGTTCACATTTGTATTTCATTTGAGAACAGTAGATGGAAATTTGGAACTCACAGACATTTGGTTCCTCCCAACCCACTACATATTTTAGCTGGGAAAATGATTAACTTAAGTGACAGGGCCTTCTAAAGCTGAAGGTCTCAAAAAAAAAAAATGCCGAGGGAGATACCTGTGGAAAACATGGATACCGTCACAATGTAGTCATGGCTACTGTGTAGTATGCTGACTCCAATGGGCTTCCAGATAACATGGTGAACTTCAGTGCTTCAAAAACAGGATGGACTGATAACACAGGGATTCATATGGCCAAGTCATTTTGTACAAGTTATTTTTCTCAACAGCTTGAAGCATCTCAGCTGATTCACTGTTCCTGGGCCATTTATTTATTATATTATATTTTGATTCATGTTCATTTGATTTAAGGTGAATTTAATGCTTGTGGAAGATGAAGAACTGACAGCCTTGCAATCTATTTGTTCTAGAGCTTACCCACACTACCTTTCTCACCTTCCACAAGCCTTCATTGGAAGGGCCACCAGACTTGAATTCTTGATGAGAGAGCCACTCAGGGTGTGAAGTCTAATTGTGGTTTTAAAAACCACAAGCAAATGTTCACCAAATACGAGTGCCCCTTTATCTAGGTTTTTATGTGCCTGTCATTAAAATTTATATTTCATTCCTAATACTTAAATCAATAGCTTCAGGCAGGCAAATCTATCTCTAGCTAATTAACAGTCTTTTATTCTTAAAGATATTCTGAAGAGGACTTTTAAAAAGATATGGGAATCATGCACTTACATCCTTTTTTAAAAATTATTTTTACCAGAGACCTCACTGGGTCTGTGGGAGAGTTAGGATTAGTTTGTTTTTCCACCTGAGAACTATCAGAAACATCAGCTGTAGTCTTCACTTTTTCCGGAGGATCTCTGGGAAGTCTCAGGAACATTATGAACTCTGACACACTAAACATTCAACACCCTGATGTGGATGGTTAAAGGTTGTGCTATCCCCTCATGTTCATTAATTAATAGCAAATACAGTAGATGTTAATTTAAAAGCAAACAAAAGTAGACACCAAACAAGCCAACCAAAAATTGCTTTGGCTATTTTTATTGCTTGGGACTTGAGCATGGGGCAGTGCGTTACTAGAGCAAACTGGAAAAGAGTAATGTTTGTTTCAAGATCTATACCTAATAGAGCGTACTCTCTCTGACACGCTAGCACAGCTATGCTAGCTGGTGCTTTGGAGACTGCAGCGCCAAGGCGCTACCCACTTCTTTCCCCACCAACTCCTGTACACATGCACTGGCAGGGCATGTGGGAGTTGCAGTCCTAGGAAGGCAGCTTTCCTCCCTGCACTGCTACCCGCATCACTTGCTGCAAGGGAGTGGCCACACCATGCTGTCACACCAACCAGGCCAAAATTCAGCCCTGAATTTGCACTTCATTGTTTCCTGTGGTGTCATTATTACATCAGTGCTCTAGTAATCAGTTTCCCCCAGCCTAGACGGAGCTGTATTTCTAATTTTAAAAATAAATGAATAAGAAAACAGGGAGGTGACAATCATAAGCCCCCTCAGCCTTCTCAAACTTTATACAATGGAAAGAAGCAAAAATGGGCACAATCTTAATTCCCTCATTTCTTCCCCCTCCCTTCCAGCTCATAGGTCACCTGTGAGAAATTAAGCAATAAGCACATATCTGGCCAAGTAAACAGTCTTCTAACTGGAGACAACTGTAGCATTAGTAAGTTTGCGCATTAGACTCAAAGCTCTACCCGAAACACAGACCAATGGATGTATGGGGTTAATTTACTCTCTTTCCTCCCAAAAGTCATTTTGTATTGAGATTAAGGGTGACAAAAAGTTAGCCTTCAACTAATTTTTCTAAATGGTCATAAAGGGATGGGAAGGTAGGGGGAGGCAGATAGAATGGAATAGCTCAAGGAACATTGTTTGTTGAGTTGCAGTAGCTTTGTTACTTCACCTTCCTGTTCTCCCATGTAACCACAGCTGAGAAAGTGTTAATACATAGTTAAACGAAGTCACTTCTTAATGGATTTTATGGTTCAATTTTCAATCTGAAATATATTCTATTCAAAAGCAGTCAATAGAAAATTAAAGAGATATTCCCAACTTAAAAGGAATGAGCTGCCCTCTGCACTTGCTAAGGCTATTCTGGCATCACAAAGTAGACAAAGGCTGGGATTTTTAAAGAGCCCTGGGAGCCCAAATTCAGTTCACCTAACTCCTCTTTGTAACAGCGGCAGTGGGTTCGGTTCCCCCCCCCTTTTATTCGTTTGGGTCAAGGTATCAGGAGACCAGATCATAGACAGTCTGGCCCAGTGGTCAGGGCAGAAGTAAGACCCAGAGTTGGACTCCCAATGCCACAGCCAAGGGTTGAGTCAGAGTCAAAGCCAGGAATCAGAGCCAAGAGTCAGAACCAGCTTACCTGGAGCCAAGAAAGGCAGGAGTAGGGCTGGTTCCAAGGCAGAACTGGGCAGGAGCTGAGCTCAGAATAAGGCAACTGCAGGGCAATAGAGAAGAGATAAGCATAGACACTCAGCTGCCACTGATCTGCTGTAGCGACTGGGCTTAAGAGCAAGCCACCTGACTACCATAACTAATCGGGTAGTTCTGCTGTGGCCCACTGCATTTATTGGCTGCCTGGCAACTGAACAGGTGCAGCTGCAGGTCCTCATCCCTGACACAATGAGATCAGTTCATATCTCACACAAGTTTTCTCTCCACCTAACTCCATTAACTGCAAGAAAGAATGCTTTTGAAACAAAAGTAATCTTTATTCCTAAATGGATTCTTATTGTGTTACCTGACAAAGGAACAACAGAATAGCCCTCTTTTAAATGGGAACTTGTGATCAAGGTAAAAAAGTAAATAGCACTGATTTTGAACTAGTTATTAATTAATTGAATCAGTCCATGTATTTAGTGATGGTTTTCAGTTAAGATCTTCTTTAATCAGGTAATGATACAAGGTGCTAGATTCTCTTTCTAGATAGAGAACTGCTGTAAGACAACCTACTTTTGTTAATGAAGATATCAGATTCCCATAGAAAGTCCACTAGAAAGAACATATTTTAGCAATAAGATTAGTTTCAGAGTTTTGATAAAGAATTTTTTTTTAAATGATGTTCAGCTGAAAAGCCTTCAGGAAAATTGAAATGTTTTAAACAGAAAGACTGATTTCCAAAACAAAAGATAAGTGCAAAGTGCTTACAATGCGATTATATGCCAACCAGCGCATTGTAAAATACTATCTCTGCTGATATATGCACCATTCATTCTGAAATGGCTTTATAATAATAATAATACCTTGCTTCTATGTGAAGCATTTAATCCATAAATTGCAACGCACTTTAGTAAAAAAGGTAAATATTATCTCCATTTTACAGATGAGAAATTGGAGCACTGAGTGAAGAAGTGACTTGCCCTAGGTCATGTAGCAGGTCAGTGGCAAGCCAGGACTAAAACCCAGATTTCCTAGTACTGACCCAGTGCCCTGTTTGCTGGATTCCACTGCCTTTCCCAGAGCATTCAATATAAAGGGAGTCCTTTAAATGTCTGTAAATTATTATTATTGCACATACATTTAAGGTGCCCTTTACCATAGCCTCTGTGCACACTTTACATAATTTAGAAATATAACAATTCACCACAAAATATGGCTAAGATGATATTTTCCTCCATATCACCTGGCAGAGGTTGCTTACGTAAAGCGAGATACCCTGCTGATGTCAGGAGCACTGTACACTTAGGGGAAGGCTAGACCAAGGAGAGGAGACTTGAATTGCACCCCAAAAGGAGAAGATTTAGGGGTAGGTGGATCTACAGCAGGAGTGAATTTCTTCCAGTCTTCCACTGAGAAAGTCTTGCCTTCTATCTCCACACAGCCCATTCTACAGACAGAAAGCCTAAGCATCCTCATTTATCACAAGTGATGACCGGGGACGCTGTGAAAGAGGGTCATGCAGAAAGAGGATACAGGACATGAAGATAGCCAGGCACTAGTCTATGCATGGCTTCATACATAAGGACCAGGGCCTAGAAGTGGACATGGAACTGAGTGGAACCAGATCCCTGTTTTCCCAGATATTAGGGAAGACTGGATATAACAAAAATTATATTCAAGTCTCTCTGGAATCCACCTCCTGCTGTGACCAAAGTTCAGTTTTAGCAATAACATACCCACTGCAGTACATTTCAGGGTGATTATTGCATTTCTTGGGTGGTTAAATTCATGTGGCCTTAGGCTTTGCCTTTTATAACACCACCTGAGACATACTATAACAGTCAAAAATGTAGTCTGGCATGTCAAATTGTTTAAGTATTCCAGTAAGACTAATGATCAAATCAGATTTCCTTTTAGCTTTCATTTATGGTCTTAAATATTGCATTCGAGACATTTCAAAATGTCTGAGAGACATGGATCATCATCAAGAAATCTATCAAATTGTCCACAGAAGGAAAAGAATAAAAACCATAAATGAGCCAGATCCCCAGTAAATTGCCATATCTTCATTCACTTCAGTGGCGTTAGGCTATTTTACACCTTCTGGGGATCTGCTGTTTTGGAACAATTCCTATTATGGCATCCATCAGTGCAAACTATGAACTAAATTCTGGCTGCTCCTTGAGGATTCACTGGGCAGGGATGGGAAGGAGCACAAGGAAACTTTCTTTCGCTCCTTCCCTCACGTAAGTTCTCACACACATGAGATAGGTAGAACACACTGAACACTGGATTGGCTAGTACACACGCTTGTGCTTTTCTGCACTGTCTCCTTGGACAGTCTCCTAGTGGTGACTCTCTTCCCTCTCCCTACACACAAACCAAAGTCTGGCAGAACTCAGAATGTTGGGGGGTGAGGTGCTGGGAATGCATGCAGCAAGTGTAAGGAGCTCTACACTGCAGAATCCCTCCCCCTACATCTCTGAGACCATCCTGAGGCAATCTATCTGTGTCTGTCCTGCATAGGCAGAATGACTCAGAGCGCCTCCATCTGAGTGGCTACATCTTTTCCTTTCAGTCAGCTCTTCAGTGAGGACCAAGGGGGCAAAAATGGCCTTAAACTTCAGAATTAAAGACATTAGGGTTAATATTTAGATCTAGGTTACTTATAACTAGTCATTAAGGTATAGTCAAAGCCATTCAACAGCCTCAATATTTAGCAGGTGGACAAAGGCTCTAACCAGAGAAAAGGGAGAACAATTATTAGGCCCACGTAAAGAGAAATTATGGGCCTTATTTTGTTTAAATCAGCATGACTCCACTGATTTCAGTGGAGTTACTTCAGGTTTACATTGGTGGGAGTGGAGAATCAGACCCATTAGATAGGATGATTGCAATTGTGACTGAAATATACAGCAGACAGTAACTGCTAGACCTACTCATGAAATGTTCATGTATAAATGATCCAGTTGGGATGAGTCTCATCAGAAGATCAGTTTCTTTTAGTTTCATTTTTTTAAGAAGGGAGGTTTAGAAGTAAATGCTGTAGAAAGCAGATAGGAACAAGGATACAGCCAGATCTGATACTATTTGCTTAACTGCTCAGTTACACTAGTATTACACTGGTAGAGCTCCACAGAGTTCAAAGGAGTTATGTCGGTTTTACACTTGCTTAAGAGAGTGTAGAATTAGGCCCTCTCGGTGGACAGAGAATAACACTTATAATCATGGCATTCCCTAGAACTCTATGTCTTTGAACATTTCAGCCTTAGAATCTGAAAGCCATGTTCCAAACAACTAAGAAAGATCTTGAGCCTAATCCAATAGTGAACACTGGATTTTATGCAGGTTTGGAATACTCCAATTTTATGCAGGTTTAACTCCATTACAGCTAATAGTTGCATCAGTATAAAACTGGAGCAATGCAGTGATGAATTAGGTACCTTTGCCCCTCTGAAAGTCAGGCCTGGAGAGTTTGTTCATTCGGGAGATGCCGGGACAGAAACTTGGGCACACTAAGAAAAGGATGGTCCAAAGTACCACCGCTCAGATCATTCCTCTACTGCAAGTGGTACACCACAGTTTAAGCTTCTATTTGACTATCCCTAAAGCTGCTTCAGTATTTCAAAATGAGCAAAGGGTGGAGGACAGTTAATAATAGAAATGGGCAGAGGGAAGACTGAATATGAATGGTGTCTTATCAAGCTTATAGCTCACATATCAAGCCCTCTCTTCCACTCATTTTTTAAAAAACTACTCAATCCCAACATTACTTTTCCCTTAAAAACGGCAAGATAACGAACAAGTCAACTAACCGGGATCTGCACCTGCACCCACTTCTGCTCAAAACAATCTGAAAAGCTGGAAAGTTCACATCAGG
The DNA here is from genome assembly GCA_007922155.1 of Mesoclemmys tuberculata. NCBI lineage: Eukaryota > Metazoa > Chordata > Testudines > Chelidae > Mesoclemmys > Mesoclemmys tuberculata. The sequence continues at coordinate 21,419,326 of ML675612.1, read as the reverse complement.
AAAACGGCGTCTCTTTCTGTGTTGACAATAACAATTAAGAAGAAACATCTCTCAGATTCCTTCATTTCCTTCCTGTGTGTAATATAATGCCTTTTATCAAATCTGCTTCTAAATAAACATAGCCATGTGTGGCCTCAATGTGGGAGCCTTTCATTGCTTTGAATGCAGGGTCAATTATTTCTTAAATATTCAAGACCAGATCTGAATCCTAACAGTTAAGCAGCAGTATTTTTACTCTGCTGCTTCCCTTTGTGTAATCTGGAGGTTAAAAAACTTCCTGTTCACAATTATTCAAGCATGTTGAGAAACTTTCCTATAACGCCTCCCTGCCTTCCTCTTTATTCAAATGTGTTGGAGTATGCATGTTATTTCATTTTAGTTCCGAGTACAAATATCTTTCAATTATTTTAAATCTAGACCAGCTAGAAATATTACAAAACTAGAAGAACAATGTATAGCATGTTCCAAAAAAGACATATAGAATCTCCCAGCTCTCACTGGATCTTTCACAAAACTCTCTCACCTTCCCATTCTGCTCTACACAAAGTGTCTAGGAAAACATGTGGACATTGCAACATGAAGGTAAATAGATTCAGGCCTTAATGAACAGAAGTTTGAATAGAATTCCAGTCAGGAGCTCCTCACCAAAAACTTAGCTTCCAGCCTCTTGGAATTAAACTAGATCAGTACTATCTTAAGTGCTTTCAATTATTTCAGTTGCTGTGGTCAACTCTCTCCTTGTGTTATATCTCTCAGGTAACCAGGACTCCAAACCATTCGAGACTTTATAGGTTAAAACCAACACCCAGAAACAAACTGGAAGCCAGTGCAGCTCACTAGGCACTACTAGTGCAAAAGAATATGTTCCCTGTAAGAAACACTGTATCCCTGTAAAAATGGATAATGGTCTTCTGCACCAGTTGCAGATTCAAGGTTCTGAGGTGTAGCCCTCAGTAGTGCAGGTTACCACAGGCCTACCTAGAATTTGTGAAGGCATTTGGGTCACTGTGGCTAGGACCACATCTGACAGAATAGGTAACCATCTTCTGGCAGAGTGTAAATAATAAAAAGCATGCGTGGCCACTGCAGTTACCTGGGCTTCCAAAAGAGACAGTAGATCCAAGAGGGTCATCAAGTGGCAAGCCTAAATCACAAAGTGGGCAGACTCCTCCAAGTGAGGGAACTGATATCCCCACCATTAACCCCCTCTGTTGGTTATTTACTCCAACCGTCTATACTGACCACTGTTTTATATGAGCTGAGGCTCAGCCAGGTCACTCTTATCCAGGCTCCTATCTCAGCAGACATTACACGAGCTGGGTCATCCATACTACTGAGTTCAATGAAATGAAGATGTATTGCTGTGTGTCGCTCACATAATGGAGAAACTGCAGCACTAACAGCCTGACTATCTTCCCCTCTGCCTTCGTATACTTGTTGAGAAAGGATGACAGAGTAAAGTCCCCTTGACATCCCATATAAGATTGTTCTTGGGGCAGTTGATTAATCACTGCATAGGTACCCTTGAAGTAATCTGAGCAACAATTTAACTGAATGAGTCATGAATGATTCTGTCCAGCAATCCAAGGATCACAGTCAAGTCAGCATTATCTCATGATCATTCATATCATAGGCAGCTGAAAGAGTTAATAAAATTTTCCTGGACAATTAATTCCCCATCAATAAGAGAGTATTAACCAATGAAAGAAATGTTCTCTGTATATCTTATCTGTTGTGGAGCAGGCAGCAGTAGGGAGCACGCAGAAGCGTGTTGGTTCCAACAATGTTGTAAGTGCTTTGCTGAATATATCCTGGAACGGACAGAGAGTCAGCACTACTTCCAGATACCGTGTTGCCCCATAGTGTTAAGCCTTATGTTGCCTATTAGCATAACGTTATCGAGATCTAAAACCAGACTGACCAGGGTCAAAAAAGCATGTGGATACCAAGGTACTATCAGAGTTGCAGATCTAGGGGTCCTAATAGGAGCTGGTCAGGAATTTTTGGGTGATTTTTTTTTCATTGGAAAATACCAATTCTTTGAAATCTCAACTTTTCATAGAAACGTAACAATTTCAACAAAACTTTTGGGGGGGTGATTTCTCCAACAGACAGCTCCATCTCAGAATAACTTACAGGGCACTCATCTGGGAAGTGGAAGACCCAGGTTTGTGTCCCATTTCCAAATTAGGCAGAACACAGACGTGAACGTGGGTCTCCCACAGCCTATGTGAATGTTCTAACCATTGGGCTGTTGGCTTTTTGACAATCTTGCTCTCATTGTTCATGCAAAAATTTGAAAGGTGTCAGTTTGTTCTGCCGTAGAATGAAAACAAATCCCAAAACCTTGAAATGTTTCATGGAATGGAATTCTTGATTTCTGGCCAGTCCTAGTCATGATCTGGACCTAGACAGTGCACTAAGGGTCAAGTGATTAAAGCTCTTCATGACTCAACTCCTGTTTACTTGCAGACTTTGGAAAGTGCATATGTCCTCATCCTCAGCTTGCGCTCAAATTTCTGATTTATATCTTAGTCTATCATTGCCATTTAAAGGATCCTGGCTTTTCTCATCTGGTTCTGATTTTATGGTGCTCTCTCATCCAAGAGCAGAACAGCTAATTCCCTGAGTTCCTTTGAATCCTGACTTGAGAGTTATTCTTTTATTTAACCATATCTTCCACCTTTTAATAAGAAATATCATGTGTTAGATTATTGTTTATTAATTTGTTGTAGGGTTATGCAAAGCACCATTGTTTACGAAAGGTGCTCTGTAAATCAATTACAGTAATACTTAGCACTTAAATAGTGTTTTCAACCTTCAATACACTTTGCAAACATTAATCCTAATTAATTAATGATAATTAGTGGGCCATTGAGAAAATGTCAATATTCTGTATGCAAGTCAAAGGGAACCAAAAGTCTGTCAGGTTAGCAGGAAAACATTTCAAATGGGCAATACCTGCTGAGTGTAGTTTGTGCAGGAATAAACAATAGCTATTCCTTCCGAATAACAGTGTACAGTGTACATTGAAATAATTACTGTGTAGGGGGTTGTCTACAGTTGAAACACAACAGCAGCACAGCTACAGTGCTGCAGCTGTGCCACTTGAGTGTAGACAGGACCTATGCCAAGAAGAGGGTTCTGCTATCAGCATGGAGAATCCACCTCCCCAGAAGGCAGTAACTAGGCTGACAAAAGAATTTTTCCATCAACCTAGCATGCTGTGCACCCAGGGTTAGGTTGATTTAACTACGTCACTCCAGAGTGTGGATTTTTCACATCCCTGAGCAACATAGATGGGTCAGCCTAACTTTTTAGCGTAAACCACGCTGAAGATGAATGCTGGTGTGATGAGTGTAACATGGATGGATTCCTCTGTATTATGGAGAACAATCTTTATATTGGTAGTAAACATTTCCAACTACCATATATATTCTTCAAGTGGCTTGGACTACTCTGCATCAGCTAAACTTTACAATATCAGAAACCTCAAAGTCAATACATTATAATTATTGTATGCTTGGCATAGCTCTTTGCATGTTTTATTTAACTTTACCAGTTTTCTCAGGTGGACATCTGGTCTTCTATTTTCTGCTGTTCCGGAAGGATTCTTTCTAATCTCTATTCATATCCTTTCCTCTACAGCCTTTCCATTGCTGGCTGAAATGAAAGAAAAAACTGTAAATAAAGATGTTTGGTAATTTTTGTACGAAGCATTGAAAAATGCTGATTTGTTTCAACTGAAACTGTTAGCAAAATAGGGTCAGTGTCAATGAATCTCCCAACTTGAAAATTTTGGGAAAAAAAGTTGAAATTATTTTAATGTTTTGATATTTTTTTAAATAAAATATTTCAATTTCTTGTTCAAAACAACTTTTTTGTTTAGAAATGTAAACTAATTAGATTGGGGGTAAAGATCAAAATAGAAAAAAGATCAAAATCAAATTGAAACATTTTTAAATGATCAAAATGAGATATTTTCATTGACTCAAATTGAAAACATTGTTTTTTTCAGTTTGAAAATTTTGTCTCAATTTGGGATGGGAAAAATGTCCAGACTCTCAAAAATATTCGTTTTCTTGCCCAGCTAACTATAAATATTACAGGGAAGGAAGATTGATACTGTGGTTAATACACAGGCATCAGTGGGAGGAAATTTGGATTCTGATCCCAGCTGTGACATAAATCTCTTGCATAATTTTAACAAATCACTTTAATCTGTCTGTGACTCAGGTTCCTCATCTATGAAAAAGGGAATAATATTTCCATACGTCAGAGGGGAAGTGGGAAGATAAATTCATTAAGGTTTGTCTGGCCAGGTTTACTCTAGAGTAAGGTTTGCCACTAGAGATGGATCAGTATAATTGTATGGCAAACTATCCTAGTGTAGATCTAGTTTATACTGACAAAAAAGTGGTTTTGCCAGTATAGTTTATACCAGTCCCCTGAGCAAAATTATTTATACTGGCAAAAGGAATGTTATGCCAATATAACTATGTCTACACTACAAGGGTTTGCCAGTATAGAAATGTAGAAAAATAATCACTAATCTCTTATCAACATACTGTACCCAGAAAAAGTTTCTAATGTAGACCTGGCCACAGGCAATGTTAGCTCATTGGGTAAAAAATGCTGTATAACCACAGCCATCTTCCATATTTAAAGTTTGTTCTTATTAATAATTGCTAGTGAATTTTCGAATCCTAAAATTTTTGAACAAGTGCTATTTCAAATTAATGGTCAGGATATTCTGGTAGAGGGATATAGCGAAAGTCCCCAGGATCCATCTAATCTCAGATGTCCGAAGTCTGTCATCTCCCGTGCTCTATTTCCCTATTATTACCTTCAAAGGGGCTCACTTTTCTTTCTTTTTTTTTTTATAACCAGTCACACTTTCGATACAAATATCTGCACTCAGCTCTAATTACATTTTGACATTTAAGTTCTCTGCGTGGCAATTCAGCCAACTACATTTCAGAAAATGTCTGCATTAATCCAGTGTGACCACCTCTGTCTTCCCACAACAAAACAAGAACCAGACACACTCTGGGCACAAAAGAACTGGACTTTTTTTTTTTTTTTTGCAGAAGAACTTTATTTTCTAAAGTTACTTTCCACGGCCTAAGGAATAGGACATAGTTGAAAACAAATCTTCCGAGAGCAGCTGGACCAAGGTTTAAAACTGTATTACCTCAACACAGGGCACACCTGTTTTGAATGCACACTTACAACACATTCCAATCCACATCCATTATGGTCCTGTGCTAGGAGCCCACCTTAAGCACAACCAGACAGTCATTTCACTAGCTTGCAAGCTCACTGTGAGTACTGATAGCGATTAAGGCTGTCAAATAAGCCCTGATCCCATAGCCAAACATACGACAGATCTACAGCTAGACCCAGAGGGAGGAAACATTTTGTGTGTTCATGTGTGTTTCCATGGCTTCCCACCCACTGAGCCAGAGAACGAACAATTTGTACAACTCCATCTTTGCTGTGGTGGACCTTTGCCACTCCAAAGGGGGTGATGACCACAACATGAAAGCACAGCACAGATATGAAACATTACTGCCATAAATTCTTGAGTGAAGCATTATTAAAAATTTCTAGTTCTATAAATGCTGCTATTAATCACTCTCAAATTAACCATATGCAAGTTAAATTATTATGAGTTCCTGTGCAAATTAAATAGTTATTAGTTCCAGGCCCTTTCTCCTTGATACAGACAGCAGCAGTCAGAAAAAGGGATCTGCAGAAACTTACTGGTTTCAATTTTGAACAAAAAAAAATTGTAAGGTGCTTTTTGTTTGTTTACTTGCTTACAAGAGCAAAGCCACTTCACAGTATTATATCACAATAACAGTAGCTATATATCATAATGTGTCACACTCCAGGACAAAGCTAAACTGCCTTTCATTTGTAAATATCCAAAAATGCACAGGAAGGGAAGAAGTGAGGTCATGGAATTTTCCCCCATATTCCACTAGAGAGCAGTATTCTTTTGTACAAAGCAGGTAGGTTATTCTCTGCAAAAGAACCTGTGAGGAAAATTGCCTGCTAAAGAAGGTTTCTGTGGCAATTTAAAAAGCTCTTACTCAGTCTTTAAAGTCTGATGCTCCAAACAAGGGGCAGATGTTTGCAGCAATGGTCTCCATTACATGAGCTACTTTGGGCTAGATTTATTTATTTATTTTTTTACAGTCATACTGGAAAAAAGAAATCCGATACAATCAGATGCGATATTCTTTCCAAATAAGTGAATCGTTAAGGTGGGAACTGCCCCACAACCCCTATGCACAAAAGGAATCCCCATCTTCTATATGAAACCATCAACAAAAACATCTAATTAGTAAAATAGCTGGGATACTATTGTGATTTCTGAAGAATTTTAAGTCCTTTAACTGTACCACATTTTTAAAGATTAATTTTCATGGTTGTCTGTTTTTTGAAGGTGGTAGTGGCAATCTCTGGCCTACAAAGATCTAAGACAGAAGTCTAACTGCACTCAAAATATAGAACCACGGGCAATTTGTTAGTATCTGTTTTACAGAACACTTGGCATTACAAGATGCAGAGAGAGAGACCTCTGCTTTGGATGTCTGAAGATTACAAATGCTTCTGTTATATCAATGTGTTTCTAACTTTATGTCTTGATCACATATAAACAGAAATGGAAAAACAAATGGTTTTGGCTGCCTTAGTGGTTTGATAAGCATAAAACTCCTGGGGAATCCATTTATTTTTCCCCCAAGAAGGAAATGAATATGCCTGTCAAACAGCTGGGTTCAATAGAGATTCCTTTTCAGGATAAAGGTTTGTTTCTGGTGCCAATCAGCAACAACTGAAGTGTTTTTCCCCCCCTCGGGGATCACAGTACCACTTTTATCCAATTATTCTTAGTGATTTCCCTTCCCCCTCCCCCACACACATACTTCATTCCACTGCTGTTTTGTCTTTCTTAAGATGTTGAACTCCAGTTGCAGGCAACAACTTCAATGGAGGGAAAAAAGAAATGGAAAAGGTTGATGCTAATGTGATGCTGAAAGGAAATCTACTTCAGTGCTCAGCTGGCTCATATCTAGAAATGCACTAAAGATCTCATATGTTGTACATTTTGATTCAGACAGATGTATATTTTTTCACTAGTTCTCTGGGACATTTGCTGTTGAGCCGAATGACTTGGCAGCAGTTATGTGAGGTGATAAACTAGCTTTTCTTTCACAAACAGCCCAAGCTTCCATGGAGAAAAAAAATCCAGGCATCTTGAAACTTAAATAAAAATAAAAGAGTAAGGGCAGTCCTAGACAATTACAAAGATGTGATTTTGGTGCCTGCACAGAGCCTTGTGTTTTGGGGGCAGGAAAGGTGCTTCTTTGTAAGCCCCAGCCCACGCCATCCGCAAACACACCATCTTGAGACTGCTAAATCCAAACCCATCAGGCCCCTACTCAATAATGACACTCATCCTGACTTTTTCCCAGTTGTTAAATCCCTCTCTCGTCCCCCTAATAGCTCACACAGCTACAAGGTTCTCCCAGTTCCAGATGTGCACAACACATGGAAGTCTGCCTGAGTCTCCTCCATATCTTCTTCAGGCTCCAACCTATACACCTAGCTGTCCGGATTCAAAGCAATATAAACCTGAGAAAAATATTTGTGTGTGTAGACAGCAGGGGAAAAAAGCTCAAACCAAGATAAGAGCCCAGGCTAACCCTGTAGCAAAGACATACCTTTACTTGGCGTAGTTTCTCACACAACCTGATGCTGGCCCCGATGTGAAATCTTGTCATCCAGAGATGAGGCAACTGGATTACAAAAGGATACTGATCACTATTAACAAGGGATTTTGTCTGAAACCCAGCCTCCACAAATCAAGCCCAGGTTTAGGAGCATTGCCTATAAATGCATGAGGTATGAGAAGGTAGCCTCTCACTTTATGACCTATGTTTATTTAACTGGGCTCCCTTGCTTTGCTTTAAGGTAACATCAGGATTTATGGATGCACCTTCCTGAACTAAAGTTCCATAAACATTGTAAGCCATCTGTTATTTCTGGTTGGATATGGCGGAAGGTTTGGTTTGGCTCTGATACGTAGGGGATACTTAACTTTATTTTCTCCTTAACCTTTTGCCCACTAATCTACTTTCCCTAGCCCATGACTTGGATCCCTGTCCAAAGGACTAGAGCGTAATAAACTGAATGGAATCAATTTCTCATGTTTACACACCAGGGCAGTTAAAAATAGGAACTGCCTGTCCAAATATACACAATACATTTCCATTGCTTTAAGGGTGAACAAAAACATTTCCTTTTCAATTCAGATCTCAGAGCTGACCTCCTTTTTATGGGTTTCTGACTCACAGAATCAGTTCGCCAGAAGAAAGGATGATTATAGTGTTAGAAGGACACTTTGTATATGTATCCCTGACTGTATGTCTGTCTGTGTGTTCATTTTCTTTTCCCTGACTTGCTAATGGAAGTTGAATAGTTTTTTTCCATTATAAAGGACAAGAGCTTTATATCTTTTGGATCTCATTCATGGTGAAAAATTACACATAACTTGATAGAGCTGCTAGTAATTTTTAAAAAATGTGTCATGCTTCTTTAGCCAAGACTCTCTGATCTGCAGGCCTTTGCCTTGCTGATGTAAGTTTGCAGATTCTAGGGCCAGCTCTGATCAGAACCAGCTGTTTATTCTCCAGTTCTGCACATCAGATTTTAAACGAAGGAGAAAGGCCAAATGGTCTGCAAAGCAGGCACCCAGGTCTGTGAGACAGGGAAGAAATAAAACCGCAGCTAAAAGTGAGGCATACCTTTCAATTCTGCTAAGCTGTCTTTTGCTCAGAAAAGCCAGTTGACTGCACCCTGATGTCAGTTTTAAATCCCACTCACTCTGATATTGCTTAGGTCAGAGGCAGAATGTCTCTAATGCAGGATAAGCATAAATCTTTAGGAAAAAAAGTTGCTTTCATAGTTTTCTTCTAGGTTTCTCCCTCAAGACATTTTTTTTAAACAAACATATTGATTAGGTCTCTCTGGCTTTCGGGCCATTAAGATTATCAGAAAAATATTTAGCTGCGTATTGACCCCATTTCTTGAATTAAAAAAGGGAAAGACACAGACAGAGAGAAGGCAGCCAACCTTTTAAGGAATAACATTATTTTTATATACAGCATTGTACTTCTGACAGGGTTTGGACCCTAATTTCAGCAAGGTACTTAAGTATATGCTTAATTTTAAGGATGTGAGTAACGCCAGTGTCTTCATTGGAACATGCTTAAAGATAGGCACGTGCTTAAGTTTATTGCTAAACTGGTGCCTTACTACTTTTACTCACCACTAGCATCCCTTGTCACACTCACTGCACAGGTGTATCTTGCAAATCATGCAGATATATAAAAGAAACAGCAGCCATATTTAGGGCTGGACAAGTTATAGCATCCGAGTTTATATTACAAAGGATAAACAGAAGTAACAGGCTCTTACTAAAACTTTTAATGAAAAGAAAAAGTCAGTGCTAGGCTCAGCTACGTCTACACTACGGAGACTATATAGCTGTAGCCCTCTAGTGCAGATGCAACCTACACTGACAGAAAGAGTGTAGGAACACCACTTCCCCAAACAAAGTTAGTTATGTCAACAGAAGCCCTCTTCCATTAGTACAGCTGCAACTACAGTGGGTGTTTTGTCAGCACAGTTATGTCCATCACAGGTATGGTTTTTTCACACCCCGACTGACGTAGTGATGTCAACATAACTTTTCAGTGTAGAACAAGACTAAAAGGGGCAGCTAGGTGTGAAAACAGATGTACGTGAACACAAAAGAGAGCACAAAGTGCCCCTAACACCTCTTTCAAATTATACCTATTTTGTCCTTTATTAATCTGCTTTTGGGAATGTGTTTTCAGGTTCAGAGGCTTAATTCTTCTCCCATTTAAATCAAGAGGAGTTTACCCATTGGCGTCAGTGAGAGCAGGATGATGCCTCAGACTAGTGAAATTAGCAGGGTTCGTGTCACCAAAAAGGAGAATAAAGAACCAATAACCATTGTCCTTACAACCAAAATAACATATAAGGAGGGCCTGACCTAGGCTTTGAATCTGCAGTGTGATATGCACCAGCCCCTGTACCTATGTGGAGTCCTGCTGACCTCAATAGGGCTTCATACCGGTAAAGGGCTCTACATATCTGATTGCATGACAGAATTAGGGCCCAAGAAAGGGGCTATATAAAGTAAGGAGAAATAATATGTTCTATATTAAATTAACTGACCAAGTCACAGGTGAATATTATCTCAGAAGTGATAGAGGTGCCTACTGGTTTTTCATTTTGTTTTTTTGTCCTGGGAGAGTTTCATTCAGTTCCAAGGCTTTCTGCAACCCAAAATACCCTCGGAATATATAAAGAAATTTAGAAAAACTGTTTTCTCACATGCTTTTTTATCTAATGGAGGTGTGTGTTGGATTATTAAAGAGGATTCACTTTTGAATCATTTCTATCATCAGGGACTGGCTAGGTTTTGGCCTACCCAGATACATCTCCCTCCCACTGGTTCTTCAGGAGGGAAGTTTAGCTTCCTTGTTCTGTATGTCATGTAAATTTATAGATGTCAGACACAGGGAGTTAGAAAATTAGCAAGCAATAGCTCAATGGGGATTAGAAACCCAGTGAGCAGAAATATTGCGATCCTGATGGAACAGCAACTTGCCTACTTGAACGTAGTGGCAAGCCGCACACAGATTTCAGGCAGGAAAAGGAAGGAAAAACACCAATCGCCTTGTTAAAATAAACTATTAAGTATAGATAAAAGGTAGAGATGAGAGAGATTTCCTTGTGCTTAGCAGTCAAACTGTTCTACCTGCAGATTACAGAGGAAATATTACAAAGAAATGAGTTCCATGCCACCATGTCTTGCAAAAGTAGACTATTTGTCAGCGTAATGCTATCCATACACTTTCAAAGTTTATGAGTACAGATTACTGGTACCAGAGTCTCCTCCATATACTACCCAATGAGATACAACACCTCACTGATCTACGGGAGGTGAGGTACAGAACATACATCGTAAAGGTTTCTCAGTGATTACAGACCTTACAATCCAGGCCTAACAGTTTCGTTCTAACTTTGTAAGATCAACTCTAAGTTTCCCTTAAAAATATTATTAAACAGAGAAACTGAACATTTCTCTTCCCCCATTAAACAATTTCCTAAAATCTGATTAAGCAAACCACTAAAAGGAGTTTGGAAAGCCCATGATTCCTGTGCAAGGAATAAACTGACATGAGAGAGTTGGTGAAAAACAAACTATGAGGAGAAAATTGCAACGGTGAAGAAAAGGAAATAACATATCAGAGGGAACCTCAGAGGAGGTAGAATATGTGGGTTTTGCCCTCAGGAAAGGGAAAATAGATGGGAAGATGAGGGGTGGAATAGACAAGAAAGGGCTGTGGAGAGCTGAATGGACCAAAGGCGAATCCAGGGGGAAAGAGAGAACAGAAGAAGTGGAGCAAGGGAGACAATTTAAATTGGAAGGGAACAATCAGCCATACCACACAAAAGAAAGAATGAGCAGGAAAGAGAGAATGAGATGAAAGGAGAAGCATTTTTTTCAAAGGAAGAAATGGAAAAAGACAAGGTGGGCATAGAAAATAAATGGTAAAGAGAAATGGGAAAATAGAAGAATGATGATGGACAGAATAAGTGGGAGATACAAGGAAACTTTTAAAACAAGAGTGGACATTTTCTAAAAGACATGCTCTTGTTCAAACAGGAATTAATTCAGGGAAGGTCTATGGCCTGTGTTATACAGGATGTCAGACTTGATAATCACATTGGTCCCTTCTGGCCTTAAGATATATGAATTTATTAGTGGAAAAGCAGGGAAGAAAGAAGTGGAAGAAAGAAAAAGCAACAAAATATACAAGTTGGAGAGTAGTATTCCATTACATTTTATAGTCTGTCCCCAGAAAATGTCATTTATTGCGGTAAGTTGGGAGAAAAGAGAGGGGATGGTTTGCTGCTTTGAGCTCATGTACTGATATTTTCATGTGCTTCTGTCAGAGTTACAGTATTAGCTGCACCTTTCACCTCTATTACGTCTCTCCTGAGAGCACCCTTTCAAGTGACAGGCCTTGCAGCCCCACTTGTACTGTAGAAGTCCACCGACTCTTAGACCGGACCATCAGGTTGCAGCTGCCCAGTTTACAAACTGTGTTTCCTCAGCAAATCCAACTGTGTTTGGAACCTGCCTTCTAGGAGCTGTGACTAGTAAGTACATGCATTGATTCAAAAAGCAGCTTCTTCAAAACAAAGTATATATCGCAGAGACATAGTAATCGGAAAGAAAAGAGTTTAAACAATAAAATGGCTATGTGTATATCAGTCTTACCAAATAGCTTAGGTAGGTCTACCTTATCCCAGATACCCATGCTTCTACCAGCAAAAAAGTTATTTTGTTGACATAGCTTAAACCACTTCCCAAAGAGAATAAGCTATAACAGCAAAAGGACTTTTTTTGCCAGTATAATTGCAGCTACACTAGGTCATTTGCAAGCATTGCTATATTGGTTGGGGGGTGGAGTATTTTGAGAATACTCCTAACTGACATAACTATGCTGGTAAAATTTTCTAGTGTAGATCAGGCCTTCATACAAAGTTAACTAATTTTCACCCAGTTCTGCTATCATGTTAAGCAACTAAAAGAAAAACAAAGAAAATAATCTCTGATTTACAAGAATGTACAGAATACCCTTCTGTCTATGGGAGTCTCTTGGACTGATAATCCCCCTCCTGGCCCAAAACTCCTACACCTGCTCTGGCTACATCTTTCTTTTAAAAAGTGGATTATGAATTTGATTAGTTAAGTACAAAAGTGATCCCAATAAATCATAATTTGACTAGATAATGACATATTCTCATGCTTCTCTTCTATAAGAGAAAATACAAAGAATCTTTCCAAATAATTAAACATCATAATTCTGAATTGTCTTTAATTGCTGAAGAGAAAGACCTGATAATGCTGCAGTCCAGGAATGCTGTTCTGTGATTATTTAACAATTGAGCTGATCTCCGGTTTCTGCACTTGAAGATTATTTCTTTTCTTTTCTTATGAGAGTATACAGCTATTAGCAATATTAACTAATGTCCCTGAACATGGCTGGAGATGGATAAGCAAAACAGTGGGCTAGACTGGGAGTAACTTTTAATTCTTTTCAAAATCAAAATTTTGGTGCTTTAAACTATTCACTTTTTTTTTTTTTTTTTTTGCCAGCACTGTAGGTAAGCAAAAAGTATTTTATTTTCCTGCATATGCTGTATAAAAAAGCTGAGCAACATATAGTTTCATGAGAGAGTGCACCAAGGTGGCTAGACTGGAGAGATTGTCTTGGGGTACAATCCCAGGTCTATCATTCTTTTGTTGTATGACACTGGGAAAGTCACTTCACTTCTGTACAGTTTATCCCTTTGTAAAATAGGGTGGCATTATATTTACCTAATAAAAGCATTGTGAGACTCCATTAATTCATGCTTGTGAACTATTTTGTGATCTTTGGATAGAAGGATCTATACAGCAGTGTTTCCTTGGCAACCTCAAAGTTTCCATGGTTCATGTGAACCTGATAGAAGACTTGGGCTGGCCCATACTACCCTCATTCCCCAAACAGGACATCAGGGACCTTCAACTCTTAACAGAACCGAGAGTCTCTCTTTAAAGGTCACATCCCCCTTCCGGTGCCTTTGAAGATAACTCATCCACCTGCAGCACCGCCTTTTCTTGTGCGACAGCCAGTAGGCCCATTCCTTTGTAAATGTGTGTCATTTTCCCTCCATTGCAACACTAAAACTAGAGGCGTGTTCCCCAGTTCTGCTGCTGCTGCTGCTGGACAAGAGCAAAGATTCAGTCTAGCTTTAAGGATGAAAACGCATCTACACCCAACCCTGCCCTTCCCTCCCTCCCCAACTTCTACACACACACACTCACTGCTTTCTTTAAACTAGTGGCACAGTGGCTGCTCCCACTAGGATGTTCCAAGGGCATTGTGTCTGCCTGAGGCACAATGCCCCACAGAGCTCCTGCTGAGGCAGTGCACCACCTCCAATTCAAGATTGTGCCTCCAATGCATGATTGAGCCCTAAGTTGAAAAAACATATGAAACCAATAACCAGAAGACTGAGTGAGTTCAAAAGGAAACAGATAATAAATAAGGAAAACAGACCAATGAAATATGAAACAGCAAACTGAAATGAGGATAATACAAATATTGCCGCCAACTTAGCAGACTAGTCAGTATTTGGGGGGTGGGAGGTGGGGAGGCTCAGGAGTGTTATCTGACATCTCTTATTTCCTTTACCAATTCCTCTACACTGAAACTGAAGTTCCATGCTTAATGGTGACAACAGAGAAGTCCAGCAACCCCAGAGCGTGCAGCAGTAGGCATGTGTCTTCTTTTCATTTAAAGTATATTGCAGCAGCAGTAGGCATGTGTCTGGATTACATCAAACCTGACTTCAGATTTTGGCTGCATCCAGCACCTCTGGATGCAGACCCTGGTAACATTTATCACTGTTTCTAGATCCTCTCCATTTTGCCTGTTGCACTGACAAATGTGGATCAAACCAACAAAGCCCAGCAAGAGCTTGAAGACCATTGTGTGGGACTCTTGGGATAACTCTAAAATGTCTTCTTCTGTGATCTCTTGTTGGCACTATCTATATAAAGTTGCATGGAAATAAACTGCATTGTTGTTTTCTGACCTCAGGCCGGTGTCATTTCTTTTCTTCTTCATGCTCAGAAGTATCTTCCATGATGTTGCTGAGAGCCAAGAGTGCAATGCTCTTGTAAGAGCTGAATAAAAACGTGGTGGTACTTACTGAATAACACTAGAGCTTGGGCCCTCATTCTCAGTGAATGTTGATAACAGAGGCCACTTCAAACTGATAAAGCTGCATTAGTGCTTTTAAATTTGTCCTTGGGAATACGCTCATCTGGAACAATGATTGCAGAGACAAAATCAGATGAATGCTGCTTTCAGAACTAAATTACTGCTCCAAGAGAACAGCTCTGAAAGAAATACATTTGAAGAGTCTGGAGAGTAATTTCATGGAAAACAAATTGGTAGCCAGTTTAAAAAAAGGGGGGGGGGGATAAAGGATTGTTGAAAATACTACAAAACAATTTCTGTGAAATACTATGGTTTATCTCTGAGTTTGATTACTGACAATAGAAAGAGGGTTCAAAAAACATAAACGTGCTATATTCAAAAAACATGTGCTATATTTTTAAAAGTATGTATTCCTAGAACAAGAGCTTGTCCAACAAACCAATATTACCTGTCTCTCTGCACATAAATGCATATGTGGATGCATGTACAATGTGTGTGTGTTAATGAGAGAGAGAGTGAATTAGAGACGCATAATCGTGTCTTTCTATTAGCATTAAGGCTGTGTTCAGTTTTTCATTTAAAGCAGCAATTCAACCCCTTTGGGTTTTTTCTTTTTTGTTTGTTTGTAGTTTTATGGATAATATAGTCTCCCCCCCAAAAAAAATTACAGCACATAATTTGTGAGTAAAGACTGAGTTTTCTGTGGAGTTTTTAATTAAATCTATTTCCGAGTCTATGAGTTATAATTAATTTTAAAATCAGAACTTCAAGAAATATTCCCTGGCTTACTTTGTTTCAGATGTCCTTTGGTAACAAATGGCAAGTGCATTGTCCTTCAAACTGTCCATACATGTAAAATTCATTGCCAGTAAATGCCAAATGCATGTTTCAATAAACAAGATTGTATTTAAGCAAAGTTATTAACACTTTTCCTATACTCAAAATGGTCACAATTTCCTATAAGTTACATGGGACTGAAGTTACGCAGATGCTGATATCCTTGGTTAGGATGACCACTGTTTCACTAGTGTGTGTGTGGTAGTGGCAGCCACTGTTTCACATCATTTCTAAAGGGGCTTAAGAAACAAGCTACCCTCAGGGAAGATGGCTACCATTTCACTAAATGTTATCATCTCTCTCAAACTTCAAATCTGCCAGCATGTGACACAAGCAATTGAAATGTGTGACAAATGGTCAAAATGTAGAACAGCTGCCTTTTGTTACAGGTTAACAGATTACATATTTTTTTAAAATCCTACATAATCTGTTTTAAAGTATATATTTTAATAAGTGAATTAAACAAAGCTGTTTTAAAAAACCTAGGAAATCAAAGTTCCATCATGAAAAAGCATAAGTAGTATTAGAGTCCCCCAACTAATATTTCTAGGTTATTTTGATCAGTGTATGGTATTTTCACTGACATAGGTAACCTGCAGAAGAAAAAAGGTGTGTATGTTTTCCCAGTTCTGTTCAGGATTGTATTAATTACTTTGGAAAAACAACTATGGTTCCTGGTTTTTTTTCCCTGTCCCACTTTTACAATTCAGAAGAGTCCTTTCAAAGGTATATATGCAAAATACTTGTTTCGCAAGGCTCCTGTCACATCTTATTTTCCAATAAATATCCACACCTAAACCACCACATTTTAAGTCTTTCTGTGCTTTCTTCCAATCTAATGACTAAAGAGGACTTTTTGTTTACTGGCCACTCCCCAAAAAAATGTTTAAAAAGTAATTTTGGATCAATCAGAAATGAATTGTTTTGAAATTTTTTAGTGAACTGAAACTAATATGTATACTATATATATATATAATACTATATATATATACTATATAAATGTATAGTTTTGGGTTGAACATTTGGCCTGAAATGAAAAGAGCTTTGTTAAGCATTTCAACTTTTTAAAAAACAAACCTGAAGAAAATTTCTAAATAAATAGTCATTTAGAATAAAAAATAAAATAAAATATTTCATTTAAACAATGTTAAAATATTTGGTGGACAGCAGGAGCACTGGATCCATTTGGAAAATGAAAAAATCATTTAAAATGTTGAAATTATTAAATTTTCTGTCTCACGATGTTCAAAACAGAACAATTTTTCAGTATTTGTCCTCTTTTGCCTCCCCCCCCTTTTTATGCTGCTGAATACAATGGGATGTATGATTTCCATAGTTTCTTCCATTTTTTTTTCATTTTCCAAATGGAATTATCAAACATTAACTGTTTAATTAATTAAAAACAACCCTTAATTTTAAAGATCAAAAGGTTACATTTTTAGTTAATATGAATGAGTAAAAACAATGTAGTAGAGCATTTTTATTCCAGAAAATTTGCATTTTTAATGCTCCTCTCATTTAAAAGTATATGACTGGATTTTCCGTTGGGTGGGTGGGCGAACAACAAAAAACCCAGAACTTTGGTCTGAAAAATTCAGATGAAAGGGATAAACAGATATTTGTAAGTGAAAATATGAGGTTATAGAGGAACTTACTTTTGCAGGCTTAATTAAATGATTTACTATCTGAAAATTCTTTAATACTACTCATGTAACAGTCAGTAATACAAAGGTCTCTTTGTATTAAGTGCTGTTCAAACAGAAGAGAAGGCAGTCATTGCCATGAAAAGTTTATAATCTGAAAAAACAAAAACCATATATTTATAAACTTGCTTTGTCAATTAATAGTTTGTTAACTTTATTGCAGCAGGTAGCTAATATTTAATAATTCAGTGTTCTCATAGTAATGGCAAAGGTTGTATATCCCAATCTGCCATTATTTTCCATTCCTAAGATAGGTAGAACTTCACTTAAAATCAGTGAGAGTTTTGACTGTATTTGTACTGGAGGATCAGAATCTGAAGCATTATCCTAGCAATCTTTTGACCACACGCAATGAAACAACACTGAAGAGAAAATCTAAGATCTCTTCCATAAAATCAGTTTAGACAAAACCCAAGAAACTCACTATAAAATTCACTATATTGGAAAGATAGAGTTAATGTTTTGTTCTTGAAAATCTATTTTTAAAAAGGCTCCTAAGTGCTAACCTACTTTGACTAGCCAATAATATATAATTTAGGATATGTCTACACTGCAGAGTGAAGTCAATTTAATTTAAATCGACGTCTACCTGTTAAGCTACAGAAGTCAGAGAAGCGTGATCACACCATGCTCATTGCATTGGGGGATTGTGTCCCCACCATCCATTCTTGCATCAACAATCAAAGCAGTGCACTGTGGGTAGATATCCCACAGTGCAACAACCCACAGGGGTGTTTGGGAAGGTTGTCATCCTCCCATGATGCAATGTCCTCCATCCCTCCCCCCCCCCCACTGTCCCAAACAAACAGATGGACGAATGCCTTTTCATGCCATTTTTCAAAATTCTTCAGTCTCTATCGCACGCATGCCATGGAGCCCACTCAGCTTTGCACTATCATTGTGAGCATCACAAACACCTCACGACTTATTCTGCAGTATTTTCATGGCCAAGACAGGAGCTGCAGTGCTGAAAATTGTCATGTTACTCAAGCTGCCTTTTTACAAGCCATAGAATGAAACAATTCCCATTTGCTGCTGGCTGTCATGCACCATCTGCAGTCGTGCAGTGCCGCTTCTGCTTCCGGGAAACAAGCAGTGACTGGTGGGATCGCATCATTTTGAAGGTGTGGAACAATGAGCAGTGGCTGCAGAACTTTTGTATGCAAAAGGCCAATTTCTTGGAACTATCCCCAGCCCTGAAATGCAAGAATCCTCACTTGAAACCTGCTCTGACAGTGGAGAAGAGAGTGGCCATCGCTCTCTGGAAGCTAACAATGCCAAACTGCTACTGGTCAGTTGGGAATCAATTCAGCATTGGTAAATCCACTGTGAAAGCTGATGTGATACAAGTGTGTGAGGCCAGTAATAGACTTCTGCTAAGAATGGTAGTGACTTTGGGAAACGTGCAAGATATAGTGGAAGGCTTTTCTGAAATGGGGTTCCCAAACTGTGAGGGGGCAATAGATGACACTCATATCTCTATCTTAGCACTTGACTACCTTGCCACAGAGTACATAAACCAAAAAATATATTTCTCAGTGGTGTTGCAGGCCCTTGTGGACCACAGGGGATGCTTCACTGATATCAGTGTGGGGTGGTCTGGAAAGGTGCATGACACATGCATCTTTAAGAACTTAGATCTGTTCAAAAAGATGTAAGCGGACTCTTTCTTCCCTGGCCAAAAAATAAGTATTGGTGATGTTGTCCTGGGAGACCCTGCATACCTCTTGATCCCCTGCTTAACGAAGCTGTACACCGGGCCCCTGGCCAGTGAGAAGGAGCATTTCAATAATAGGCTCAGCAAGTACAAAATGTTGGTGGAATGTGCATTTGGACATTTAAAGGCACACTGGCGCAGTTTGCTCACTAGGTTAGACCTCAGTGAAAGAAACATCCCAATAATTATGTTTGCCTGCTGTGTGCTCCATAATGTCTGTGAGACAAAGACGGAGAAGTTCCCATTGGGTTGGATTGTGGAGGCAGATAGGCTGGCTGCAAATTTTGAGCACGCAGATGCCACTGCAACACTGAGAGCCAACTGCAGAGCACTGCAACTCAGGGAAGCATTGAAAAACCGTTTTTGCAATGCGACATAGTAATGTGAGTCACTTATCTGTGCTGTGCTTTGCCTTCCCAACCCCTATGCATGTAGTTCTGTGCCCCACTGCCTTTCCCCACTGCAAATCCCACCCACTCTCAAGAAATAAAGAGTAATGAATTGTAAAGCAGTACATTTTTGTTGGTGATGCTTTAACAGTGGGGGCAAAGGAAAATAACGTAATGCTTTGCATGTATTGTCTGGGGGCTGAGAGGGGATACAGAACCAAGCTTGGCTGTGCAAACAAGAAAACACACACATTACCAGTCCCTAAAAAGGCTGTCACTTCTTTCTGCTCCCCTCAACCAGCAACGAGTACAGCACTACTGCACCCTGCTCAACCTCCTCCTAGACCGCTTGGGGGGGCTAGGAAAGAGTGCATTGGTTCAGAGTTTTGCAGGGGCTGCAGATGGAGTCTTTCCTGCCGCTGAGCTTCCTGAAGCTCAACCAGATGCCTCAACGTGTCTGACTGATCCCTCATTATACACAGCATCTCATCCTGTATTGTACGCTCATGCTCCTGGGCTGGCCTTCCTGTTGCCCATGTCCATGTTCTGTTTTCTGATAATGTAATCCTCCAGGCTCTGAGCTCTGTGTCAGAAGCCGCAGAGGTGTTCATTATCTCATTGAACGTGTCATCCCGAGTTTTTTTTTCTGCCTCCTTATCTGTGACAGGTGCTTAGCAGGAGTAGTAGAGGCTGCACTGAAGCCCACGCTGTCCACTGAAAGGCAAGCGAAGCACAAGGTATCCATTATTAGCTGGTCCCATGGATGAAAAGCAATGTTACAATGTAAAAAGAACTCCGCTGTATAGTCCCAAGGAAATGCTAGACCCGCATACCAGTGTCTATTGCACGGGTCGGAGTGCTGTTCCAGCCATGGTAAGTAAGGGGCTGATGCATCTATTTTAACAAAATCTGCTTTGCACATTCAGCACAAGTCCATGCTTCTCCGAGCAGAATAGCTGTGGAGCTCCCTTTGTTCTTTCAAAAACCATTTTGGAAGAGGTGATCCAAAGGGTGTGGGGTTTTTAGGGGTCAAGAAAAGGGTGTGGGGTTTTTAGGGGTGGAGAAAAAATATAGGCACTCATTTGCGGATCCCTGAGAGCTATAGCAACATCCCATCTAGGAACTTGCAATTTACTGACCCAAGAAACCATCTATGGCTGTGGAATAACAAGCACTTCAAAAAAGTGTATTGTGTGGGTTCTGTAAGTGTGTGGCATCTTCCTGAGGTGACCATGAGTGATATCAGTCTGCTGAAGGTAACACAGGCAGAAAGGGTGAATTTGTTGCAAGCATCTGGTTACAGGTCTAGCCTGTATGCTGCTATGCCATGTTCCGTGATGATGCCTCAACAATTAATAATAGAGTGGCAGGTGAAAGCATCCTGTTGCAGTGGAAGAAATAAGGCTGACCTCCCCAGAAACCTTCTGCGAAGGATTGCAGAGTACCTACCTGCAAGCTTCCTGGAGATATGCATGGAGGATTTTTGGAGCATTCCTGTGCACATAAGTAAACTTTTCTGGGGTGAACCCTATGCTTAAGCACACCAACTGCAAGCAAGCCCATTCCCACCACCACACACACTATTTTCCACTGTTACAAGAAGCTGGACTGAAGAGATAAGTAAAGAAATGCAATTTGCAGTGCATACTCACCTGATGTGCCTTCCACGGTATCCCAGTCAGTCATAGTTTCCTGGTTCTGGCACGGCTGCTCTTGTTTAGCAAATAGCTCCTGGCTTTCAGGGAGAAGGGATACCCCATTCGCCTGCCCCCTGTTCTCCTCATCATCATCCTTCTCCTCGTCTACAGACTCATCCTCATTCATCCTGGCCTTGGATTCCCCTGAGGTGGTTCCTTGTAAAAGCAGCATGTTTTTGGTGACGAACCAGAATGACTGTTAGCTTTCCTAGTTTTTTGATACACCTGCCTCAGCTCTTTGATCTTAACATGGCACTGATGAGTGTCCCTGTTGTGCCCCTTCTCCAATATGCCGCAAGATATCGTCTCATAGATATCCAAATTTCTTTTGCTGGCTCAGAGCTGAGCCAGAAGAGACTCTTCGCCCCACAGACTGATGAGATCCAAGACCTCATGTCAGCTGCAGGCTGGATCATGATTTGGACATGTAGTTGTCATGATCAATTGTGCTGGCAAGCTCTCTCCATGCTGACCTAACAGGAAATGCGAATTCAAAATTTCCCAGGGCTTGAGGAGAGAGGCTGTTTCCTGTGTACATGGCCATGGTGCAGGAAAGTGCGAATGTCCAGAGCCATCACAGCAGAGCATTATGGGATACCTTCCAGAGGCCAATGACTTCGATTTACATTGCGCTCTGTCTACACTGCCACTCCTTCGATCCATACAGTTCAACTGCAGCGCTATGCCTCTTGCAGAGGTAGTTTTATTAAGTTGAATTTTCCCACAATTTAGGTCAGCGGAACTGACCCGCCATACATTATGTGATCGATGGAAGCCACATTCCTTATCAGTGTAGACCAGGCCTTTGTATACATAGACTGAGAGGGAGCAGAATCCACAGAATGCTAGGTGAAGAAATTCAGTAGGCCAAAATAATTTGTTACATATTTGTGGCATTTTCCTGGCTTAATTACTGGAATGCTCTGTAGACAGAAGCGTTATTGGCCCTGTCTCTGTATATTGACCATACTTGTTGCCAAAATTCCACAGAAAACAGGAAACTAACCTAGTGCCATTTTTCTTGTCAAATTAGCAGTAATCCATAAAACAACGAGGAAGACGATAATGTACAAGTAGCACAAAGCAAACCTTCATATACATGTTTTTACTTATTTTTCATTGCATGGTTCCTGTTAACATCAATTAAGCGATGCCCCTAACAGCTGTTACCATTTGTGCTTAAATTTGATGTGGTAAGAGATTTAAAAAGTGGCAGCATTAGGCTCCTGCAACCCATGCAATTGCAAGGAGTCCCATGGCAGCAAGTGGGTGCCCTGACATGGTGACTATGTTACTTATACAACATGACAAACACAGCTGTGGTGGAGTTGGAATATGCCCCGACCTGCATGGAAGAATGTAGTGTGAGAGGCCACACTGTAGAGCAGGGGGTGGGCAAACATTTTGGCCTGAGGGCCACATCTAGGTATAGAAATTATATGGCAGGCCAGTAATGCTCTGGGAGCGGCTCCAGTTAAGGTGCCGCTGGGCCCACATGGTGGGAGAGGGACGGGGGGAAGGAGCAGGGCCGTGAGGGGGGAATGGCTGCTGGGCCCATGTGGTAGAAGAGGGGTGGGGGAAGCGGCCTCTGCTGCACCACACAGCTTGTTCTGCAACCTTTCCACAGAGCACCTGAATGGAGCTTGCGGACCACTGGTTGAGCTGGAGGGCCTGATTAAAAGCATAGATGGGCCGTATGCAGCCCGTGGGCCAGAGTTTGCCCACCCTGATATACAGCAAAATGCCATCTTCCATGTCCCCCCACAGGACAAACACTGATCCTTCATCCCCTTTTTCAAGTGTGTAGGAAGCCCTTCACTTGGATTACGTGCATGATTACAGAATGCTTATTCAAATGTGTTTGTTCTATCAGTCCCTGGGGTTCAAATTCCAAAAACACTTATGCACCTGCTTAACTTCCCTCACATGTATAATTGTGTTGAAGTCAACAGGACTATTTATGTGCATGATGTTAAGGGTGTACTTTAGTGTTTGCACAATCAGAATCTTCCATATGTGCATTGCTTTACTCATGTAAGCAGTTTCAGTAGCTGCTCAGCAAGTCAGGTTTTGCCATTCACAACAGTTTGCAAGGTCAGGGCTTCAATTTGCACCATCAAGTGGTATGATAACCTCTAGGATGTTTATTGAAATTGTTGCAACACTACTTATGTCTTTTTAATTTGTGGGAAAAAAGGATTAGTACTGCTGCAGAAAGACCTGACTGTAGGGGACAAGCTTTGCATCAGTGGGATAAATATAAAGCTATTGTCAGTTTTATATTTCTGATCATGATTGAACATATTGCCACAACGTTTAAAGTTTTGTTAAGTTTTCAGAAGAAACTGATATAAACATATTCATAGTTCAGGATTAAATTTCTTTGCTTCTGCAGTTGCACACAATTTGATAAACTAAGGGTAGCTCAACTGATGCCCAAGAGACATTAATATATAAAATTTCAATTAAATGTTATGGGCTGTGTTTTTTTCCCCATTTTGATTGCTATGGTGATGTTTAAACTAAAATAAATAAAACAAAACCTCACACAATTCAAATAATCCTCAGAGATTTTATCATTTTCAACACCAATTTTGCTTTGTCAATTATTATCATTTTTAATGTATTGCTGTCAATTGCAAGCACAATGGGAGATCTGCCTAACTCTGCTAACCTAGGATATGTGCAATTAGCTAAAACACAGAGTGATACTTGTGCTGAGTAGTCAATTTCCTTCTCCTGTTGTGTTAATCATCTTCACATAATTATAAAGTAGTGGGTCATAGCACTTCTACTTCAATGTGGAGGATACCATGTGCCTGTTTAATGTGCTATTACCATGAAGTGAATTCCAGAGATTTATAACCTTGTTTACTACTTTCCCATCCCATCCAGTAATTGAAAAGGATTCAATTCTTTAGAGAAAATAAAGTACTCATTGGTAGTACGAAGTTTATTTGATACCATGGTAACAAGCAATTCTTTTATGTTAGCTTCAAACATTATTTTCCTTTGTGAAATTATTGTTATAAGTTTTAACTTGCATAGTTGTAAATAAGATGCACTTGGAATGTAGGTCTCAAAATGAACTTATTAAAACTGGGGGTGGAGGTCTCTAGTAATGAACTTTGCAACACTTCCATAATTGGTGAGAGAGAACATTGGGACATTTCTTTCTATCCCATATTTAACCATGCCTGAATCATTGGCAATTGCTTTAAGCAGCACTGATTCTTCGGTGTACCAGACTTTTTATTTCTCACAGTAGCTAGATTAAAATGTTTACTGTTAATCCATTTGAGGTCTATAACTACAGACTTAGTCCCAAAAGAGTTTATTTATTTAAATGCCTTGGTCTGTACCTCCAAAGACTGCCTCTAAGGCCATCAGAAATCACTACTTGGGGCTCCCCTGCTTTGGGGAAACAAGAAATATAAAGGAGAATCTCTGATTTACTTTTTGCCTTTTTTTTTAAGTTGGTTTTCAGCCTTTTTTCTTAGATAAAGATGGCAAAGTTAGAGTCTGCTCCAACTTCTATTGAGATCAATGATTTGGAGCCATAAGTAACTCCAATGAGGGATCAGCAACTTGAGAACTTGCACTTCAGCTACTTTATCTCAAGAAATTGGGGCTATATTTTTCTTAAAATCTCTCCCAGGCACAGCTGCATCTGTGGCAGGGAATGTGGGAGCTCTAATATATACCAATCTGTTGGAGATTTTAAGAAAAATGCCACTACAGACAATTCCGCAGGGAAAGATGCTTTGTGATCTTTAATCCACAGATAATATTCCAAAAAATAATTTTATTTTAATAAATTATTCAATCACTAAATTCTAAGTTTAAAGATTTAAAGGATTCCGTTTTACTGGCTATACAAGTTACAACTGCTGAAGAATTCTGAATAGCTAAGTGACAATTAAAGAAGGGTTGCTGAGCAGAGATAGGGTCTGCCTATCAAGGAAGGGGAAGAGTATTTTTGGAAACAAACTGGCTAATTTAGTGAGGCAAGCTTTAAACTAGGTTTGATGGGGGAAGGAGACAAAAGCCCAGAGATAAGACTAGAACAGGGAGACTGGGGTGAAGGGTCAGAATCTGGGGGGAACGTGGGCAATCACAGCAGACACAAAGAAAAGACAAGGGAGAATATGGGGGGGGAAGGTTACAAGAATATTTTATAATGGACAGTATTAGGCACTGCTTCCAGGTCCCCCTCTAATAATGCAACACAACAGTGGTTAGAAGATGTTCCTTGTCTCTGTTAGATTTTTTTTTTTTGAAACAGGGTTCACCTTTCCTAAACCACAGCACAACTTCACCAGTAGCAGCTTCAGTAAGAGCAATAGTAGAGTGCAATGTGTTATTGACCAATGGTTTTTGGTGTTTTAATTGCCATGTCACATAGACTTGCCCTAAGAATTAGACAATAGGACAGAACC
Organism: Mesoclemmys tuberculata; assembly: GCA_007922155.1. Classification (NCBI taxonomy): domain Eukaryota; kingdom Metazoa; phylum Chordata; order Testudines; family Chelidae; genus Mesoclemmys; species Mesoclemmys tuberculata. Next base: position 21,393,659 of record ML675612.1, on the reverse strand, counting down.
CTCTCTATGCTAGCACTTCTACCAATGGTGAAAGGGTGAAAGTGCACTGCTGCTAGCTACAATGAGAATTTAAGGGGGAAAAAGCCGAGATGCGGCGTGGTTATCAATGTAAAACCCTTAGGACAATACTTAATCCATGATGTTCTGGATGAGGTAGTTATTTCATTGAGCTGAGAATTTGCTGGTCTCTAGAAGTGATATTGAAACAATAATTGAAATTAGCTGAGAAAAATAGATAGCATAAAACTCACAAGATGCTTGAGTAGGTACAGCATGATGGAAAAAAACCCAAAGGGATGGAACATATCTTCTTTTTATAAGAAAATTATGTCTGCTTGCACATCTCTCGGTTTTGACTAATTTGCTCAGCATATGTGCGAGCACCCTTTTTTGCTGTTCTTTTTGTAAATAAAAATAGTATAATGATTCAGGGGTCCAATTTTATTTTTAAACCAGAGATTGGGACAATCCTTAGACTACCAGACTGTGTCAATATACATTTTAGAATGCAACTCCACATGTGATTATAAGCAATGGAATTGTATGTAATGACTGCCAAACAGTTTATCTTTCCATAAGAATCTGCTCCTTCAGTGGGAATGAAATTCACCATTTACCACCACACTGAGCTTTAATAATTGAATAGTATATAGGGAACTCTGTGGCACATGGGGAAAGATGGAATCCATCACCTCTATTCACCTGCAAGTGATGGGCTGGAGAGCAGTCTATGTGAGTATTATTCCAGCCTAAAGACAGCACTACATTCCAATTTTTAGGAGCACCTACCTATACAGCCAAATAGGAGGCACTTCTATACCTGTAAGGAGTTTGGATTACTGGATCAACTTAATAGAGCAACCAATAGTTCTGCCCTCTCCCTTAATTATTTTTCTACATCAGCCTACTCAGGACCATCATGGAACCTTATATGACAAAATGTGGGTATGGATGCCCTTCTGAGTGACTGCTCCACCTGCATTCCTCAGTCCCATGGAAGGACAAAGTGGACTTCAGTAATAGAGAGGGTCTTATATAACAGGAAATTTTGTCCTACCATATGTTCTAATAGGACCATAATAGCTCAGCATATGATATTGAGCCATGACAGCTCCCTGGATTATTTTTTTAATTTCAGCATGATTTTTCTGGTCCTTAGGTGGGTTTTAGTGTGTGAAAAGAGAAGGAATCTGCCATAGTCAGAGTTATATCTTTTTGCCCAAATATCTTAATTATGAAATTCTGCAGTGGCATGACAAAGGGGGAATGAGGGGAATCCTATTTTCATCGACTCTCATATAAGACCTTGAAAGATTCACTCTAAAGTCTTATTACACTATTTGAGCCTACTTATAACACTGTCTAGGTCAGTTCTTATATTTGAATAATTGTGATATTGTAGTAAAATTCACAGGATGGAATCCTGGCCCCATTGGAGTCAACAGCTAAACTTCCATTGACTTCAGCAGAGCCAAGATTTCACAGAGTTCAGTAACTTTCAAACATGTATTTTCACTGCTTTTAATCTGAGATTCCTCAAATACACACACTCTAAACCTGTGTACAAAACTGTAAAACAATATACATAATCACCTGACAAAAGTCAACCACATTAGACTCCCATTTTATAATGGTACGCTATATATTTTCCACAGTCACCACCAGCACTTGACAAAAGTCCCAGTAAACCAATAAACCTACATGCCCCACAGATCAACAACTACTATGTTTGGTGGACTGGCCTAGGTCTACTACCCGCGTTATAATAAGGAGTCTCTCCTGAAGACATTTTTACTTATTTTTAAGGCTTATCTGTTTTAAGTGTATTAGGTGTTTGTTTCTGTATTCATTTAGTAAAAAGGACAGCAAAAGGTTTAGGGGAAAAAAGTCCTTGAAATGGTCCTGTCTAACTGTCTTTAAGGATCAAAATACTGTAACCACAGCCAGAAAAATGAACGGTTAACTGATTTTCAGTGGAGCAAAAAATTATATTTAGTGAGTAGGGAAAGATCCAAGCCCTGTTGGTGTGCCAGATAATTCAAAGGAGGAAAGCTTTTCTTTTCATCCTTAGCTGTAAAGTCTGGAAAACATCTTTTCCTAAAGGAACTCATCTATTATTAATTCCATTATTCCAAGTTATTTTTTCACACCGAAGTGGTTAGAAAAAAAGAGGATGTTCTCACCCACCATGCTGGGGTAATAAATACAACTTTCTTTATGAAATAAATAATTAATGAATAATTAATAAATACAGACTTCTTTATGAAAAGAGACCAAATCAGAGATGTAGGAAGGGACAGTGCAATATAGGGGCTTGAAAACAAGACGGCATTTGAATTTGATGTGCAGCACAATGGGGAGCCACTTGAGTGACTCAGAGTGGGATGTTCCTATTGCCATCCAACATCTTGACAGATGAAAGGAAACACAGCAAAGTCAGTCTGTCAATGGTGTTTAACAATAGTGTGGGAGAAGAGCCCAATCCGTGAGGGGCAGATCTTCCCACAGTGGTTACAAGTCCACTCGCCAGATGGAGATTGGAGCACACTCTGCTTCCTGGCTCACCTACCGGCCTCATCCTGGGCTCTCTGATAACTCTCTGTGATGACTGCACCAGCCTTGACCCAGCTTCTTCAGACTGAGAGGTTGTGGACAGGGCTGTCCCAGTTGTAAGTGGGAATACTGAATTTCTTGAGACCCTTCTTGACTTTGTCACTCTATCGGAGTTTTGGTCCTCCTCTGAGCCACGGGTAGTTCTTGAATTGGCCACAGAAAACAACCTTCAGCAGATAATCTTGAGGCATTGGCTCCCATGTCCCAGCCAGAAAAGCCTGTGAGCATCAAGCATAATCTGCATAGACTGTAGGTTGATTCTCTCAATGATCTCATTGTTAGTGATCTGTTCATCCCAAGTGACTCCAAGGATTTTTTTGAGACACTGTAGGTGGAAGCTGTTCAATCTCCACTACTGCTTGGAGTACATCACCCAACTTTCACAGCTGTAAAGGAGGGTACTGAGGACACAAGCCTGATAAATGGACACCTTTGTATTCAGGGTCAGCGGCTTGTTGTTCCAGACACATGAGTAAGTTTGCCAAAGGTGACAAAGGATTTGCCAGTTTTTGCATCAAGTTCTGTATCAAGGCTAAGTGAGCTGGTTAAATTGAGCAAAGATAGCAGAAGTGATCCATGTTGTTCAGAGCTTCATTATTAATGTAGACTTTAGGTACAATGTTAGTGCCCTTTGACATAACAACTGTTTTCTTAATATTGATTGCCATGCCAAACTTGATACCTGCATCAGTGAACATATTCATCACGATCTGCATTTCACCAGGTGAACTAAAAATTAATGCGGTGTCATCTGCAAAAAGTAGATCTCAAATAATGAGCTGGGTGACATGCCTTTTGCTCTGAAATTGGCTGGTGTTAAACAAGCTGCTGTCCATCCTTGATTCTATTAGTACACCAGATTGAGTATTTCCAAAAGCGTACTTAAGAAGAATAGAGAAGATGACACCAAAGCCGGTAGGCGCAGCCTTGCGTCATGCCAATATCAATGCTAAACTCAGACGATGTTTCATTTCCATTCCCTCATGGAACTCCTTAAATAGGGAGAACACTTTTTGTGACCAGCCAGTTTTCAACAGGATCATGTATAAGCCATTCCTGCTAACCATGTCAAAGGCTTTTTTTTAGGTCAATGAATGTTACATAGAAAGGTTCCTGCCATCTACGGACCAACGCTTGACTACTCTAAAAAGCAAAAAGATGAGTTCTAATCTCACCTGGAACAAATTATCAATATTTACAGTGGTTCTCAAACTTTTTGTATTGATGACCCCTTTCACACAGCAAGCCTCTGAGTGAAAGCCCCTGGGCTCCCCGCTTCCCTCTCCCCTTTCACTCTGACCCTCGTGAGATCCTCATTCTCCCTTTGCCCCAAATCCTACACTGTGTCCTCTTTGCCTCTAATTCCTGCACCTGCCCCACATGACCACCTGGAGAAACAGACCTGCATGCACAGCTGGTATTGCTGCTTGCTCCCACCTCAAAAGCTGCTCCTCTGCACACACCTACGGGGCTGTGAGGGGGAGAGCAAGGAGCAACATCAGAGTTCTCTGCATCCAGGTCTCTTTCTCCATTGGGGCTGAGTAAGGGGAAGGCAGAGAGCAGCAGCTCATGATGCTCGCCTCACAGCACTGCCCAGGTGGGGAAAGTGACCTGGATATAGAGACCCCTAGTGTTGCTTCTCACTTCTCCCCCCACGACCCACTGGGGGGGGTACGGATGAACGTTGGGGCGGTGAGGATTATCTGTGTATCACCTCTCATCCTCTTCCCCTATGTTCCTCTGCCAGGAGGAAGCAGGGAGGTTCATATCCCCATGCCTGGCCAGGATCAGGGCTCACAGAATAAATATAGGATTTAGCAGTGGTGTCTGAATGGAAGGAACAGATTTTTGCAAGGTTGTGTAGGAAGAAGCAACCTAATATGGTTAGGCCTGAATATGAGAAAACAAGGAAAGGAAAAAAGGGAGAAGTTAAAAATAAATCCTTGGTTATAAGACTGGGTGACAGGGAGGCACGTGATGCTGTGAGCCATAATGGAGGCTGAATGTAATGAAGAGGGTTTGGGAAAGATTATTATGAGTTCAGTTATATTCATGATGATCTTCAGATGATGATGGTCCATCCAAGTTAAGATGCCTGAAGTGAACAGATGTGAGATGGAAGCCAAGGAATGGGTCCCAAGCATAAAGTATATTTGAGACTCATCAAGGTAGTCACCCATGAATGAATTGTGGGGATTGAAACAAAAATCTTGTGGGATTTCATTAGAGAGGTTAGTGGAGACAAGGAGCTGCCAAAAGAATGGGCAGGGAGGCAGGAGGAGAGCTAAGAGAGAACAGTGTAACAAAAACAAAAAGGAGACAGCATGTCAAGGACACAGGAGTGAGCAACAGTACCAAAAGCAGGAGAAAGGTCAAGGAGGACAAGGATAAAGTTTAGGCCTCTGAGCATTAGACAGAGAAAGTCCACATGAGACTTTGGTGAGAGCAGTATCTTGGAGTGGATTGGATGCAAGTCAAATTGAAGTGAATCAAGATTGTTACCTGGCAGCTCTGTGTTCTTGGGGAACCAGGGCGCAAAACCCCTACTCTCTCTGGATCACCTGAATCCCACAGACCCCCCAGCCTTTGCTTGAGCCAGAAAACTGTGGTGACAAGGGGTTAAAAACTCCTGTTTTGGTTTGATTGTATTCCTCGCTTCAGACCGGGGGGCTTGGAGGAGAGGGGGAAAACGTATGATGGGTTTTTCTTATTTTATTTACTTTCACTAATTTATGACTCTGTCAGTTTTACAATTTGAAATGGGACTTTTTTATTTCTTGCTTAAAACAGTGGGTTTTCTAAAGAGATTAATTCTTAAGACACACACTTGCAAGCACATATTTATACAACTTACTCAGGTTTGACTGATTGAGGGGTCCGCACCGTTTCTATTCAACCCGTGATATTGATGGGGTGAACGAATCCGATAACAGAACGCTTATTTAGCGGGAGGGGGGAGGAAAGGCAGACAAACAGACACAGAGGGAATCCTTTGAAGTCACAGGCGCTCTATTGAGCAACGGAGCTACAAAGGCTCATGAGTTAGGGAAGGAGAAAGGATAGCCTTGTGGCTACAGTCACTCCGCCTGTCCGTTGAGTCACTAGGTTCAGACAGGCCCCCCTTGCTATTCACCCGACCAACTTGTGGACAGATGAGAGCGGCTGAAACCTGTCTTAGTCCAAGACTTGGTCAACGGCTCATAAATTTATTATTCAATGACACACGTTCTCTGTTCAATTTAAATTTACTATTTATTGAGGGTTTTCTCTCTATCGCAAGTTGTTTCTCATTCTTTTACAATTCCTTAAACTTAAAACTTAACACTTAAAACTTATGATTTAGACAACCAATTATACTAACACAAATACATTAAACAGATACTTAAAGACTTACTTACAACTAAACAACATTTGATTATTACTTACCACATAGATGGATGAACTCAGTTGCAACAAAACAATAAAAGTTTATGGCCAAATTTCCTTACTCTTTATGTTACGTTCCCGGGTTTTCCTCCAGGTGGAACCTCTATTGCATTCACACCCTGGTTACTGGTTTTCTTCCAGGTGGAACTTCTATCGCATTCACACCCAGGTTACCAGCTCTAATGCCCTATACTTTCTTGAGCAGCGAGCTGGGGAGAGGCAATGATGGTTGATCAGGCCATCTTTGCAGTGCGATTCTGGTGCACCCCTTGTGATGCGTGGCTCGTCCAATTTGCCTCTCTCCTGACAACCTTATATATCTCTCTACCCCAGCATGTTGCTTGCTTAAACCAATTGTGACGTTTTGGCTACTGTCCAACCAGCAAATTCCACGTGAGGGGAAAGCTGTGAGGGGGCTTTTGCCCCTCTGTGGCAAGTTACATGCCTTGGAGTGACTTGCTGTTGTTGGGCAGATTCTTTGATTCAGCAGATTCTGTTATCTTGATGGTCAACAGGTCTGCTGATAAGCTTCCATTTCAGATAGCTAAACTTTCGGGAACAGCTTAGTTTGGGTAATAACTGTCTTTGTTGCCTGAGCATTCTCTATGCTGGTATGCAGTTTACTCAAAAATGACCTCGGGGCACATATACATTACAGGCTCTATAGAAGTCTGTTACAACAAAACCAAAAACAACGAAAAGGCTGTGAGACACACCTAAAACCCTCCAAACAAGGGTGATAGGATTAAGACAACTCCCCATGCCTCTTCTACATAGAAGATGTAAAAAGAGGCATCTCAATTAGCACATCGAATGGAGAACAGAAGCCTCATCTACATTGAAGATGGAACAAGAATTAGCATGGAGAATGGAGAATCAAGCTCCAAAGCAGGGACTGCACTGAACTCAGGGATTGGCAAAGCAGGGACGCACTGCATGATGGGAGATCTCCACCCCTGATGTAAATGAACCCACACCTGCACACATCCAGCTCCCCAGTTACCAGACCATTCTAGCTATTGATATGTAAAACACTGAATCTGCCTGATTACATTGTGAGATCCTTTAAGGAACACTGCTCACAGCCAGGAGTGATCAGCTCTTATTCTCCAGTATAAAGAAAACCACTCTGGGATACTTCCTTGAGACATTGTTTACCCATAAACAAACCTGGTTCAACAAAAAACCCTACCCAAGTTCAAACCCCTGTTCTGATGCCTGGATCCAAATGCTGCATCAGATCCACTGGAACTTCCGCTTTTCCTGACTGATCATGTTGGGGGCTCTGCCTGTGTCAAGCGGTCCGGACCCTAAGCTGAACAGCCTGTCTCCTGGGAACCTCTGAGCTGCACAGAATGGTGAGATCCCCCTCTTTTCCCCCACTCTCTCTCGCTCTCTCTTTTAGTCCAGGCATAACTTTCTACTTTTGTAATCAGACCTGGGCTTGCCTTCCCCAATACCCCAACTGTAATTGTGTAGTATTATAAGCGTTTCATTGTTTTTCTCTGTTTGTATGGCATCACTATTAGTATCATAAGTATTAAATACCTGGCAATAAACTAACTGTTATAATCAAGCTGGTTGCCAGTCTCTCTCTCTCTCCAACCTTCATTTACTCCTTTGTGTTCTTGGCTTCCCTATCTTGCTCTGCAGCAACACTGCTTTTACCTAAGCCAAAGATCCCTGGAGTGCCCAAAAATCCTATGGGGTTTGCTTATCAAGGGTGTTACTGCTAGAACAATTGTAGAGTGAGGGGGGAGGCAGCTGAGAAGTGCTACTCTGCCTAGCCTATGGAGTCCAGTGGCATATAAGGGTGACCGCTGACAGTGCTGTGTCACCCAGCCTGCTGAGTTCAGGGACATATAAGGGGTCAGTTGAAAGTGCTGATAGCCCAGTCTTCTGAGACGCACTCGGTTAATCTGGAATGGTTGTGTGTATTTGTCAGGGGTTTATTTGAATCTGGGCTGGTGGAACCCAGCCCTGAAAACCTTAGGTTGTGCAGGATAGCTCCATGGGGAGGGGACTTGTAGCCATACGAACACACAAGTAACACAAGCAGCACGTTAATAGAAACACCGCCCCCCTTCCAGGAAAATAACCCTAATAAATTAGCATACCCCAAGGTGACAAGAAAATCTGGTAACAAGGTGGAGGTGAGAAAGTTCAACAGCTGCAGGGAGCCAGTGTAAAGAGTTTGGAAGTGAAGAAGAGAAGAAAGACAGGACAGTAATTTGCATGACTGGAAACTCAAGTGTGAGTTTTAAGGCTGGGAGCTCCATATTATTGTAGCAGAGGGTAAAGAACCAGTGATGATTGAAAAGTACGTTGTTTGGGAGGGATATGGAGAGGGGGGCAGGAAGAGGGCAGTTAAGTAACCAGAAGGGAATAGGTCAAAATGGTGGCAATGAAGGGTAAGAGAGAGATCTTATCAAACCAGAAAAAAATTAGTGGAGCAGGCACCCAAACCTATATTCAAAATAAAAGAGATAATTCAGCATTAACCAATAGTTACATCAATTAAGGTAATGCCAAAGCTAGAGATATACAAAATATTTAATGGGATGTTACATACCACCTGGAATTTAGATAACAAATCCATTCTCTAGCATTGGTGTGTTATATATCAGAATTTAAAAGCAGAAATTAACATCTTACCCCAGCATTTTATTGTATCAACAGATGGATCTGCAGCTAGAATTTACCTCTAGAATTCTTCTCTGCTTTGTCACAAAACTATCACCTCTATGTGCTGGACTCAGTCATGAATTATGGTACAGTACATAGATTCCATGTACAGCTTGTGAGCAACAAAGTGTAAATTAAATGACTGAGGCAGCATGCTCACTATACACAATGCAATCTTTGTGATAAGTACTCATCTTCAGCTTCCTCGACCATAAGATGCTGTTCCAAGAGGAAGAATTGCTGAAAAGAGATGGGTCTGCCTCTCAAGGAAAGGGAAGAGTGTTTTTGGAAACAGACAGATGACCTAATGAAGCAGGCTTGAAACTAGGCTTGATAGGGGCAGGAGACAAAAGCCCAAAAGTAAGTCTAGAAAAGGGAGACCTTGGTGAAGGGTCAGAATCTGGGAGAAATATGGGCAATCACCGCAGGCACAAAGGACAGACAAGAAAGAATATAGAGAGGAAATCTAATGAATATCTTAGATGTCTATATACTGATGCAAGAAGTATGGGGAATAAACAGGAAGAACTAGAAACACTAATGAATAATCACAGTTATGACAAAATTGGCCACACAGAGACTTGATGAGATAATTTATATGACTGAAATACTGATATAGAAGAGTACAATTTGTTCAGGAAGGATAGGCTGAGAAAAAGGGAAGAGGTGTGGCCTTGCCTATCAAAGATGCACTGAAGTCAAGATAAAAATAGGAGGCATACCTGTTGAAAGTCTCTGGGTAAGGATAAAAGGGGTTAAAAATACAAAGGTGATGTCCTGGTAGGGGTCTACTATAAACCACCTAACCAGGAAGAAGAGTTGTTTAAAAATGTTTCATTGACCTAACAAAAAGTAATTAAAGCACCGGACTTGGTGGTAATGGAAACTTCAACTAGCCAGACATCTGTTGGAAAAATAATAAAGCAGGACAAAATTATCCAACAAGTTCTTGGAATGCATTGGAGACAACTTTTTATTACAGAAGGTGGTGAAAGCAAGTGGAGGAGAGGCTGCTGTAGATTTCATTCTGACAAATAGGAGCTGGTTGAGTATCTGAAGGTATAAAACAGCTTGGGTGAAAGTGATCATGAAATGACAGAGTTCATGATTCTAAGGAATGGTAGGAAGGAAAACAACAGAAAAAAAGACAATGGACTTCAAGATGGCAGACTTGACCAAACAGAAAAATGCGAGTAAGATCCCAGGGGAAGCTAGTCCAAGGGAAAAGAGAATTCAGGAGAGTTGGCAGTTTTTTAAAGTGACATTACTGAGAACACAAAAACAAACTATGCCCATGCATAGGTGTGACACAGCAGCATACAATCCAGAATGATAAATAGCTGTGGCATCCCTGCCCTGTAACTTGGGGTGCCCTTTACAATGCCTTGCCACTGTAGCTTCCAACCTGGACTGCTCACAAACAGCCTCTGACATGTAAGTCACCCCAAGCTATGTCTGTGTATGCTGCAGTCACGCAGCTACGCCTTGGCTCTTACTAGCCTTAAAGATTACCACAAGGTGACCCCAAGACACCCCAGTCTCAGTTTTCCCCCCAGAAACATATGTGCTGCCCAGACCTCTCCTGGATAGTAAGAATATATTAAGTCTATTATTCCTTTAAGGGAATAACATGCACACAACTTGTTACCCTGAAGAGAGTTCTCGAGACAGTTCAGTTTGAACACACTGGATTAGATAAAACAATAAAACAAGAGTATTAAATATAAAGAGAGATTTTAAGTGAGTACAAGTAATGAGGCATATAAGTCAGAAATGGTTACGAGAAAAATAAAGATACAATGCTTACTGGTGTCTAATTTAAGCTATATTAGATTCCAAGTGAAGTTTTCTCACCACATGCTGTCGGCAGTCTTAGTAACTAAATCCTTTAGGTCAGGACCCCTCCCCCAGAGTCCAATGACTGCTTCCTTTGTCTCTTCAGGTGCAGAGCATGTGACAGGCAAGCAGTGAGAAAGGGGTGACTTGTGGGTTTGCTCCTCATTTTTATAGTTTCAGTCTCTTCTGGGAAAACATTTCCAGCTGAGAACCAGGAGCCAAACGGTCTATGTGAAAGGATATTCCATGCTGGTTTTTTCACCTGTCTGCACTTCCATTGTCTTCCCTTCCTTCTTGATGACTCTGTTTACTGCTTAAATGCAAATAAAGCAGAGCACACATTCCTTTGTTTAGGAGAGATCTGTTTGCCAACTCCTGTTTGGGCAACACTGTGGGATTTGGAACACGTATTAATAACACCAGGTAGGGGAGATCTTATAACTTACCATATAACATTGCGAGACATATTTTACCAAGACAATACAGAGCAGCAAATTACGAGTTTTCAAATGATACCTTACAAGGCTTATTTTGTACAAAGATTATTACATTAGTGTATAGTGTGTGACTACAGGAGTGTATTCTGCCCCAGTAGAAAATATAGGAATTATGGTAAGAGACCACCCTAGCTTAATCAGGATATCTTCAGTGACCTGAAACTCAAAAAAAAACCCAAAAAACCCAAACAAACAAACAAACAAAATACCCAAAACAAAACAAAACAAAAAGTAAAAGAAAAATTGAAAACTAAGTCAAATTGCAAAGGGTGGTTAAGCAGTGGAACAAATTACCTAGGCGGATTGTGGAATTTCTGTCATTGGAGGTTTTTAAGAACAGGTTAGACAAATACCTTTCAAGGAAGGTCTAAATAATACTTAACCCTCCCTCAATGCAGAGGAGTGGATTAGAAGACCTATCAAAGTCCCTTCTAGTCTACATTTCTATGATCATTAATGGAATTCTGTTGCAAGAGAATCCCTATGGAATTACATGTTGTATCCATATAAATACTGATCCTGAAAAAGTTTTGATGTCTGGTTTGGCCCTTATAAATCTCCTGAAAGTTTAGATTAGAGTTGATCATGAATTTTCCATCAAAATATTTGTTCAAGGAAAAATGTGGTTTCCATAAAATCAAATTTTTGATGGGATAATTTTGATTTTGCTGAAAGATTTCAATTATCCATCAGGAAAATCAAAACAAAATATTTCATTTCATGTCAGCTTGTCCTAAATTGTGGCATTTTGGTTTGTCAAACCCAACTGAAATGTTTTATTTCATGTCAGTCAGACATTAATCTGTGTCCATCTGAGCTGCCACAGTGCCTCATGCAAGTTGTAGTTTGGATATGTCATGGCCCTATTTTCCTCTAGGGGATGATTTCCTTGGCTGAACTATATCTCCCAAGAGGCATTACAGTCTCTCCTCTCACTGACCCCCCATGGTGTGTCCTGGGAGTACTGTGACCACAGTGCACCACAGAAGATAAACTCTGGCCAGGAAGCCTAGTTCATAGAGACGACTTGAGGTTTGAGACATCTGAACTACATCTCCCATAAGGCCACACTGCAGCTCCAGTGGACACAGTTCAATGTCACAGTAAGCCAAAAAGAAACATTTGAATTTGGTTTGACTGCAATGTTTTGATCCAGGAATGTCATAATAAACATTTCAAGATTTTAAAATTTAATTTTTTAGATTGTAAATTTGTAAATTTCATTCCATGAAAACAATTGTTTTTTTCAACCTTTTGGCTTAATTTAGGAATTAAACAGAAGTTGAAATGCCAGAATTTCTCATAGGACAGAAATACCAAGTTGTCTCTGAGCTCTAATTCACACTAACTGAACCTTAGCTACACTAACGATCTTTTAAGCACCTCAGTGAATCCTCTAATGGCCTGGGTGTATATCGTATGTAACTTCATTGAAATTTTTGAGTTACTGGTATCGTGAGATATAAAGAAGGAAAGTATTTGGGATCAAGAGTTCAACATTAGACACAAAAATGATTTTTTTTTTTTTTATCACAGCAACTCATGAAGAGCTCTAATTCCTATAACACATTTCAACAAGTAATTTGGTTCATTTCCTCTCTTTATTTACAAAGGAACTTGCCAGTGAGCCCAAAGGCCAAATTTCATGATCAACTAGTTGATTTCACATCCCCAAATGGGATTTGTTATCGGAACAAATTTACAAATGATATCACACAGAATCCAAACCAGACATTGCTGCAGATCTGGAGATCAGATCACTGTAGACATCAAAAGAAGAATTAATTACTAAGCTATATTTTTTCCTGTCTACAAAACAAAACAACTTAACCAGTATAACATGCCAACCTAATATTAACCTCCTTGAGTCAATATGACTAATTAATTCAATATTATTGTTTATGACTTTTAGTCCTATCTTGTACTTTCCAGCTGGTTAAAATGGTTGAAGCCTTCCAATGGAATATCAGGTTAAATAAACAAAGATGGCAGATAAAAACTGTTATCTGGAGATACTCTATATCTTATAGTGTGCCTGGTCTTGCTGATCACCAACATCTCCCAGAAAACCCAATGGGTGCCCACAGTTCTCAACATCATGCCTTTAATGTGTTTAAGTTTGCTCTGGGGTTTTTGCTACCTACCTGGCTGGGGATCTCATCATTTTGGTCATCTGTTTGGTAACCCTACTTTCTATGTACTATATAAATAACTGGTAAAATATATGACAATAAGGTGGTTTATGACTAAAGATTGGAAAATAAAAACAAATTATGCTTGTTTTCATTAAAAAAACTGCCTACCCATACTGACTGAGGGAAACATGATATTGATTTATTTTAAAGGAAAGGATTTTTCTGTAAAATAAACAAACAACAAAATAAGATAATTCTTTTGCTGAGTGTCAATTTCTGAATACACAGAACATTGCACCTTGTACTTCTAGATTACAGTAGACTATTTTACAAATAACAGTTACTAACAGAACAACAGCTTTAGTCCATAGTTAATTATCCCATTCAACAGAGTCAATTTGCTTATATCCTTCCTAACTATGAATTTTAAGGCTCCCATTATCATGTGCAGGTATTTTTGCTTTTATAAGGCAAATAAACCATGGATTGAGCCTTAATGCTGGATTATAAGGAATTTTGCATAGTGTGTAGGTGTGTTATATCAATCTGCTTTTGCTGAGACTGGAGGTAGCTTCTTGTAGTGTTCAAAGCTTCCCCTGAATTTCTGGATTCATTGAAGCCTTCCTGTTGCTTTCTTGGTCTTTGGAGAACCTTTGCTGGATAGAGATAATTTACACTAGTGGTGGTCTAATTCTATCCAGGGAGCACACTTTTGTCTAAAAAACAGTAAATAAGAACTGAACCAAGATTCTAAATCAAAAAACATAATTGGAAAACATTTTTTTTCCAAATCTTTCCATCAGATCTGTAACCCCAGGTTAAATTTTTCTGTCAGATTACTTCAACAGGAATTTAACTTCCCTGTTCTGTAGGTTTGCTCAAGTTAATTAAAAGCAAACTCTCATTCATCTCTTACTTCAATTCTAAGGAATTTCATTGCTCAGTCCTTTCTCACGGAAAATCCCCTTTTGTTTCAGCACATCCCTTTACAGGAATCCCCATTAAGATCAATTGCCATTAGTAATCTTTAAATCTTCAACCCTCTCTCTCTTTGACTTAGCCCAGGTCTCTACTTAAAATTTAGACTGACCTAACTACACCACTCGGGTGTGTGAAACTTTTAACACCCCTGAGCAATGTAGTGAAGCCATCCTAACCCCCAGTGTAGATGCCGCTAAGTCAACAGAAGAATTCTTCCACTGACCTAGCTACTGCCTCTTGGATTTCACTAAAGCAAAGAAAAAAACCTCTTCTGTTGCTGTAGGAAGCATCCAGAGCCCAAGCATAATTTTTCCAGGCCCAGTACAATCCATACCACAATCCCTCATCCCATACATACAAGCTCATGAGCCATGAAAAATGTTTTCCTCATGGTAATGGGGGTTGCAGCCTAGACCGGGCCACCGCCACTGGGCCCCTTTTTCCCCCCATGTGGGGGCCCTGAAAGCATCTACACTCACAGTGCTAAAGCAGCACAGCAGTGGCATTCAATAGCGATGCCACTGTAGCACCTATAGTATAGACAAAGACTGACATTAACTTTGAAGAAGAGGATTTCTTCTCCAGCCTCTGCAAAACTGTGTCCTGGTGAAAGAAAAACACATTCACTCACTCCAACTTTGCATTCACTGAAAGGAAATACTTCCTTCCTCATCACCTGAGGAATACTCCATTCAGCAACTAACTGGTTAAATTTTATGGGGCTGTATGAGACTCTGTAAATAAGCAAATTGTACCTGCCCAGAGTAATACTCCATTAATTGCTGGCTCCATCCACAATAAAAACTTCCTACTTCCCATGAAGGAAGAGCCTGTACTATCACAATGCTAAAATCTTTGACACAGACTGAGGACATGTCTATGCTAGGGGCTACAGTGGCAAAGCCACAGTGCCTTAGCTATGCTGGCATAACCCCATAGTGTAGATGCAGCCTACAATGGCAGAAGAGTTGGGTTTTTTTGTTTTTGTTTGCCACTGTAGGAACTCCACCTTCCCGTGCGATGGTAGCTAAATTGATGGTAATATTCTTCCAGCAGCTTAGCAGCATCGATGTCAGTGGTTAGGTGGGCATAGGTCTGGTACTCAGGGTTGTGGATTTTTCACACCCCACAGTGCCTTAACTATGTCAGCCTAAATTTTAAGTGAAGACCAGGTATCAGTATCCAGGCTCTTGTCTACAAACAGGTCAGCTATGGAAGATCCTACCTCCACTCTGGAGCTTTGATTGCTTCCAATCCACCAGAAATCCTGTCTGCCATTAAGGGTAGGATCTGTCCTTACCATTGTTCCAGTAGACTGTCTGCCATTAGGGGTAGGAGTTCTTGCACATTCCCCTAGGTAGAATAGAGAATATGAAAGCCTTATCCAGGGACAGGGATCTACTGCAGGGATTGCCCTTTAAACGCTTATTTGGCCTTTCATTACTAGGGGTCTGAATCTTCACAGACTTATTGACACTCACCTTTATGCATGTGAGTAGCCCCATTGAAGTGAATGGAACTATTTGTGTGCATAAAGTTAAGCATGCGCTTAAGTCTTTATAGGATTGGAGCTTTGATAACGTTAATGCAGAATTTAGAGTATTCCACAGGTATTCTAGATACTAAATATAGAAAATACTATAAGTACAACATTAATACTGGAGGCACAGTTGGGAAGTTATTAAGGGCAACCAATGCAATAGCGTTACTTATATTTCCATGGGGATTTTTAGCAATTATTTTGATGATGACACTCAAAGTTCATCCTCATAATAATGACTGAAGAATTCTGGCAGTGTTCCTTAACTTGATTTCTTGAAATATTTGAGTGTTTAGTAGTGACACAAACTAAATACAGCTTAAATAAAGGGCTTTGACTGGTCTTTTAACTAGCTATATCAATAAATCAATTTGATGGTGTGGATCATCCTAGTGTATTCCTTCCTCTAATGCTGCTAACCTGAGGGAGCTGTTGTTTTATTATTGGGCTTCCACTTGTGTTACTGGCCAACCATTCTGAAAATCAAGTTGTTTTGAACAGAGAAATAAACAGATGATAAATAAAAGAAGATGAATGTTTAAAAAAAGAGCTTTGTTTCCCCAACCTGAATTTGTTGGTCTTCAGCCTACTATAACAATCAAAGCATGACATGTCTGAAAGCCTATGGAAGCCAAAACTACATCTCAGTGTAATTAGTTACTTTTATAGTCATCCTAAAATATTACAAAAACACTGTCCCTGCATTTGTATATTATCCTATAAACCCATTTCAGCTATCTTAGCTTACCCTTTAGAAGCATTTTAAACAAATAGAGGGGAAAAGATATTGATTGCTTATATAACTTCTATTTTTTTGCAGCACAATATCATCTACTACATTATGTAGTGTTCCTACATATACTACATTAACATAAAAGCCCATACTCTTGGCGTTTTGTTTTTACTGTTTATCTTAACTTCAAATCATTGGCAGTTTATCCATTACTAGTTTACAACACATTTCTGTTCATTTTACTTTGAAATAATGAACACTAAGGATAACATTTTCTGCAAACGAGGTTCAAGGTCTATGGTGCAGAGACATCTAACTAGCCACATGTGTATAGTCACCTGGTTTGCAAAAACAATCACAGTGGCTGCATGCTCAAAACAGATTTGTAATTAATTGCACATGATGAAGTTTCACATAAAATACTATCAAAGCACTACATGGCCCTCCATCACCATATCATCTACCAAGGTAATTGCACGTCCTCTATCTCCATAGCACCTGAACACCTGTCATTAACAAATTTTCCTCCACAATGCCAAAGTATTATCATCTCCATTCACAGATGGTGGACTGAGGCACAGGTTAGATTAAGTGAGTTTTATCAGGGCACATGGAAGTCTGTGGCAGACCTGAGACCTAAGCCCATATCTCCTAGATCTCAGGCTGCTGTTTGTACAGGTGGAACTTACGCTACTTGAAACCAGGGATACTAGCTGCCTCTGTGCAAATTGCAGCTAACAGTGGTCTACACTAGGGGTAAAAATATTGGCTTCAGCAACAGCAAAACTCCCATTGTCTTCAGTGAAGACAGAATTTCACCCCATGGGTTTGGCTCAGAGCAGCTTCACTCTGGCTCCTCACGGAGGGCTGAAGGCAGGGCAGTTCCCCAGTCTCATGTACAGTGATGCATGTGAGATGAGAATTTTGCCCACTGCACATATGCCGTGCATGAAAATTGCATTTGAAACACATTTTCCTCCGATGAGACAGGATAGAAAAGAAAAGCATTGAAGTCATAATAGATGCTCAGTAAAGATAAACAGGACAATCTGTTCATTCAAAGTGATTTGATCTCAAAGGAGTAGATCTATTATTGTCTGAATGTATTCAACTGTGATTTGAATATTTCTCCACTATATTCAAAAGCAGATAACAATGAAATCATTAAGAAAAGAGTCAGTAAAATTATAGAGAAAGTGAGAGTTGTAAAGCATTATCAGCAACATTCTATTTCACCATAAAAAAGAAACCACCTAAACTGGGTGCACTGTTAGAAATGAATACACACAGTAATTGTACTCATGAGAAATGTAATGTGTTGCTGAGCTCCAATTAATAGGCTGGGCCATGACACTACATTTGTACATGATTGGCAGGTGAACCACATTCCACATCATGTGCTTTATTCATGTGAGCTTAGAGGCAGCACTATCCCAAGGACAGGGCATGAGGTGGGAAGCAGACACTCCCAGGTTCAAACCCCAGCTCTCCCACTGACTGTGTGGTCTTGGGAAACTCTCTTAATGTATGTCTCTCTTTCCCCATGTATACAACAGAAATAAAATGCACTTGCTTTCCTCCCAGGGGTGTAGAGCAAATTAACTAATTTATATCTGTTACAGTCCTTTGACAAATATAAAGTACGATGGGCGAAATCCAGTGAAGAAATCCACTGAAGTCAGTGGAAGTTCTGCCACTGATTTCAATGGGGACCAGGATTTTTATGCACACAAGCTATTGCTTGAAAGGAGAGATCTGTACTGAGCTCTCATCTACCATTTTGTCCTCCCTTTTCCCAGTTCTTAATTTTCTTGGACAAATTCCTTGTGAGTGAAGATTTTCTTGCTTGGTCTCAGATTGAAGGAGGATTCAAACTTTTTAAATTATGGAACCATTTCAATCATGCACTTTTCCATTATGTTCTGATCCGAAATTTTCCTCTTGAATTACTGAAAATTGGCATGGCAGGGAGGGCCGCAGTGTCCACTGTGGCCTGTTCAGTAGTGACCTCCAAGCAAACGAAAACTTGGTTATGAATGTTTACACTTTGCAATTTCATGACTGGGCAGTCACATTTTTCTGTCTAGTTGTTTGGAATGCATTTGGGGGGTCAAATGGTTACAGTTAATGCACTTCAGAAGGGGGTGTTAATTTTAAAAGTTAATGGGCCAGATTCCTCCTGCATCAGGGCAACTTTGCACTACAAATCTTCCCTGAAGTAGGTTTAACTGATCACAAGAAGATCAGGGTGCAAATCATTAGGTGGTGTAAACCAGTTTTATACAAGAGAGGCTCTATCTATCTATCTATCTATCTATCTATCTATCTATCTATCTCAAATTACTACAACCATCACTGCTCATGCATTTTTGCATTTTCTGCATATCTGATTTGTATAAACACTTTGTGTATATTATCATACACTTACCCACCTTCTAGAAAAGAGGACCAAATCTTTTTTTTAAACTATGTAAAATCCTGAATAAAAGTAAGACCTCACAACATGATAAGTGGCTCCAAACCATCCCCGCTGTATTACAAAAACTATTTGAAAATATTCTAACGCTATACTCTAGCCTTCTAAATGAAAACAAAATTGACACTATCAGCCCAAGAGCAGATTCTGTAATACACAGTCATGAGGAAAGGTAAATAAAGAGGGCTTAGTTCACTGATTCACTGGCAGAACCTAAACTGTGGTTATAAGGTCCACATGGGAAGGTAAATACAAACCATCTGCTGCCCCCACTTTGCCTGGAGACCCAGATTTGCTCAATGCAGACTGGAAAGTGAATGAAAGCAGGCTGGGAATATGGGTATAGCAAGGACTCCAGGGAGACACACTAACTCAAACAATTAAAATTAGAAGGCAGTTTCTGCTAATAGGGCTCTGACGAAGCCCTACTTGTCAATTAAACATGCCAGAATACTTGAAGGGCAGCAGCAGTGTATGAAGTGTCCATCTCCCATAGGTAGACCTACCATTCATTGCAGGTCAGTCTGTACAGGTGAATCAATGCTATAATGCGTACTCTACATAAGATGAACAAAATATCCAATGTGGATTGTAAGAAATTCCCAGAATGCTAATTATTACCCAACTACTATGTTTATATGACCCCCATCAATATAGCATCCGAGTGCATCCCAAACTTTCATGTATTTATCCTCAGAGGAAGAGAAGTGCTATTATCCCCATTTTTACTGATGGGGAGCTAAGGCACAGAGAGGCTAAGTGACTTGCCGAAGGTCCCGCAGGAAGTCTGTGGTAGGCAGTGAATTAAACTCAGATCTCCAAAGCCCTAGGCTGGTGCCACAGACCCATCCTTCCTCTCCAACGTAAGAGTAATAACAATACTAGCATTCCATGAATAGCTGCTCAGATATTTTTCCATCAGAGAATGCCAATTCACCAATATTAAAATGTTCATGCAAACAGTTTGATATTGATAAAAGTCCCACAGAAAACAGGCCGGTTTCTATACAGAAGCTGTCTGGTTTCTGTCAGCTTGTCCACCTGGCTCTTCCTTCCTAGAGGACTGGGTGGGAGCCAGGAGTCTGGAAAGTCCTAGCTCCCAAGCACTTGGGCTTATGGCTCCTTGGCAACCCAGACTCATAAGTTCCGGGGCAGCCTACTAGGTTTACTGCTCTGGAGTTGGGGACCCCAGGGTTTTCTGGGTCAATGGCTCCAGGGCAGCCCACCAGGCAGATTGCCCTCAAGTCGGGGACTCTCTGGCTTTCACAGTCCACAGCTCTGGGGCAGCATGCTTTGTAGCGGGGGACCCCATGGCTTTCCATTTCATGGAGAACTTCAGAATTTATGATTTTCATTCAAAATCAGAATGAAACCAAATTTCAAAATACTATGCAAAACAGAAGTACCTCTCTCCGCATAGCTCTAGTATTTAGCACTGGCACAAAGTACACCCACAACATTTTCAGTCACCTAACTTCTGAATGCCAATACTAGATGAGCCTATTCAAATAAAATATTCAGACAAATAATTTAGCTTTTGTTTTAGTTTGCGTTTTTAGACAGAGGAAAGATTCAGCCCTGGATCATGAGATCTATGTATATAAATTGCAAGTTTAAACCAATCCTGAGATGTGATCTGTGCAGCAGACAGACAATTATGCCTATAGAGCTCCATTGGCCAAAGATGCGCTGAACTGACTAAGGGTGGATCTTATTGCAGTATCAGGGCCTTTAATCTATAACATGCTTTTTTAAATAATGATCTGTTGTAGAAAAGACCTGATATCAGATTTTGCCAGTGTAAAGTTAATTTTTCCATTTCATCTGTGTTTGACAATTCTTTCAATCCCTTATGAATACTTTAGAGCTGTGTAAGATTTCCATTTTTTTTTTAACATTAAACATCAGGACCCATTTTTGGTGTTCAATGGAAAACTAAATTTATCAATTCTGGTACATGTTTTTTTGGAGAGGTGCATATCCCAAATGATCCAGGGGTATTGAAAAACATTTGCATACAGTATTCCAACATTTTTGTAAGCAAATCAAGTTTTTGTAAATAAAACATTCTGTATATACTCTTTATATTTAAAAGGTAACAGCAATTTAGTTTTGATAGCCACTAATCAGAAAATAGAAAACATTTTTCACTAAAATTTTCATGAAAATGTATTTTTAATTTGAAATGATAGAAGTTTTATTATCTGCTTTAGATACCAAGGCACTAGTGTTTTCAAACCTATCTGGGGGATTTAGATGCATATCCTTCATTAAAGCACTGAATTTAAATCTGACAGAAGGCTTTCACAATCTATAAAAGATTCTAAGTATCTTATACATCAGGCCATTCTGTTTATATCACTAAATTATTGTTTTGGAAAAGAAATATCAATAACAAGAAGCAAACAGTCCTTTTCTTTAGCAATGACCCAACCCCCACAGCACGATGTCATGCAAGTTAGAAATATTCTATCAATTAAAGAAAATAACAGCAGATATATTTAGTTTCTGATGTTAAGAGTTTATATACAAGTAGGGCAGGATCCACAAAGAGACATAGATGTTGCAACACTGAGTTTCACAGCATATAACTTTTATGTGCCTGGAAAAATCACAGGAACCACACTGCAATCCACAAAGCTGAGTTAGGCACCTAGGTTCCCAATACAATGAATACAATGGCTAATTACTCTCACAATAAAAAATTTATGCCTTATTTTCAGTTTGAATTTGTGTAGCTTCAACTTCCAGCTATTGAATCATGTTGAACTTTTCTCTAGTAAATTGAAGAGTCCATTATTAAATATTTGTTCTCCATACAGGTACTTATAGTCTATAATTACCCCTTAACTTTCTCTTTGTTAAACTAAATAGATTGAGCTCCTTTGGTGTATCACTATAGGGGATGTTTTTTATCTTTTAATCATTCTTCTCATTCATTTTTAATTAACTCTTCTCTGAATCTTCTCCAATTTATCAATATCCTTGAATTGTGGGCACCAGAACTGGACACAGTGTTCCAGCTGCAGTTGCCACAGTGCCAAATACAGAGGTAAAACAACCTCTCTGTTCCTCTTTGAGATTCCTGGCTTATGCATCCAGGATTGCACTAGCTCTTCTGGCCACAGAGTCACACTGGGAGCTCATGTTCAGCTGATTATCCACCCCTATTCCCACTTCTTTTTCAGAGTCTCTGCTTCCCAGGATAAAATCTCCCATCTTATAAGAATGTCCAGCCCTTTGTTTCTAGAGACGTACATTTACATTTAGTTGATTTAAAACGCACATTGTTTGCTTACTCCCAGTTTACCAAGAGATCCAGATCTTTCTGAATAAATGACCTGTCCTCTTCATTATTTACTACTCCCCCAATTTTTGCGTCATCTGCAAACTTTATCAGTGATGATTTTAGTTTTCTTTCAGGTCATTGATAAAAATGTTACCTAGCATAAGGGCCAGAATTAATCCCTCCAAGACCCCACTAGAAACACACCTGCTTGGTGATGATTCCCCATTTATGGTTACAATTTGAGGTCTATCAATTAGCCAGTTTTTTATCCATTTAACGTGTGACATGGTAATTTCATATCATTCTAATTTTTTAATCAAAATGGCATGTAGTACCAAGTCAAGTGTATTTCAGAAGTCTAAGTATATTATGTCAATATTATTGCTTTTATCAATCAAACTTGTAACCGCATCAAAAAACATATCAACTTATTTTCCATAAACCTATGTTGATTTTCACTACATTACCATCTGTTACTCCTTTATTAATTGAGTCCCATATCAGTCTCTTCATTATCTTGTCAGGCTGACAGGCCTATAATAACCCAGGTTATTCCCCTTAGCCTTTTTAAAAATTGGAACATTTGCTTTTTTCCAGTCTTCTGGAACTTCCCCAGTGCTCCAAAACTTTTTGAAAAATCAACATTAATGGTCCAGCAAGCTCTTCACCTCACTTTTTTAAAACTCTTGGATATAAGTTATCTGGACCTGCTGATTTAAAAATATGTCACTTTAGTAGTTTCTGTTTAACATCATTAAGCGCTAATAGTGGAAAGGACAGGGGGAGAAAGGATTTGAACTGGGAGATATGGGATATTCTGACATGGGGCTCTGCTGAAGCTGTTCCAATGGAGACAAATAATGACAGAGTGATTGGAGCAGGGGAATTAGACCAATGGTCTCCCAGCTCCCTGGTGAGTGCCCTAACCACTGGATTGCAGCCCTGGTGGATGCCCTAACGGTTGGACTATAGAGTCAGAGTAATTCTCACTTTCTCGCCCCCTGTGGTCCAATGATTGTTGCACTGTGGATAAATATTTAAACTGTCATTGGTCAAGGGACAGAGAGAATGACCCTCTGATCAAGGCACCCACCTCTACAGTGGTGATCCACTAGTATCTCTGGAGGATGATAAACAGAAGCTACTAAAGCCACACATCCCAGGTGAATGTGTTAATCACCAGGCTAAAAAGTTATATGGTGAACGCCTCCATCTCTGGCTGGATTCAGAATGGGACCCAACCTGGTACACGGCCACTGAGCACACTTACAGGATTGGAACCCACATGCAACTTAGCAGCTGAACGCCTATCTTTCCCCATTTGTGAATCACTCTGGAGCTTACGTGGAAGGTAGATCTCCCAATACGTAGAGGGAGACAGCAATTAGCATGCTCAGAGGCTGAAACATAGGTGGCTAAGGGAGTTTTACTTTGAAAACTTAGACATTGAACGAGTTTAGGTTCTTACTGGATTTGGCAGGCGTCATGGGAATTGCAATGGAGCCAAAATTTAGGCACCTAAGTATCTTTATGGATCTGGGATATTCTGACCAAAGAGTAACTTTCTTTTTAGATGTGAATTCTGCCTTTGGCATGAAGTATGCATGTAAACTGAAAAACAAAATGTGTTACTCTCAATGTGTTTTTATAACTGAAGCTGTTTGTTTAATCATATTGCTAGGAATCAAAGGGGTGGCATGTTCTAAATGAATGACCAGGAATGAGTTGGGAGTCAAGAACTACTAAGTTCTTACACGTGGTTTGCCATCAACACACTGTGTCAACTTGAACCAGACACAACCTCTTTGTGTGTCAATTTCCTGATGTGTAAAATGAGGATAATTAGGTTTGGCAAAATTTGATTTTTATTTTTATATAATTGATGGATATCTTTTTTTTTTTTACATTGTATCCATTTTCACAGTTGCACAAAATGTATGGGCTTTAAGCTTTTTTATTTTTATCAACTTAAATTTTCACAATTGCAGGAAATTATGGAGAGGAGGGCAGACAATTATTTAATGATGGTAGACTTTGAGATTTAAAAAGTTAAAGCTTTATAACTGTTAAAAACACCAGTTACCAACATCACATGTTAAAATACACAAAGTAAATATCCTTAAATCAAACTCTAATATATTCTCAAGCAGCATTTTTCCTACTTTGTTTATATGTAAATTTCAGTTATTATCGCTCAAAATATTTTTTGTTGGTTTGTATGTATATGGTGAAATTGATGTTTACCAACATTTCCCAAAAAAATCCAATCCTTCCAAGCCTAAAAATAATATTTACCTACCTTGCAGAGTAGTAAGAATTAAATACTTCTAAATATTAATATTTAAAGACAAAATAATTGAGTATTTCAAACCAATAAAGAATATTCATAGTAAATGTTATGAGCTCCAGATTAGTGAAATATACAGTAACTGGAGCTGGTTGAAAATTTTGAATCAAAAAACTTTTCCAACAGATAATTGCTTTTCTTCTAAACCGAAATTCAAAAAAACCCTAAACGTCTCAAAATCTGGAAATACCAGCAATTAACTCCACACCTTTCCCTTGTTTATCATCTCTGTACCACTATGATAACACAGCCAGTCGTGGCATAAAAAGTCCAGTCGTCAACAGAGCACACAGACCCCGCCTTAGGGGTATGTCTACACAGCATTTTGAAGCAAGCAGGAGCACGCCTCCCAATCTGAGTCAACAGACTTGCGGTAGTGGGGCTTGTGCGATCCCTCTAAAAATAGCTGCATAGACAGAACTTTGAAGTTTCAGCTCAGCTGTTGCTTGGGTTCTGAAGCCCACCTCCCTCTCTCTTGATTCACTTTAGTCTTGGAGGCAGGGGTAATGAAATGTTGTTATCCTTACTCTATGATGAAAAGGGCAGCAGAACTGTATTTAATATACTCTAATTAAAGGTGGTGTCACTCTAACTTTAACCTCACTCACTAAGCAGAGGGTAGTGACGCTAAATCCAACTGAAATCCTACCTGGCGGCATAAACTATATTTAAAGGGTCTCAGATACCATTTGACCCTTCCCCCCTCAGTGTTTAAATGCAGAGTGGATAAAATTTAGTTGAGTGTCTGTATTTCTTCTCAGTGAACACTAGAGCTGAAATTGCTGATAAGCTGGTCAAAGCAGCTGAGTTTTAGACCTGGCATGAGGACAGAGTTGTGGTAAAAGACAGCACGGAAGAGGGACAGCAGCAGCAGTGAGATTCCCCACTGCCCAGTGAAATCACCAAAAGCTGAAATCACTAAGGACAGGGCTAGGTATTGGAATCTTGGAACATGGTATCACAGCTAAAGGCAGCAGTGGCAGGGGCAGAACAGAGATGGAGACATTAGTGAACAACCAGCTCATGGGAGGGAGGTGATGACACCTGAACGCACCCCTAGACTCAGGGACTCTGCTGACCTTGGACAACAAACTGTGAGGGGATACAATGGAGGGAAAAGGTGAGTGGCATACTAAATTTACATACTTCCACTGGACTTCACACCACAAGGTGGGAAACTGAGACAAAGAACTATTGCTCAAGATAATGTGGGGCAGGTGTTTACTTATCGTTTGCATAATTCTGAACCCTTGTTCAGAAAGGAGTATTAACATAGGCCCCAGTTCTGCAACATGTTCGATGTGGGTGGAGTCCTGTGCATGCAAAGACCCCCATTGAAGATAATGGGGATCTGCAAAATGGCAGGGGTCCATCAGCACAAAAAGAGTTGCATGATAGGGGCCATCACTGGCCTCTGATAAGGAGTCATCCTTGTGAATAAGCATGTCACACTGGAGAGGTGTGGGGAAGTGAATGCCATTGACCTTGATATCCTATATTATTCACAGAAATACAGTTTAAAAATAGGTGGTTGAACTGGACTAAGCCTGTGCTTGTTTCTTGTCATTGTTACCTCAGTCACGCACAGACAAAAGCCGCAGAATATAATGCAGATTAGAGTAGGTGGATAAAGACCAGGAAAAGAAGGGTTCCTTGCACTTTACTTGTGCAGGCCCCTTCCACCATCTTACATCTGTATCATTAGCCATCATGGGCCTATAAAGCCCAAGGGTAAAATCCTGGTCCTAGCAAAGTCAGTTGACTTCAATGGAGCCAGACTTTCATCTCAGCTCTTTCAGACAAACTATGGGGATAACCTATATTTCCTGACGCTGTGTAAAATTGACCTCACATTATGAAAAGCTTTCCTTATTTTATGTGTCCTACAATATACATCACTGATGAGAAGATGGATCATATCTATCTTATACCACATCCATATTACTTAGATTATTAGCCCCTCAGGACACAGAGTGTCTTTTTGTTTTGTGTTTGTACAGTGCTTAGCACTGTTGGGTCCTGGCCTAAGACTGTTGTCTTTAGGCACTACCACATAAATACAATAATTAATAATATGCTGTTGTGACAGCTGTAGATTAGAATCAGCTTCATGATATCAGTTTTGGAATGAATTTTACATTCCAATGAATAAAGCTTCACTTGCAGATATTTGTATGTCTTTTGGGGGATTTTTCTAAGCTGTTTTTGCATGTTAAAGGAGTCTGAACCATTTTCTTAGCTGAATCAAGAATGCCTCTCTACCTCCTCCTTTATTCCTAGCTGAATTTTGGCAGGTAAAGTTGTGGCTACTTGCACACCAAGGAGTACAGGACTAATGAAACCTTATGAAAAGTAATGTACCTCAGGAAACAGTAAATGATAACAATTGATGCACAACTTTATGACTGAAGTCTTTACACAGAAAACCACTGTCTGTAATAATAAATGTACTGTGTTATATAATGCTGGAATAACACACTAAATAACTGAACAATAGTTGTAATTTTTCCTTCACTGCACAAAAACGTGTTCAGATTTAGAATAAAAATGAGTCTTTTCTCCTTATTGTTTCAATTACATGTGCATTAAGCTTTCATAGGCATCCTTAAGAAATACAGTCAAACTGCAAAAATGAATAGTTGAATCACAATGGCATCATAAGCCAATGTTGGAGAAGTTTTGTCTAGCTATTTATTTTGAACATGCATCTTATGACCCTGGGATGGTTGGCTGTTCTTTTTGTTTGTTTGTTTGTTTGTTTGCTTGTTTGTTTTTTTGGATATGTGAATTTTGCTAGATTTTTTGGCTTTTCAGAGCAAAAAATGTTTGAAAGTTCCATATTCCTTGTTGTCTGCAGATGAAGTCATAACATGTACATACCGCACCTGTGCATGTATGTGTTTCAGCTTGGCAATGCTGTACTGTACCTTTATTCATTTTTATATGCAAAAGATGTATTAAATCTTCTTTTGGCCTATGCTGCTATGGAAAACATTAAAACTACTGAAAAAATATGCAGCTACAAAAGTACATCAAATACTTGGCTAGGATGAAGGGGACATTCTACCACTTATTGGCAATAAGCACTATGCTTATCTAAGCTGCCAGGGCATGGGCAGCTTACATAGTGAGTGGACCAGGAACTTGCCTGGTGGTTGTGGTGGCAGTTCAGGTAGTAACAAAGGTCTATGGATCAGGCACCAGTCCAAGGGTGAAGCCAGTGTCAGGGTCGATGTGCCAAGCCAAATGTTAGAACAGTAGTTAGAAATAAAAAGCCTAAAGTGAAAGGTAAGCCAGACTCACAGTCAGTGATGTAACCAGATATCAGAGCCACGAGTCAGAAATCAGAATGGGCAGGGAAAATGAAGCGGAAGTGAAAGCAGGCAAGTGCAGCTGCTGGCATGATACACACTGAGGAGCCCTTGTGCAGCTATAGCCACTAGGCTCAAGTAGCAGGCCACTGGCTCCTCTGCCAAATCAGGAAGTGCAACCATTTGGTGTGGCCTCAACAGGCCAAACTGAGCTTACTAGGTTGCCTAACGACCAGGCTGGGAGCCATCGATGCCCCAGAGAGCAATACATTAGCAATTGTAATACAGGAATCACTGATCATACTAATCAAGTAAGCCCAACTAATGCCCAGCAAGCTACTTCACTGAAATGGATGGTTTCCAAATGATTTTATAAGGAGAACATAGAAAAGGCCTTGAATCTCTAACCAGTTTGATGATGTATTTACCCACCTATCCCAGAACAAAAGCAGCTGCTGCCAAAGTCAGCAAGGTAAGATGTTACAACCATCGCCTGGCCTGATGATTTGAGCAAAATAGCATTTGCATCTCTTGACGTTTTTCTGGATTGAAAAGAGACGTTGGTCCATTGTTTCCTCCCTACAGAACAGATCATTGCTTTGTAAACAATGTTGCTCATTCATGCTTAAAAAAACCAGATAATCAGTTCTTTTGATGCTGCCATATTTAAAGTGATTAGAAAGAAAAAAACATGAATCAAAAGAAATCTAGTCATAGCCCATGTTTTTCTCGATAACAAAAGTCTTAGGCCAGATCATAATCCCACTGAAGACAGCAGTAAATGTTGTCATTGATTTCAAATGAGGAGAGGATCAAATCCAACATTTGATACAGTTTATTAAATATAAAGTCAGATTTTTTAAACCAGATGCAGTTATGCATTCATAATTAATTACACGCACAAATGCTAACATTTAGACTTTTAACTGCCTGATTTGTGAGTGTTTTTGGGTAGTTACCACCAAACTGCTAAATGCTAGCATTGTAAAGGCAATTAATTACAGATGCAATTAATTGTGGGTACAAGCGATACCAGCAAATGAGAGACAGGATTGAAAAATCAAGCTCATAATATTTGTAATTACACATCACCTTAATTCAAAATTCCAAGACTTTTAGATACTGATCACAGTTCAAGCCCATCTCAGATTGCATTGGTACCTATGTATGTACCACTTCTTCAATTACATGAACGTTTCTTAACTAATGCTGGAACTATTTATTATGTGATTTAAAAGTTTTATTATTTTTTTTATGAGTGCTGCTAGAAACCAATGTTTGCCACACAGTCGGATGTGGTATCTGCTGAATTCTTTATACTTAGAATGGGAAATACCACAGTTAAATGTAAGTGCAACTGACAATAAAATCCAGGTTTTAATACTAGCCACTATTACAGATAAATATATAGTAGCTGGAGAAATTAGGAATAGATGAAGATGTAAGTAAGTGCGGAAAATGGATAGAAAATCAAAATTTCTGTGTCAGGGAAAAATTAGGTAGAAGGAAATAGTTCTGTATATAACACAAATACAATGGGCCAGATACTCAGCTTTTGTAAATTATAGTAAATGGAGCTACACGGATTTATGCTATCTGAGGATATGGCCCAAAACTGTATATGAAGAATAATATTCATAAATATATTGGAGGGGAGGGGGCAAACCTTGGTTGTAAAACCAAATATGACAAAATTTAACATGGATGAATTTTGCCCACAACCTGCCCTTCATGACTAAACATTTCAGGAGTCTACATCTTGTAAAGACAGAGCTTGAAAAAAAACTTTGTTTAAGTTTAAAATTTACCATTTCCCTAATGATCTGAGGTAGGGGGCAGTCCTTAGAAGAGCAGAACATAAAACCAGTTCTCTTTGCACACTCAAAAATTGGTCTGGGGGATCTTGCAAATTTTTCCTGAGGACCAGCTCTCCCCTGCAAGATATGAATAGCTCCTCCAAAAGGTCCATTATAGTTATTCACATCCCGAGGAGGAGAATCAGCCATTAGTTCTCCACATTAGGCCAAATTCTGCTCTCAGTTGCTCCACTGTAATTTGGAAGTAACAATGTTTACCGGAGATACAAGGGTGTAACTGAGTTTGAAATCTGAACCTTTATATTTAAATATATTACTTAGAGGTCTCAGGGCATTCCGGTCCCACAGGGTATAGGGAGCATACAGGGTACATCTACACTGGAATAAAAGACTCGTGGCATAGGCGTGGCTGGCATAGCAAAGCTGGCTTGGACTGCAGGGCTAAAAATTGCAGTCTAGATATTTGCGCCATGACCCGTCCCCTCATAGGCCACCTGACCTTGGCCAGCCACCTGTGTTTAATTCCTGTGTAGACATACCCATGAAAACTCATTCCCATTTTTCTTTCAAGGTTTTTTTTTTTTTTTTTTTTTTTTGAGATGGCTAGTGTAATAAGACTGTGACACACTGGTAGGAAACTGAATTTTATTTCTTGACTCTAGTCGCCTTACCTGGGTAAGGATAAAGTTTAATACCCCCTCACATGACATTAGTTAATATTCATCGACTCAACTGGTTATTGTCAGGGATGTGAGGATTGGATGGGTTGGTCCCAGCAATCCTACAAAATTATGTTTAAATCTCACATATATTTTCAGCCAGTTAAAAAGTCATCTCTTCTGGATATAAGTTTCGGTGAGTTTCACTTAACTGGGATTTATCTTTTCCTTTTTTTAAAAGACTCACAAATAGTAAATTAATACTGTAACCCAACATTTGCAGCTATTATTTTATTGCTAAATGTTACTTCTCTTTTTTTTTGCTTCCCTGTTTATTGTTTGCTTGACATTGCTAACCCTCAATAAAACCCATTTTTAAAAAATCAAATATTTGATCAGTACAAATGAGAGATGATTGGAAGTTTTCCATCAAAATGAAATGTCATGACTCAATCAAAAGCAATGCTTGTGGAAATTCTCTCCCCACAAACTATTTTCCCCCACTAGCTCTAGAAATGAGCACCTGTTTGTAGTGAATGTGCTTTAAAATCTCAAACACTGATTGCTTAACAATTGTGTAAATTGTTGGCTTATATAAGTGTATAATTTCATCCCTGTTATCCCCATCCTCTCTCCTTTTCTGCCCCATGGTTTCTACACTTGTTGCATGTTATCATAAAATAGGCCTCAGTTCTGTAAGCTGCTCCTTACAGGCAGAATCTAGAACCAGTGCTGAGCCCCACTGACATCAGGTGGTTTTAAGGATCTGCAATACAGAGCAGCCTATAGGCGAAGCACCTTAAATTGTAAGTACTTTGTAGCAGAGACTATTTTCATAAGCTACTGCAGAGTGCCTAACACAAAGAGACATTGACCCTGATTCGGAGCTACTGCAGTACAAACAACAAACAATAGCGATTTTGGTACTGGGGTCACCCCTATTCTTCTTGTGAAGATAATAGTGCCTTTATAGCAAGTACTATTTTCAGGGCAGTGTATGTCTGACAGATTTTGTTTAGTTTCCTATAATATTTCTATTACTTCACATAAGAGTTATCAGAAACTAATACAAGCATTAGGCCTGATCATGAAATTTTCTGAACAGCCATATTTCCCATGAGCTCCAGGCCCATATTTAGAGAATGTCTTCTATCATTTATTTTCACAAAGTTTGATTTAAGAAAACCCCATGCACTATTAGTAAATAAAATAAAATAAAATAAAATTGCCAGAGACCTTAGTTACACTAGATTAAATCTGAAACAACTCTAGTGAAGTTACTCTTGATTTACACTGATGAAAGTGAGCTCAGACTCTGATCCAATACCAGAATTGAATTATATTGCAAATATTAAGAATTATAAGGAACAAAGAAGAAGTAGAGAATACGGTTTATATATGTTTGTGGTATTTCTCTAAAATAATGAGTAAGGCCTGATCCTGCAAAGATTTAGGTCTGTGAGTATTTGAGTAATCCGACTGAAGTCAAGTCTTTTCAAGAACAAAGTTTTGTGTGGGTAATGGCACCTTCCGTGCGTGTATGTGTCACAATATTCCTGAGATGAGTATATTCACAGGGACCCATGCCCTATCATGGGTTATGCTTACAAATTACCTTGAGGCAACAGTGAATTCTAAAACTAAATTAAAGCATAAAACTAAAGCAAACTTCTAGATAACCCAATTTGCCTATCTAAAACCTAATTCAAATAATCTAAGTGTCTGTTATATAATACTGATCTACCAAGAATAACACTAGAATTTAATTTGCAATATCAGGCATAGAGAATAAATATAACCTAAAGAGTTCTCTTCTATTAGCTACAAAACAAAGTCAATTGAACAGCCCAGATTGCAGAGTACATAACTGGAATCACAGTTCAGCAATAAGCCTAACAAAGAAAAAATAAATCATAAAACATAAAAATCTAAATATAATTATAAAAATCTTCTTCAGAAATAATCATGATGAATTACAGTAAAAACTGAATTATGTAATACATTGAACTGGATTTAAAACATTTTACAAACTGAAAATATACTACAAAAGGGCTAATTTGCCAGGTGTATGTTTTGTGTTTTTTTACAGAAATATTTAAAATGGTTAAGTATGAATCTTTACCAGGTTGGCTGCTTTCTTTCACAAATACACCTTAACGCACAGTGTGAATGTTTGGACTTCTGACTTATTTTCTGGACATTTAGGAACATTTTGTATCAAGGAGATGAAGGTGCATCTTATTTTTACATTGTCGTTGTAGTGTATTTGTGAGTATTGTCTGAGGTGCACTCTTCTCTCTCTCCCTCTCCGAGTTTGACTTCTTTGTGACCCTCCTATGTATACAGGCAGTTCCTTCTGAACAGCCATGAGTTTGAAAGTGAGTCATTTCCTCTCAGACTATGTCTTCATCGCACAGTTAACCCAAGCTTTTACATGGATTTTAGCCCAAACGTCACTACCGTACACAGAAAACCCTGTGACCTAGGTTTGGAGGTGCTTTAAGGGCTAGTTTACACAGCTGAGAGTAAAGCTGGAACCCATCTACTTTGCAGTGAAGACTCAGGCAAAAATAATTCAAGCACTTATAGTCCTCCACTGCCTTTCCCACAATTCCCTCAAAGGAACAGTCAAGTTCTCCACAATTACCTGGCAAATAATCCTAGAGCATCTCAGCACAAACGTCATGGGATATGCCCCCAGCCAGGCACAGTCAAGTTCAGAAACAGTGAGGACACAGTAATGTAGGTAGGACTTTGCTGTGTAGATGCTTGTACCAACACTAGGCTAACCTCAGCACTCAGGTACCAAGATTAACTATGTAAGTAGAGTGTAAGCATATCCTGGAAGAGTTATAGTTGAATAAACATGTCCCTATAATTTAGCCCTGGATTTTCTGGCCTTCAAATAACTTCCCAACCTCTCCAAGCTCATTGTCAGAAGCAAGCTCCCCACAGACCAGGACACACCAACTCAAAACGGCACCAGATTCTGCCAGAAGAGAAGCAAAACTTGCAGACATAGCTCAACTGCTACAATGATCAACACTCCCCACAAGCATATTTCCAGACCCATGGATCCTGAATATGCCTATCACAACATATGGTATACCTCACCCAGTGCACTAAATGCCTCAACAACAACGTGAGGGAAACCAGACAATCACATGAACCACAGACAATCAAATTAACTCACATAGGAAAATGATAAAAGAGAAAAACACCATATCACCTGTGGGTGAACACTTTTCACAAAGCTATCTTTCTATGTCTGACCAATCAGTCCACATCCTCAAAGGAAACCTGTACAACACCTTCAGAAGATGAGCCTGGGAGCTCTGCTAGACACTAAAATTCATGGACTCAACAGAGACATTGGATTTATCTTTTATTACAACAATCTGTAACTCACTATCTTAATCCACTTTAAAGGGGATTAAACTAGCCCAGAAAAAGACACTCATATTCTGGAATAAAAACAGCCACACAGAAAGCCATTATGGAATAGCTATTTTGGTCAGTTTTCAAGAAAGGATAAGCCTTTAATGATAAAAATGTCTACCCTTTTGCTTGTTTTAGCATTGCAATTAATGTAGCTAGATTCTTTTTGGGTAGCACATCCTCATAAGAATTGTTCAGTTAATTACAGATTTTTTTATTACTGGCTATGATGAACAAGCCAGAAAGGGCACAACTTGATTTTCAGGTCCAAGGATGAGTTAGCTATGCTGGCTGTTAGAAAAAAAAATTTCTTTTAAAAAAAACAGCAATGTTTATCACAATAATAACTCTTAATTACTTGAATATTTTTGTGTATCTTAAAAATAAAGAACATGGGTCAGTACATCTGAATACCTCTTACAATGGGAACAAAATCTTGAAAACTCTAATATTCTACCTATGAGAGAGAGATTGTAACCCAACTCATCATGCAAATTTAAAATGCCCAAGGGATACATCAGCTAAACTAAAATAGTACAGGCTACATGAAGACCAGTAAATATGAGACTTCTAGAAAGAGACTATCAGGTTACTTGAATGTTAGTATTGATTTTTTATCCCTGAAAGGCAGGTAACTGAAACAGTACAAAATGAATATGACTACTAAAGATACATTTAATCTCATCCTAGTATAAAAAGCACTGATATCATCCTAAAGTTTGTGATTTTAACAGGGACTAGAGGTGGGATGAGGGGAATTATTAACTATGTTTCTATGGGCCATAGATGTTTTCACAGATTTATGGACAAGTGGGGACAATTATCTTGACTCAGATAGATCCTTGACTAGGAATGAAATGGTTGGGTTGAAGGCTAATTGTGTTTTGCATCTGACACCTAATAAAATTTCATATCCTTCAGGGTTTTCATGTGACCAAGATTCATCACTACTCATCATCTTGAATTCAAAATCCCCAGAAGCTCATGCAAGAACTAACAGTGTGACCTGAGTTCATCTGATAAATCCCCTAAGGAATGAGAAGGGTGTTTTTATTTTAGTCAATCAATTTAAAACCAGGTTTACATTTTAAAGAGCCTGAGGTAGTATATAGCCATAACTGGGTTTATTAAGGAAGCCATCTTGAGGATTTTGAGAAATTGTCTTTGATTGTTATAATCTGAGGGACAAAAATCAGGTCAAGCGGAAATTGAATAAAATAATAGAATTAGTGAAGTCTTATGGGATAGAATCTCCATAGTGCTAATTTTAGTTCTTCAATTGGAGCTTCCACTGCTTTGTTTGCTGCAAAAGATACTTTCATCATTTATTAGGCTTTGAACTGCTGTATGAGCAAATTACATTACTTTTAAAAACATACATTCTGTTTAAGATAAAGAGTCAGATCCTGGCCCATATGTGCTGCTCTCTCACACCCTTCACACCCGCTCTTCACCCAGGACATGCTTTCCTGCATACAGATGGAAAACGGGAGACGTAATATAGAGCTGGCTATGTTGACTTTGAGCCACCTAAGGAGTCCCCTGTAGCATGTGAAGAAATGTTGTAGCTCATTATTCGTTACAACAATCTATGGATGCAGTGCAGTTGTAGCCATATCAGGCCCAAGATATGAGAGAGAAAAAGTTGATGAGATAATATCTTTTATTGGATCAACTTCTGTCGGTTAGAGAGATAAGCTTTTGAGACACACAAAGCTCTTCCTCAGGTCTGGGAAACATACCCCAACTGTCACAACTAAATGCAAGGTGGAACAGATTGTTTAGCATTAAGTAGTTAGCACATAGTTTAAGAGATCATTCAAGGGACAGTGGCCCATTAACACCTCTGCAGTCATAGGACAAAAAGAGAGGGTTAGGCCATATCTACACTACAGAGTTAAGCTGACTTAATTTATGTTGACATTCATAAATTGCTTTAATAACATCCGTTGAGCATGACCACACATCGCTCCTTTTGTCAGCTGAGTGTGTCCAAAGTCATTGTTCTTGCATTGACAGAGAGTGTTGCATCGTGGGTAGCATTGCATCATGGGCATGCCACTGGGAACTATGGGAATGGATAGTGGTACATCGTGGGGATGTGCTCGCCATCCTGTGATACAGTTCTTTCTGTCCCAGCATTCCATGTGCTTCCAACTTTGTTTCACACCATTTTTGAATAGCCCCTGTAAACTGTGCACCCACCATTTCTGCCTGACAGCATGGATCCTGAGCTACTGATGCAATGCAGTATTTCAGGAGCAGCAAGACAGAGAGTGAATCGGTGATGCTTGCCATGGAGACAAATAAGTCAAGATTTCTGCTGGCATTCACACAACAGCTTGCCACAGTGGACTGTTGGTACTGGGCTTGGAAAACAAGCATTGAGTGGTGGGATTGCATTGTGATCCACGTATGGGATGATGAGCAGCAGCTGCAGAACTTTTGGATGCACAAAGCCACTGTTCTGGAACTCGTGTGCAGAAGTTGCCCCAGCACTATGGTGCAAGGACACCAGAACGAGAGCTGCCCTCACTGTGGAAAAGTCAATAGTGGTCACTGTGTGGAAGCTGGCAACTCCAGACTGCTACCGTTCAGTTGCAAGTGAATTTGGAGTTGGAAAATCTATCATAGGTGTTGCCATGGTGCAAGTGTTCAGGGCCATTAATTGCCTCCTGCTACAAAGCACTGTACCTCTAGGAAATGTGCAGGAAATAATTGCTGGCTATGAAGCAATGGGCTTGCCTAACTGCAGCAGGGCAATAGATGGAATGCATATTCCAATTCTGGCCTCTGACCGTCTTGCAACGGAATACACCAACCAAAAGGGCTACTTCTCCATGGTCTTGCAGGCCCTGGTGGATCATCAGGGCTGTTTCACTGACATCAGTGTGGGGTGGTCAGTGAAGGTGCATGATGCACGCATCTTTCAGAACAGTGAACTGTATAGAAAGCTACACACCGGGACTTTCTTTCTAGACCAGAAGATTCCAAATGGGGGATGTGGAAATGCCCATAGTGATCCTGGGAGACTCAGCATAATATATGCAAATTGAAGGGAAAAAAATTTCCCTGGGGTGGACCACTGAGGCTGATCGGCTGGCCGCTGATTTTGAGCAGCCAGCTACAAGGGCAATTAGAGGGGCACAGTGGAAGGCTATTTGAATCAGGAAGGCTTTAAAGGAGTATTTTCACAATGATTCCCAGTAATGTGTCTTTATATGATGCATTGGGCCAGAAATTGTTTACTTGCTGCCTTGAATTAACCCTGTAGTTCTTGCTTCCTGAGTGCTAATTGCCAGGAGCAATTACCACCTACAGCCACTGTGTTTCACTGTTAGCAGTGAGCCATGTATGTATGTATTTCACAAATAAAGACTCATTTAATTTTAAAGACTCAAGTTTAATAACAGGGTCAAACACAAACTTTTAGTCAGCCAGGGGACATGACAAGAACAGTCTAGCAGTTAGGCTTTCGCAGCTAGGTGTAACTGCAACTCTCGTTGGGAAACGAATCCCTAGGCATGAAGTGTACTGGGTACTGTGAAAGACTGGGAACAAATAAAGACTGTGGTGAGGGAGTTTGGGGAGGGTGTGGGCCAGAGTTCTGTAGTGGCTGAAGGGGCGATCTGAAACGGATGTGGTCAGATTGAAGATTAATGAGGGACTTCAATATCTCTGTCTCGCCCTCCAGGAGCTTTATCATCTGTTCCTGCCCCTGCCCTGTGTCCCTTTCCTGGCTGTCCAGCCTGAGTTGCTCATTGATTGCCTCCCTCCATGCTCTTGTTTTGCTATGTGCTGCATCTGTTGACCGTAGAACTTGGCAAAACATATCCTCTTTATTCCTCCTAAGTCTGTGTCTTATCTGTCAGAGGCGCTCTGCCAGTGTGGAGCAGTGGATCTTCAAGGGCATATCCACAGAAGGCAAAGTAAAATAATAAACAGAGACAGCACTGTGAGTGCGCTCATGAATCACAAAAGTTACACACACCTATTTCTCACTGTCCGTTGGCCAGCACACAGGTCAGCGTGAGTCCCAATATGGTGAGTTTGTGAGGCAGGGTAGGTGGGGGGAAGAATGGGCAAAGTGTGGTTTGTGAAGGGGGTTACTATGAACAGGTAGGGAGCCTATTCTGAATATCAGTACCCTTTTCCACAGGATAGGGCAATCAAACCAGATATCTCACTCCTAAAGGTAACCCAGAATGCAAGGATGCATCTCCTGCATGCATGTGGCTTCAGGCAGGTTCTGTACACCACTTGCCTGTGTGCCGCTCTGGTCCCTACAGAAAAAATTGCCAGGTGGCATGGCAAAGTTTCCTACAGTGGGAGAAGAAAAAAGGCAGCTCTCCCAAGGAACCTTCAGCAGAAGACTGCAGGATACCTACAGGAATGTTTCATCAAGATCTCTGTGGAGGATTCCTGGGACATTCATTAGCAAACTTTTCCACCTTGGCCCTGCTACATATATGGACAGACTCTGTTCTTAATTTCTGTCTCTTATCCCTCCTATTCCATATAACAAAGCACACAAGAACTCAATCTTCTTTCACTGTGCAGTATCAAAGCAAAATGAGCACTTACCAGAGCTCCCTTCTCCTGCATTCTGCATGCCAAAGCTGGAGTGCTGGGGCTGGAATGGAAAAGAGGTCCTGACTCGCTATGCCTCCAAACAACTCTGCTGTGAGCCCCACATCCTCCTCCAGTTCCACTTCATCATCCACCACTTCTTTGTTGTGTCCCACTGGTCGCTGCCTCCAGTGCCCCCAAAGTATCCCCGGGGCTCTTGGAGGTGGAGGTGGGGTCACCAAGGAGGGTGGTGTGCAGCTCCTTATAGACACGGCATATCTTCAGCATTGCACCAGAGTGATTGTTGGCTTCCCTTGCCTTCTGATATGCCTGCCTTGCTCCTTGATTTTAGCATGACACTGCTGAGTGTCCCTATTGTGTCCCTTCTCTTGTCACTTGCAATCAGCTAATATGTATCAAAACTCCTATGGCTGGTACAAAGCTGCGACTGCACACCCTCCTCTCCCCATATACTCAGCAGATCCAACAGCTCTGGTGTGCTCCACGCGAGAGAGTGTCTGATGCGTACAGCCGACATGATCAGCTGGGAAGATGCTATGTGAACTTTGCACGCCGAGCAAACAGGAAGAGGATTTTAAAAAATTCCCTGGCCTTTTCACAGGAGGGGGCGCTTTATTTGTGTATCTTCAAGGCAGCAGAGTTCAAACTGCTGACCAGAACAGTCACGATGAGCATTGTGGGACAGCTCTCGGAGGCCAATTAAGGCAACATAACCGAGTGCGGTGTCTACAATGATGCTGTGTCACTCTATCTCGCAAAAAGCTCTATGCTGCTTGCTGAGATGGTTTTATTTTGTCAGTGTAGCAGGGCACTTATATTGACAGGGGGAGCATTTCAGTGTGTACACCTCCACTGTTTGGTTGACGAAAGCTAACTTTTGTGGACAAAACTCTGTAGTGTAGACAATGCCTAATAAGCTTCTAGGACTCAAAACGCACACATAGAACAGCTGCAAAGTGCAGTACAGAATGGTAGCACTTTACACCCACTTTGCACTCTGTTCTGGAGTAAATGGCTACATAGAGTGTAGGGCAATGGCAATTTCAGGCCCAGTGGAATTAATAATCAGGCCTGTCTGCTTTGTGCTTGGAAATCAGCCCTAAAAATATTTTTTCCTTGTTGAGGAACATACAGCTAGTGTAGCTTGCCCATCTAGGAAGTATGTTGTGGGCAGGGCAGACCATTTGGCCCTCAGCCAATCCACGATCATGGGAGCAGAAAGTTGGCTTAGAGTCACCTCTTCCCTCAGCATGATTGAAAATTGAGCCCCATAAATTAAAAATGATCAGAAGTCACAGCTACAGCATAGAGAACAGAAGGGCTTATACAGAGGCAATTGCAAGCTGATCGTTTCTCCTCTGCACCAGTTTGCTCCTACAGTTACTTCTCCTATTCCTCCAGAGTCCTGTAAACTTTCTATTTCAATTGAAAGCTGAATTTAGAGCCTTATATCATCTGCCAACTTAGCTCTATACAAAAAGTTAATTGTCCTGATCCATCATTGCCTTGCATCTGGTGCAGATACTACACCTATGCAAACTGAGTACAAAGCAGGTTAACACACCAGCAGAATTTCAGCATTTAATTTTAAACTGAGATGGAATCTGGAAATGGAGGGTGAGGGGGAAGGGATTAGAGGAAGAGCACAGAGGTAGCATTTGCACCTAAAGCCTGTCATACATAACTGAAAAATAACAGGGAGTGACAGTTACTTTACCCCTATTCATTTCCTTCACTCCCTAGCTGGTTAGCCCAGCAGATGTACTGTTTTCCCTGTTTGATTTGATGATGCAGTCCCATCTGGGCACTATTCGGAGTTACTATATGGCTGTGAAATTAAACCATGACTTGAGACAATCAAGACCAGACCGAACCCACACATAAATGGATGGGCACAGCTCCAGTGAGGTCAGTGGAAGCTGAACTTTCTTATGTCTGTGCTGATGTCGGCCACAGTGGGCCTAGGCATGTTCTAGTGTACATTTTGCACTTGTTCCACATCCACTGAACTTCTGTTGACCTCATCTGAAGTTCCGGGAGAGGAGAAGATGGAGATTTTTCAATAGAGATCAACAGTGCATATGGAAGGGGCATATTTTTGCTAAGTAGCCAGGGAGGGGTTTCCTTTTGATGGACCTTCCCACTGCAACAGGGGAATTCTGCTCATTAAGCA
The DNA here is from genome assembly GCA_007922155.1 of Mesoclemmys tuberculata. NCBI lineage: Eukaryota > Metazoa > Chordata > Testudines > Chelidae > Mesoclemmys > Mesoclemmys tuberculata. Next base: position 21,353,113 of record ML675612.1, on the reverse strand, counting down.
CCTATACAAACATCAAACTTGCTGAGAATAGCAGATGTGAATAAAAGTTAAAATTGAATGAATTCTAATAAACACATC
>ML675612.1:21325511-21338160 GCA_007922155.1 Mesoclemmys tuberculata | reverse complement strand
GAATGAAAACCAGTGTCCAACCATCACTGAGGTGTTTTGAGGTCTTCTGAAAGTTCTGACTAATTTACAGCAACAGAGAGAAATTCTACTGGCAGATCTACACATATGTGTCTGAAAAGAGACTTAAGTGACATCTGTGCTGGAATGAAGTGCTTACAGGACATTCTTTGGGAGTCTTCCACATTCCAAACTGCACAATTCGAATGGTGCAGCCTTAAAAAGTAGGTATGATTCTGAATGATATGTAGGGGTCCTTCTTTTCAGGAAATACATGGAACCACAAATGTTTGCAAATAGAAATATCCTCTTACTCTGAAAACCAAGAGGCTCTAAATTCCCCTTCAGGTTCTTGTACATGAATACCCTCCCTTTCAGATTCCCAAACATGAAAATCATGGATGTCTTTGTGGGTCAGAGTGTGTATTGCAATCACCTCCTCTAGACTTCTTGGAAAGTGGCTAGATGTTAAAGGTACTCATTATAATTCTTTGCGCAGCAGCACATTCATTACATTTCTATTTAGAAGCGCTCTCAGGGCAGAGGACTTCAGTGACTGGGCTTTCTGTCCACCTCCTCTCACCTATAAACCTTGTAGTCGGCAGTAGTGGAACTAGAAAACGCTCCTCCAGCCTGCTGCATAGTAGTCATTTATCTGGGGACCTGAAAAAGCCCCAGACGACACTGGAATAAAGGAAAATTCTTATCCATAGGTAACGGGAACTGAGGGGTTTTGTATGGGTTTATATAGGACAGAAGGAGAAGTTCAGCTATGAGATGGGTGGAGAGCAGAGCATGGGCTGTGCAAGGGGGTTGGCAGGACATTTACAGTGAAGGGCATAAGAGTTGAATGATTTGAGGTTGGAGGCAGAAGTGAAGTAGTATCAAGAAGGTGTTTGGAACTGGGCCAAATTTTCTGGGTTCCAGATATTTTCAGAATAATAGGGCCCCAAAACACAAATATCTGTTTGTTCCTGTAAGCAACATATGATAACGAGATGACTGAATACTTGAGAGCCGCTTGTTGGACCAGTGATATTCAGGGCAAAATCTTGCTTGCTCAACTGTAACAATAGTCATGCCCTGATTCAGCAAATTTAATACTTGATATGCCCATCGAGGTTGGTATAAATACATTTGCAAATATAAATCTTGCAGTCTAAAAATCCCTGCACTCAAGAACTTCATGGGTTTGGGATGATCCCTGGACATTCAATTTCATAAAAATAAAAATAAAAGTTAACCTGTGAAATATGTAACACTGGTCCAATTCAGTTCATACCATGCTATGAAAAGAAAATAATCACTTGATTCAGCCAACACTGGAAAATAACAGAAACATGTCAATTGATAATATTTGGTCAAAATAAAATATTTTAAAAATAAAATGTTCTACCTAATATTTTTGTTCCATACTTTTATTTTTGTATTATACATTATGAATGGTGTTTTGATACACATACAAACAAAGATGGATCTTTATTGCAAGTGAGGTAGATCATTATAATTACAAGTATTGACTAGAAAGCCCAGTTTATGTTTGTGAACCGGAACCACGCACTTTAACAGAACACACAATATTTTAGTCTTCCTGGAGTAGGTGTGGGAGCAATGTGGTGTAGAAAGCCACTCTCATAATCCAGTGAGACCTTTATATTAGGTGAAATTCATCTTGGTAAGAGCAGGCCTAAGGAAACTATTTGAAATGCGTAACAACAATTTTATCAAACCTACTAACTTATAAACAATACTACATAGTTTTAATGTCCCAGCAGAGGACACTCTTTACATGACCTATCTATATACTGTGCCAAATGGTCAGCTTCTCCCTAGTGGGTCCCGCACTTTTGCCTTTCGTAGTGGGCTAGGGTGTTGCCAGTTACCCCGTCTCCCCAGGGAGGGGGGTAGGAACCCAGGCCCGCCCGCTCCTCCAGGTCCCAGCCCAGGGGCCCTATGAGTAGCAGCTATGTGTTGCTGACACTGTACTTGCAGCTGCGGACTTTTCCCCTGGGCTATTTCCCCCCTCTGTCTGTCTGGCTTCTTGAGCCCAGTACCTTCCTCAGGACTCCACCTCTCTTCCACACACCACTGTACTCTGTTCTACTCCTCTTCACACCTTCACAGACCACTGTACTCTGTTCTGCTTCTCTTCACAACTCCACACACAGCCCTCTGCTCAGTAGCACAGCACACCTACTCCTGCACTGTCTCTCAGGAGCAGAAGGTTTTTATCAGGCACCTGGCTAGGCCTTAATTGGCCTCAGCTACCCCAATTGCCCTCTAATGACTCTGGCTACTCTACAGGGAATAAAGCCCGGATCATTCTAGAACTTATATATCGTCCTTCCAGAACTTTCCTACTGCCCTCTGCCCTTGCTATACCACACTAAATATATGCAGATATTTCTCTTATATATATCACTCCCACAGAACAGCCCACTGCATAGGGCCCACACAAAGCCTTCTGCACCATATAAGCACAGTGTAAGGGGTTTAAGTTGGACTTGAGTGGTGTTAATTGGTGTGAAGAGCCTTGAACTGATCCTCTCTACTGGAGTGAATTTCATCCATTATCCATTCATGATATGGAAGAGTTTGGTAAAAGCTGAGCGGCACTGCAAACATCTGCAGCAAAGTGACATTAAGTGCAAGGATCTCCAAAGATGGAAGAATTTCACTCATAGACAATAATCGTGATTAACTCCACTATCGTTCTTTTCCAAACTGCACTGTTCCTTCAGTAGATTATTTTATTCACAATATTACCTTAACCAGGCACCGAAAGCCACTTAATTACAGATGTAAACTAATTAAATGAAAGACAACAAACCCAGACTGATCCCTTTTCTCAAGTACATGCAAATGCTTTTTACACTCTGTTCTCTCCCTAGAGCACTGAAAAGTGATTTTTCTAAAAGTGACAATCCAGACAAACCACTAATAATTAGTTACGCAACCTTACTATTTGTTGTTTTTTGTTATTGCTGGAACAGAAAGATAGGTGTGTAAATTAACAACATTAGAGACAGCCATAAAATCAGTAACCTATCACATATATTGATAGAAGAGAACAAAGCTTTTGTTCTCCCTACCTCCCTTTTTGCTAAGCTAATATTTACAGATTTCCACTGGTCAGACACATGGTTTATTATTTATGTTTGTGAGGTCAAAGTGTTTCATGAAATCTGCAAAGCCCTACTTTGTGGTAGAGACTGACAAACCTGGCTTTGTGGTATGCAGCTGCCAAAACTGGGCACATTAGATTAGGCAGGGAATATTAAGTTGTTTCATTATTGGAGGAAGTATTGCCAGAAGTAGACTGTACCACTGGGAATGTCACTGATTAGTGGACCTTAATCACAACAGTGGACCTTGTTTTATAGAGCCCAGGTCTCAGGCAAAAAGAGAAACCAATATAAGGAATAAGGACTCTGTTTCTTCTGAAATTTCCTTGCTTTCCCCAATGATAGGGGAATTAATGAAAAGCCCTCTGGAGCAGGGATTATCTCTGTCTGTGTTTGTACTGACCCTAGGACAATGGAACCCATATTCTGACTTGGACCTGGGAGTGTTATTGTAAAAGAGATGGTTAATTGCTTCAGAAAGTCAATAGGCCTAAATCTGCAAACGATTATTTTAGTGGAACTTCTTGTGTGAGTAGGTAGTACCTGAACTGGTCCTTTTTTCAATTTCACAGAGATGTGCAAAATCAGGAAGGAAAATAGAGTCTAAAGTTGTCAGATAAATTACTTGCCCAGTGTTAGTAATGATCACGTAGAGCAGTGTCTGTAATCCTCTCTGCTCCTTCCGGCCCTAATCCAATAAAGTTCTTAAATGCATGCTTAACTCTAAGAATATGAGTTGTCCCATTGAGGTCAACATTAAATGTTAAATTTAAGCACATGCTTATGTGGCTTGCTGGATCAGGGCTTTAAACCATTGCCTTTTGGGAATTTTCTTGGCCTTCATGATATCACCATTGGACTTTCCTATGAAAAATGTAGCAGAATTGTTGAAATATGAAAGCTACAATTTTATTGTTATAAAAATAACTGAAGTGAGAATTCCTACAGAAGAATCCTGTAATAGCTGCAAGAATAGCTGATAGGATGGAACTCTTTTACAGATAGCTACTCTCTTGCAATAAACACTCAGATAACCTGAAGTATACAGCTAATAAGGATTTTTTCAATGGATTTTTATCTGAAGTTTTTAGCCAATGAAAGCTGTAACTTAATTTTTTTTAAATACTTTCTTTCCCTGTTTTAACACATCAGCAACAAGAGCAACACATCTAGAATGTAGCTCCCAACAGCAACTGTAAAACTATCATTTATACATTAGCAGTAATTATGATACATAAGGCAACTGGAGTATACTCAATAAATATTTGTAAAATATTTGTTTATATTAGGAAGATTTGAGGGGAGACACAGGATTTTTTTAAAGACAATTTTTAAGTCAATTCTTTCCAGGAAACACCAGGGCCCCCACATGGGGGAGAAAAAAGGACCACTTTAATGGGACCCGGAGGCTCTGAAGGGCCCGGCCCAGGCTGCAACCCCCATTACTATGAGGAAAAACTTTTCATGGCTCATGAGTTTGTATGTATGAGATGAGGGATTGTGGTATGTGTGTGGGAGGGGCCTGTGTTACAAGTTTGTATGGGGCCCGAAAAAATTATGTTTGGGCCCTGGGTAACACTAGCCTGACATATGTCTAAAGAAATTAATATAATAGAGTTGTCAAGCCTCCTTTTTAAATGCTATCAAAAGATCTGCATAGAGGCCATTGACCCAGTTGATCCAAATTTTTCTCTTTACTAGTCCAGTTAAATATCTTTGGCTTTACTTCTTTCTTGGAGTTAGCTGCCAATGTAATGCAGGTGATTCAAATTACAATAAACTCTTCTTAAATTTCTGCATGAAGTATCACAGAGAAATTATGTAAATGGTGCTGTGGGTACAGATGTTTAGCAGTCCATACTGGTTTCCTTCCCTGAGGACATTTCCCCATATCTAAGATGGTTTAGATTTGAAACTGGATTTCAATAAGTATGCAAGATAAAAATATAACACCATCCTCTAATGTTTATCTAAGACACATACTGGTTTTGAAATAGGGTGCTCTCATAAATTTAGGAGTCTATTTAACTGACCTTGTGCTTCCATGCAATATGTAATGAGCCAAAGCTCATAAACTCTTTAAAATCCTTTTAGGGTAACCAAGGCTTTAAGAAAGTTAATATCATAAGTCACTCTGCCTTTTCTTTGATTAACTCTTGCAAAGGAAGCAGCTGGTGGTCATCTAAACAGGCAGTGGCTTTACAAGTGAAAAGACCCGAGCCCATAGTGGATCAATAAGGAAAACAAATTCCACAGCCAAACCTCCACTAAGGATTCCCTATCACAATTCCCCAGACGTTCAGCTATAGGGACTGCTCAACAAAAGCTCTCTAGGTGATCTCACCCATCATTATGGCACATAGGGAGCAACATGGTTTCTCGAATAGACATGCCCAGTCAACATGGTGCTTTTCAGATAAAAATTAACAATGTGAATTGCACCGGGAAATAATGAAGATGCCAGTCAGACTTTGGAAATAGGCACTATGCTCCTTAAGTCTGTAAGTAAGTCACTAAGTAAGCATGCAGTCATGTGCTATTCCAGGTGAATTCTCTAGCCATCTTTTAGCGCAGTCCCATATAGTGTACATTCTAACAATCAAGATGATAGGTCAGAAAGGCCATGGATATGTATAGTGCAGTCCACATCTGAAACAGATGTTACAACCATCTTGCTAAACACAGATGGAAAGCAATGGTTGAGCCATTGAGGCACCATCAGCCTGCAGAAAAGGATGTGTAAGTGCTGTGACAGACATTTATACAAAACATTTCTTCCAGAAGAAACCAAAATCTTTTACAGACTGTACCCAAATAGCTAGCTATATTTAGGGGATGAAGGACAGAATTTCTCTCACCATTAAAACTGGAATTGAAGTTTAACAACACACAATACTATAGAATAGCTTAGATCACAAAGTTAAAAAAAAATCAGTTGAATTTTGCATTCAGTTGAAATTGTAGGCATAATGCAATTACCCAGATTAGAACTAAGGCAAAGAACCACGTGTAGCGTTCCTACTTTTACAAATATAACATGGTATCTTTAATGACAACAACTGAGCTGAACTTTGGATTTACACCTTATTTGCAACATGTTAAATCACATCCAGAAACACTGGGCACCAAACATCATGCTCGGGCATTGGTTCAGTACTGACTGAGAAGAAAGAATGCCATTACTGAACTTCTTGTAATCTTCTCAAGAAGATTATTTCGTTACACTCTGCTTCACTCTGATCTCCAAATATCTCACACCCTTTTAATAAAGCTGCAATCTATTCCAACCACCTCACACAGTACACTGTTTGGAACGGTTGATATAAGCTGTCCACCCATTCACCACTCCAGAACGCTGGTAAAGTTCTGATATGATTCCAGACACTGTGATTCGGGCCTGTCTCTATAATGACCCCAGATCAGAATTCTGAATCTGAACACTTCAAACTTTAGAAACAAGTTGATTTGGAATGCCAAATTTGGATCCAAATTTCATGGCTCTACCTTCCCTGTTCCCTCTTTCCTCCCTCAAAAAAACCCAACTAATAAACCACAAGCAGATTGTGGAGGGTCCATTTTTCATATATTCTCCAACATTAAAGTTAAGGTTTTTATTAGCTACAATTGCCACTGAAAAGGGGGAAGAAGAGGGGTAAGAGAGACAGCTGGTATAGTATGCAGTAGGTTAGCTGAGAAATGATACATATATCTTTCAGCTTTGTTGCAAACCTGAAGCCAAAATTCTTGTAGTGTAGTGAAATATAAAGAACAGTGGAGTACCACAAAGGGCAATGTGAGCCAGTGGAATGCAAGACAATAAGATGTCGTTTGCTTATCCAGTCAAAATACAGGGGATCTATTGCACTTTGGCAGCTTTTTTATTTGTCCCTTCTGGAGTTTCAGACCTGTCTTGTACACTGAGATCGGTTTCATCTGTTTAAAACTTGTACTGTATTTAACTTCCTTCAAAAGCACAGACCCTTAAAAAAAAAAAACCCCACAACACAGTGAAATAATGTTGGGGGTGGGAGAGAGGCAGTAATTTTGCCCGGATAATGTTGTCATACTTTGTAAAGCCTTTAATGCTGGAATTTATTTATTAATGATGCATGGGTTATTACCCACCATCTGTCTTGTGTTAGCAGTGGGCTGTTTCAGATTATGGTAATGTGTTTCTGATTTGAGTTGTGTTGAAAGCCAGAACAAGGCATCTCATGTGCAGTCCTCTTTGAGGCCTGCTGTTTTCAATTCCTCTTCACAGAATGGGCTTTTATTTGATTTGTTATGGGGATTTTTTCTTCTGTTGCCAAAACAGCTGCAAGCCTGGAAGGGAATGAGACACAGGGCCACATCAAACTTGTTAGCTCCTAAAAGAAACAGAATGTTCCAGGAACAAAAAGGGGGAGAAAGAAAGGAGGGAGTTCTGGAGGCAAGAAGGAACAGAAAGAAAAAGAGGGCAAGTGAAAAGATTAAAAAGCTTAAATGGGGTATTTGCTTAGCTTTCATATCAAGGACACATCAAAAAATGTTTTGCTATTATAAGTGGCATATAACAGATTGTTACGTTTTTTAATTTAATGGCCCAGTTAACGCAGAAAGAAGCCTCTCTTCTGAAAGGCTTTAACGGCCTTTATGCTAGTACAAAGCAGTAAATAAAACATTTCCCCAAAATGAGCTGCCACCAGTAAGGAAAAAAAGCAAAACTAGGTTTCATCATGTTTCTGATGTTGCACGCAGGCTGCAGCATGTATAGGGCAGAGAGAAAAAGAAGAGGAAGAAGAAAACAGGCAGCTCCCCTGCTGTGAATGCTCATTTTAGGTCTCAGTCTGTCTCTCTCGCTGTCAGGTTGTTGAACTGTGTTTCCAAGGCTAAGTAAACAAGTGGGGTGACTGATTCTTTTCTATAAGGCCTGAATTCTGGGCAGCTTTGCACTCCAGCTGCATCTGCAGTATATTTTTAACCTGAAGAATCTGTTTGAAAAAGCTTGTCTGTGCTGCTCTATTTATGGTCAGCACTACTGCACATTTTGGTAGAAGGTAAGAATGTAAGAAAGAGATAAGAGCCCCACACCCTGATGTAGGGAATCTTAAGGTTATTTTATATTACACTCCAAAGCAATATCCAAATTTGTCTTCAGACTATGACCTGAGCTTTCCTAACTCTGTATTACACAGAGACACGTTGCTTAATGACTTAGGAATTAGAACATACTTCACAGATGGTCTCAAATCCTTTTAGTGGGGGAAAATATTTGTGAACCTTTCTATTGATTAGAAACTAAATTGTGAATTGTATATTACTCTTTAAAACATGATGTAGCTCAGGACCTAGCTTTGCAATGACACCTTAAGTCCTGTTGCACTATGACTGTTGGAAACATCTGATGAGCTCTGGCTCACAGTCCCTAGATTTGAACATCTAGGAGTGAAGCTGTCTCAGTAGATTGTGGGACCCACTTGCCCTATGGGTCTACTAACCAAATCTTCTAACCTTCAGAGGATGTTCAAGAAGACCATCTGTTTCTTTAAGGGGTGAGGATTAAAATGGTACATTTATTATGGCAAGATTGTTTTTAGTTAGCATTTGCTATGCTGAATAGGCAGAATGGCAGAAGACGGTCTACAAGAGAAATTTAAATGTATAGAGAGTATTCATTTTTTTGGATACTGTTTCTTTTGGATGAGCTTTAAGGGGTATATTTTATATAAATTTATTTAGGACACATTTCTTTTCTTTTCTTTTCTTTTTTTTTTTTGCATTTCCTTTGTATTAAAGTTACAGAGTTTATAAGTGAGCTACAAAAATCCACAGCCAACTGTGACAATATACATAAAACAAAAAGAAACAAATTAAGTAATTCAAAATAAAAAACATTAGAGAACAGTGTAAACTATACTCCAATTTATCCATCAAAGAAATACCTTATGCATGTCTGATCCACAACACATACGTATTCTAACATAACTTATTCTTAGAGTTAGAGAACCAAACTCAATTTATCTCTCCTAGTCCAAGTAAAAATGAAAAAGCTGCCAAATCTGCCTATATAAATCGCAGTGATCTCATATGTTCTCTCACATTCTTTCATACATATGATGAGGAGTGAGTAAAGGCCTTTTTCCCTGTTAATTCATACATAGGGAAAGGGTTAGTTCCTGAACACTTGCAGAGAAACAAACACATCTGAGTTCTAGTGACAAACTATAATTAATATCTGTGAGGAATTAAAGGAGATTAGAGGAAAAATTCCCATACTTTAAATTAAATAGTCATGTTGTCTCAACATCATTAATTCTTATTTTTCACCTGCTATTAATTTTCTTTTTGGTTTCTAAGGCCATTGTTTGTTTGACCAAAGGGTAAAAGCAGCTATTTGAAGTTGTTTACATAGCACAAATGAGTGCACAAACAGGAGGGGAAATTCATGTTAATTAGATACAGGCCTGAATGGGTTGACAGACTGATGTTGTCTGTACAAGTGGGTACACCAGGGCCTGATTCAAGACCACTCAAGTCTATGGGAGGCTCTCTGTTGACTTCACTGGGTTTTGGATCAGGCTCTGTGTATGTACCTGATGCCTGATTCTGCATCATTGAAGTCAGTGGGAGTTTTGGTCTTAAATTCAGTGGGAAAAGGATCAGGGCCTTCATCAGCAAAAAACCTCTCTTGTACCATACTCTTCAGTGGCACATTTGAAACTACATTTGTTTTCTGGATGCAGTTTTGCTTGTCCTTGTCTGATAATATTATCTAAAGACTATTGTCTTTAATTCTAGCTTTGAATTAATGGAATAGTATATAAATATAAAAATTGTCCTTGAGTGTTAAAGTGATATACATATGATGGCCACCATCTTAGCCAATACCAGGGTACCCTCCACAGCTAAAAGTACAAGTCTCTACACTTTAAGATAAAGACCCAGACTGTTAATCTGAGAGTTGCACCTGACCCATATTCTCTGTGGATTGAGCACAGAGCAGAACACGTAACATACAATGAGCAGCAGATTACATATATGATTTTTGAAGGTCCTCTGCATGGGGATAAATTTTATTCCTAGAGCAGAAAGAACTAGAAGGAAAAAAATTCAAAAGATCTGGACGAAAAAGTGGCAAGACAACATTCAATTATATACTCCAATTAAAATTGGACATTTTTAGAATTTTAAAATGTCAATTAAAATGTCATCAGAATTACAGATTTGAATAGAAAACAGCGAGAGAATGTTTACAATTTCACCTCATCATGACCACTTTTTTTTTCAAGCACCTCCAATAAAAATGCTTGGGGCTTTGAATAAGCTGTAACCTTATTTTGTTTTTGGCTCCTGCAGTATTTTGCAGGCTCAAGTAATTGAGAGAGTGATTTTGCACCTACAATTATGTGCAGGGCATCTGATGTAATTTAAGCATCTAAGTAACTGAGAGCAACCACATAACACTAGTTAGATGTTATTTCCAATCTATCTGCTCATGATTCTGGAGCAAACTCGCTACCATACATTCTTGCTACTCTTAGGAATGTTAAGAGCCTGACCTTAAACAACTGAAAATTTACCTGGATGCCAAGTGGGGTGTTCAATTCATGAAAGATTTATGAAGCTGTTTTTGTTTGTTGACTACTAGTTATAGAAGAAACATGAGACAAATGACTGTTCATGTAGACAATTGCAGTAGCATTTCTAAGGATTCTGATTAATAAAAATGAGAGGCTTCTAACTGAGGAAGAGTAAAATAGGACCCTAAACTCCCCAAATTAGAACCACAATTTAAAAAGGTATACATCCCTTGATACAATGAACCAAATTCTGCTCAGCCTTACATCCTGTGCAACCCTTTTGAAACCAAGCTGAGTAGAAGTAGCAGAATCTGACCTTAAATGAGCAGCATTATCTTTCTTACCTCAGACGCCATGCCCAATTTTCTGTCATTGATAGCACATTGCTCTGAGTGTCAATATGAGATGGCCTTCTCACCAAGCCTTAGGGCTTGTCTTCACTTACCTCAGAGATTCGGTGGCAGTCAACTGGAGTTACGCAAACTACACAAAAAACCTGCATAACTCCCATCAACTTCTGTCTTCTGTTCTGTGTGCCATCTTCCCTGCAATGCGACAACGGAACTGCGTTCTCATCGATGCAGTGCTACACCACTTGAGAGGGTGGTCTTAATACATCGATTTCTGGATTGACTGAGTGAGTCTTCACTGACCGCTCAGTCGATCCAGATAAGTCGATCTGATGGCGAAGAATTTGCCACCATCAGGGACGATTTAACCGTAGTCTTTTATAACGGAAGTAAACCGTCTCTCTCTTGAGCTCATGTTGTCTTCTAAATGCTGTGGTCAATCTGAACATTTTGATCTGTGTTTAGATGATAAAAACAAGTAAAAATGTAGATTTTCTTTTTTTAAAATTTTCAGAAAGAAGAAAGACAAGATTTACCTCAATGTGCTGGTTTCCACACTTTCATTTGCAGGAAATGCTCATATAAAGTATCCTGGAAACCAGTTATATCATAAGTGAAATACTATGCCAATAGGCTAATTAAAACTCTTTAATTAAACAAAACTATGTATTTGAACTTCTTCCAATGCCTGGCCCATGAAGCTAAACCAGAGGAGATAATTATATACAGTACACCGGCACTACGGCATATTTTGACAGATTGCAAAGCAGGACTCATGAAAATACCAACCTCACATTCAAGCCAGAAATGGCATCAAGTCTACAGACAGCAGTACCTGTAACTGAGCGTTTTTCTCTTGGTTCATGTAAAGCTTTGTTTGAGTTGTTGTCTTCCTTTCTGTATAATATGAGTCAGTGAGCTGTATAATTCTTCATGTCATGGAGGCGTCTCATGTGGGTACATAGTTTATGGTGTCATGTGGACTGTGTAAAAGCCTACTAAACTGGCAAATCCTTCCCACAATGCGTGTGAACAACAGTTCTCCTACAAGAACCACATGGTGAACATGTGAATCTTTTCTTCCCATTCCCACGTTCAATGCTATGAAACCTCAAGCTGGTGCTTCTGAAATCTGGGTGGTAAGGCTGCACTTTCAAAGACAGACAGAGGCCCTTTGCTAGTGTCGGTTGAACACACAATATCGGGCACTCAGGAAACCACAGTGGGCCAAATTCTGCCCTTGAGGCACACATAACTCACATTGACGTCAAAATGTTTTCTGGCACTGTATGACTAATGGCAAAATGTGGCCCTGGCCCATTGCATCAGCTGGGTTGTTCTGGAATTTGGAGTGAATAGGACCTCAGGGACAAAGAGGAGGAAGACCACAAAGCCTAAAAATGTGAAGGATCGCTGCAGTTTTTATTTCACATCTGCAGCCTTTCAAACAGGTCAAAGTTGATTGCTTATGTTTGGCTTATGCATAAGGTAGCCAGATGTCCCTGTTTGTCAGAGCAGTCTGAGTTTTAAGAGAATATTCTACCCACTGTTCCTTTTAGGACTTCTAATTTACCACCCCCCTTCTCATAGCTGACAGTGCAGCAGGAGAAGAAAACAG
>ML675612.1:21293641-21325111 GCA_007922155.1 Mesoclemmys tuberculata | reverse complement strand
CCCCACAATTAATCATGATAAAAATATAGTTGCAATTAATTGCAGTTTTAATCACACCATTAAATAATAACAGAATACCAATCTAAATTTATTATAAATATTTTTGAATGTTTTTCTACATTTTCAAATATATTGATTTCAATTACGACACAGAATACAAAGTGTACAGGGCTCACTTTATATTATTTTTGCACTGTAAAAAAGATTTTAAAAGATAGTGCAACCTCTGAGTCAATGCATGAAAGGGCATAAGAATGTCTAGCATATTTAAATACTTTGCAATACCAGCTACAACAGTACGATGTAAACACCTCTTCTCACTTTCAGGTGACACTGTAAATAAGCAGGCAGCTTTACCTCCCATATATGTAAATAAACTTGGTTGTCTTAGTGACTGTCTGAACAAGAAGTAGGACTGAGCCGACTTGTAGGCGCTAAAGTTTTACATTGTTTTGTTTTTGAGTACAGTTATGAAAAAAATAATTCTTCATTTGTAAGTTGCATTTTCATGATAAAGAGATTGCACTACAGTATTCATATGAGGTGAATTGAAAAACACAATCTCTTTTGTTTATCTTTTTTACAGTGCAAATATTTGTAATAAAAAATATAAAGTGAGCACAGTACACTTTGTATTCTGTGCTGTAATTGCAATCAATATATTTGAAAATGTAGAAAAATATACACAAATATTTACACATTTAAATTGGTGTTCTATTACTGTTTGATAGAGTGATTAAAATTGTGATTAATCACGACTATTTTTTAAAATCTAGTTAATTTGTGGTGCATTAGTCACCTCCACAGCAGTCCCTGGTGAAGGGCAATCCATGGGTATACTGAGAGCGGTCTTGAGGAGGAAGTGGCCAGACCAGTACTGGGAACTGGTTGTGTTTAAGGCAAATCATATGTTTTGGATTTTGTACATCTGCAATGGCCCATAAGGATGCAAGTTAGGGCAGCCCTCAGGGTTTGGTTTGGATTTAGGTGACTTGTTTAACTGAAATTAAAAAATTGTTCCATGCTATACCCTCACAAGGATACCAACTTCTACATTAATAAACAGCGCATCTTTGGTAATTAAATGTACTTATTTACAGGTATTTATGCTGCACTCTTCTTTTTGACAACATTAGAGTAAGTTGATGAAGGGCTACTTAGAAAACTGCAGACTTAACCTGACAGTTCTATAGTATGTAACTGAATTTTAACATTTCATGGAATTATTGAAAACACATTTCATTAGGATCCATAAAGTTTCATTTAAAACAGATAATAGGAGCAAAATGACATTTGCAGCGGGGTAGAGAGCATCACCCTAGACCCAACATATTGCAACTTTCATGGACAATGGGAACACCCTCATCTCCCAGTGAAAGAGGAAGAGGATCCTGATTACCCAAGCTTTAGTGGCGATGAGAAGAACATCTACACCAAGGAGGTGGCAGAAACAACACATGGAGCTTGTCTCATTATTATGTTGTTGTTAAGAGATGGATCTTAGCTCAGAAAGTTGCTCCACTTCCAGATAGAGTCTCTTTGTTTTCAAAGAGAATCTTTCTTAAAGAACAGGTTTCATTTGGAGAACACTTAGTTTTCTGGTGGAAAGAGAGCTGGAGAGGTATCTACACATACATTCTCCAGCCACCAATGGTATATCTACACTGCAATTAAAAACCCACAGCTGGCCCATGCCAGCTGACCTGGGCTTGGCAAAGGGCGGTTTAATTGCAGTGTAGACATTCGGGCTCATACATTTTAACCCAAGCTCTGGGACCCTCCCACCACTCAAGGTCCTAGCCTGGCTCCAGCCTGAGCCCAAATAACTACACTGCAGTTAAACAGCCTGTTAACCCAAGCCTCATGAGCCCAGTCAGTTGTTCTGGTTCAGTTGTTGGTTTTTAACTGCAGTGTAGATATACCCCAATAGTCATTGTCAGGACCTCGGTCAGCTCTCTGAAACAGTTATCCCAAAATAGAGACAACTGGTCTGGTGGGACAGATAGGTGCTGAACCATGGATCCAGGCAACTGGAGTATCCGAGGTACTATAATATATGTATTGGAAGTCAGCAGTGGGAGATACCAGTTATTTGGCTCAGACATTGCTTTTCTTACCAAGGCCTTTTATCAAGGCCAAATTGCTAATTACTTGGCTAGCCTGTAAGTCGATGGTGATTTAGCAGCTTGAGGAGAAACTAGTTGGAAAGCTCTGACAGCCAGGGCAGCCACTCAGTCCAGTTTCTGTAATCCAGCTGGCTCTGGACGTGATGCCCAGGCCTATCCTGCAACCTCATCTGCCTCTGGCAAGCACCAAAAGCTAAAAGTATGAGGCTACAAGTCTAAAAGGAATAGGCACTAGCCTAGAGAACAATAGCTTCAGTTTAAAGAACCTGCAAGTTTGCGTATTGGCTTAGCTGCTCAGACTTTTAGCCCACAAAGATCAAACAAACTAGATGTTGGCCAAGGAGCGGGGGATTTGACCAGGAGTCAGCAGTTACAGGCTTCTGAATATACTTAATTCATAAGGGATCATCCTAACACTGTACAATAATGCTGTTTTAATTCGGTTTCAGTTGCGTAATAGGTGTATTTTTTCATTAACCAAAGAGGAAGAATGATTAGACTCAGCATGGAGAATTCTATGTCAGGCCAGGGTGAGAGGGTCTGGCTGCAGAAGAGTCTCCGGTATCTATTTAGAACCTGAGCTTGCAAGTGACCCCAGGAGGTGGACTGCTGCACCCTCAAAGTGCCCCACTAACATTAACAGGGCCCTGTGTGCATGCAGGGCTCTGCTCATGCTGAGATGGCATCAGGATCAGGGGCCTTAAATTATAAGCAAGAAAATATCGTTGGGGATTTACTTGTGTCCGTGGAAAAGATTTAAAGGATTTTCAATGTTTAACAGATTTAAACTCTAGAGAATATTTCCATGAGCATGAACAGGTTAACAGTCATCCCCCTTTCTGATACTATTCCAAAGATAAATTTTACAGGAGAATTGAGCATGTGTAGTGACAATACAAACGTCCTTCATTGCTCCACCATTGTGCATTTAAACCTATGGATAGCTATATTATGTAATTAATGACTTGGCCAAAATCCTCATTGCATTTTTATAAGCAAATGGATTATGTGAATGCCCTCTCAAGACACCACATCTGGGAATGAGGGGATAGTTCAGCCTCCATGTCCATTATATTCTTGTTCTCTTTGCTGAGTCTCTTCACAAGGGTGCAAGCTAGTGATATTTGCAAAGGAGTTTTTTGTGATGCATACAGCTAATCAGTAGAAAATAGACTGACACCATCAAACTCTCTTCATATAGAGCAAACAGCCATAGGTTAGTTTCTGTTTACCAAGAACCCATGTTGGATCTGAATCAGCAACCAAGAACACACACACACACACACGCGCACCAAGTAGATTCCAGATGGGAATTTACTTCTTTTCTGTGTGGGTGATCTTGTGTTGTGGACTCAGCACCTAGGCAAAGAAGTGGAATGAGCCCATTTAACTGTCAGCTTTGGAGGCAAGTCATGCCTCATCTTTCCAACAGAAGGGAAACAATAAGTGATCTTTAAAAAAAGGGGCAGGAGGGCTGCACAGAGTAGCAAGGTCATTTGCACACATTCTGCAACTCCATTTAAGATAATTTGATTGCTTTATTTGCCTCAGAGGCCCCTTCATCACATGGATTTGCTCATCTGTTTAAAAAAGGAGCCCCTACCAATCGTTTTCCTTTGCTTTGATGCACTGGTTTCCAAAGTATTTCTTTTAAATTGAGTGAGAATTAAACTTAAAGCACACATTTTCATAACAACATTCCTTGTAATGAAACCCATCTTTTCATGGAAAAAGTACTGGCCTAATAAATTAAAAGTTTGGAAAAATAAAAACCACATATAAAAAAGTGTATAAAACAATAAAAATACTCATATATGCAGTTCACTAACCGATGTGATGAAGCATACTAAGAAACACAAAGTTGCATCCCCCACTAATTAAAAAAGGTCATTGTGGAAAAAGAAATGCCATTGAAAAATCTGCTTCCAGTTAAACAAGCAAACAAAATGTTAAAACAAGTAATAATATCCATATCACGTCAATCTGAGATCCTAACTAGATATATTTTTTAAATTCTAATGTCTTCTAAATTCCTTTTAAAATATTTATAGCTGTTTTTATTTTCCTGCAAGTAATTCCAGGATTAGTTCTAAGCAATTACAAAATTAATATCAGAATAAGCCTTAGCAATTTTGGTTAGAATTTCTTTTAAATTCGTAAATCATTTTAAGGATTTTATGAGGTTTTTAATTGTAATAACAGAATTCTAATTAGCCACGATCTTCTCCATAGCCTGTAGTTCAGCTCCAGCAGAATAGAAAAAACCCACAAAGTATTCCCACCAGCAGCCTTGGAAACATTACAGACAATATAAGTTTTTGGTTTTTTTTTTACATTTTACAGTTCTTCCTAGGGCTTGGGATATTTTGCGAATGTTGTGATAAAAAAGTAACAATGACCCCACACACCCAGAGGTGTATGTTTGTCTTCTTTCTGGCACTCTCTGCATGAAGTTAGGCTCTGGCATTCCAATGGGCCAGAACTATGTCAACTTCTCCGTTAAAGCTGAGATCTATTCATTTTTTTTTTAAATAATGGCAAACAAATGGGCTTTGAAGCCATATTCTCCCTTGCTTCTTTCATCAAAATGACCATCAACAGATCTAAGAGCTATAACAGATCCATGTAACATTGTACATTATTAGAGCTATTAAAAAAGTATATATAAAATGTCCAACTCGATTATACTACACGTATTTCTAATAAGATTATTGTGCGTCTTCATTATATCTTCTAAGGAAATGGTAGATAGGTATATGGCACATGTCAGAATTAGCTTCCCTTCAGATATCTTTCAAAACACTATGTAGAAAACCACTCAATCTAAATCAATTCCAATTAAAAAGGAAATGAGGTGAACTGAGGGCATTGGTTACACAATCCCAAATGGAGACATTTTTCACCAGGGTTAAAGATTGTTTTTTTTTAATAACAGGGGAAAGCTGCAAGCCTACACTTTATGCTGCTTTTCTTGCTCTGACACAGACTCCTTTAAAATCAAAGAGCAGCCCACCAAAAGCAGAACATGCCATCATAGGATCGCATCAGGGGAACATACTGAAAAGAAAGACTATACTACAATAAGTACAAACAATGTAAACTGGGTCCTAATGATAAAGCCCTAATGCCAGGGAGAGGGACCAAAAGATTAGCACAGAACCCAACATTAGGTCACCTTGACTATTTTAGTTGATTCCACCTCTTCCTATGCATTTGTCATTCCTGATGCTTCTCTCAGACCCTCCCTGCTGACAAAATGGAAGGATTGTGTGTGTGCAAATCAGAACTTTGTTTCAGCCAGCATGCACTGGGATAGATTTATAATAATGGTACAGCATTCTTTTCAGAGTTCCTGACAGACTCAACTCAAATCTAACCCCTCTTTGGATTTGTAGGCACACCTCAAATGCATTGAAAGATATGTAGTCAAAATAGCCAAGATGACTCAGCTGGGGCAGCCAGTTGAAGTATCCCTTATACATATCTCAGAGTGGGAGTTAGAGACTGAAACATTAGGAGCACTGGTGTTGATCTGGTAATGGATGGGAATGAGGATGCTTGCTTGTTCCAGATTTCAGTAAAACAATGTAATTTTTTCAAATTCATCATCCTAATATATTATGCACTTACATTATTTTTAGCGGCTTTCATTCAAGAATTGTAATGGATTTACTAACATTGGATTCTTAATGGATTAATGGATTCTTAACACCCCGAATAGGCAGGAAGGTATTCCTCTTATTTTTACTGATGGGTAAATTGAAGAAGAGAAAATGAAAGAATAATTCTTTCCCAGTGAAGTCAATGGAAACTTTGCCACTGATTTAAATTATAACAGGATCTGCCTTGAAAAGTCACACAGTCACTCACTGTCACAGAGAAGAACAGAACCAAGTGGCCCTGGAATAACCACTCAATGCTATGCCCTTTTATACATATTGATTTGAGAGTTAGCGTAGTCTGTTTGTTTTTCCTGAGATGCATGTGTGGATTATTGGGCTACCTAACAAAAAACAGTCTTTGCAAAATCTTTGGAGTGTGATGATTTCAAGGGAAAGATGAATACTGGCATTTCTTTGGCAAAAAAAAAAAATTAGACTTGGCACAAATCAGCCAGTATGAAAAATACTAACTTTTTTTATAGCAGCAAGTTGGATATACTTTTGGAAATAGCACTTGAGTGTTATGAAGTATTTATATTGATTTAAGGCTTTGGCTTGGACTGCAAACATTCAAACAAGATGGTTTGAATTTAAGTTCTTCTCTGGATTCTGGTTTTGCACACATTTCTAACAATTGTAAAGATAAAAGAATTTGACAAATTTACCAAAAAAAAAGTGTTTTCCAGAAACATGAAATCATATCTCCTTTCTTCCAGGAACATACATATTTTTATTATTGCATTTTTAAATGGACAATAGTCAAAATGTTTGCTACCCATGAACACGACCACACTATATATGAATATGGCCCCAAACTTGCCCTAGATAGCATGTGAGCAGACTACTGCGTCCACCCGCAACCCTATTGGCATCAGTGAGTTTCTGTGTGGACACAGCAATTCACCTGCATGTTCTCAGTTGAAGGATCAGAGCCCTAGGGTCTGAGCCAAAGCCCACTGAAATATTGGCTATCTTTCCACGGACTTCAGTGATTTTTGGATGAGGCTCTGAGTGGGTAATCTTACTATATAACTGAAAAGAGTAGCTCTGATATTCAGTACATTAAAAGAAGCAGATCTTTGAAAAGAAAGAATTTTTAAGAAAGAATGTGTTAGCAACTGGCTAACATTTTCCCTGCTCTGGTTTTTTTCTTTTTCTTCTCCCCCCCCCCCACATTTGATGTCACCTAAAATTTCAAAAGCTAGTGATAAATCATGCCTGAATTCATCAATATAATCCAAACACAAGTTGACCATTCTAGGAAACCAGATATAGGCATGACTAGCTGGGTTTTTCAATTTCTTAGAAAGACTCCATCCTCTGTAACAATATTTAGCCCATTTTTGTTAGCTTATCATATCACTTAATTGAGTTACACTCTGATGCCACTTGTGATATCTCATCGTAAAAGTATATATGGGTAACCATAGCTGACGCTACCATTAAACCCTCACAGTAACAATCAATTTGTTTTGCTTTTATTTTTTTGTGAATTTAGTGCTCATGAAAAATGTCATACTGGTGGCTCTGAAGTCGTTACTCTGACCCCGGGACTGGCAGAGGCAATGCAACCATCCTAACATTACCCATTCTTAATTCTGACTATATCTAGGGTCATTCAGTTCTTAGATCAATTTACACCATGGCCTCTCTTCTGAGTCTGTCAGCAAAAGTGGTCAACATGCTGTGGACTTTTGTCCACTAGTGACCAAATTGAGACCACCAACTCATTTCACATATGCTACTGGACAGCCATCAGTTAGAAATTTTGGTCAGCATCAACCTGGTGTGTATTCATCTTGGTGATCTATGAGTTAAAGGCTCTGTATCCCATTGAAAAAACTCTGAACTATTTAGTCATCTTGGTGTTATTTTTCTCTGAACTGAACATTGTCCAGTAGGTATTACTATCTTGGAAACAGGAGGCAAAGAAGAAATAAATGAAAACATATAAAAGTGAACTTTGTCAGACTTTCCAAGATGTGGACACCTGGAAATTGTATGCATGTTAATGATTTATGATACAACTTCTACTCATCTCTCCCTCACAATACGTTACACACATTTTTTTGTTACTCCTTCTGTTCCACATTTGGGTCATAAAAATGTGAGAGTTATGATAGTGGGAACTTGAAAGCCAAATATTTCTTTCTATCTCAGGGGGCAACATATCTTCCAGCACACTCCATCACAATGAAATCCAGATCCCAACAAGCCCAAGTGAAAAGCAGCCTGACCCAGAAACAGTATCTTGAATCAGGCATGTTTGGAAGCATTTGGTATCCAGTGTTTTGTAATTCTCACCAGTTCTTCCCTATCATAGAGATATGACAAAGCTTGTACAATAAAAACTATATATTTTTCGGTTCCATGTCACTAGTGATATGAGCAGATTTTAAAATGTAAAATATATACATTTGAAAAAAATATTCAAAAATATGTTCTTGGTATCACATCCCCCTAAAATGAGATCAAAACTCCATGCAACCCGTGTAACAACTGATGGTACTGCAAAAACCCAAAACAGACCACTGTTGGTGTTTGTGAGATCATTTGAAAGAATCTTCAAATCAGGGTTAGTTGGTGAAAGAGTAAATGATTTTCCAATAATTTGGATCAATACATTTGTAATGTTAAGCCTGCATATGAATTCACTTAGGGACAAATCCCAAATGGCCTAGCCAGGCCCTGGGCAAACATGTGAAGGGAGCTGGGGATGGGGATGCGGTGAGTTGGGGGAAATCTCTTACTGTAGGCTGGGAACAGAAATGGGATAGAATTTATAGAAGTTACAATCTTCAGGAATAAGACTGAAAATAGGTGGCTCTGCACAGCAGTGCATCCTCTGGCCTCCACAATCCTCCCCACCCAGACTTCACCCTATCATACTGTTGTGAAGGGAACATACACAGTGTGAGCCCCCATATGTGAAGGCTGTTTACACCACCTACAGTCACCACTTTCTTAATGGAACTACATTTATTCTACTGCTAGCTGGCCCACTGCAACAACAGAGGAAGGAGCAGGATTGGCCAAAAAGGACAAAACCCTCCTCAGCACACAGTCTGAGTAACCAGTCTTTGTAGTAAGAATCCCACAGCATCCTCCCAGCGCAGGCTGCAGAGCAGTAATGGGTCTATTCCATGGTTGACATCAGAGCCTCAGGCACTCAGATACTACTGAGATGAGGCCCATATCAGTATCTAGATAGATACATAATATATAGTAGCCAGTAACAAATCTGATGTCCATTTCCACTCCCAATTCATCACACTGGGAATGGGTCCACCCCATTGGCCAGAATAAGAGGGAGGAGGCATATCAGCCCACACCCTCCCATGGTTGTGTACAATTCAGACTAAGTTCCCTGGAATGCATGTCTGTGCACATGCTCATGCATAGGGCAATTTCCCCAGAGAGTTCAAAGTTCAGAAAACAATCTCTCCCCCCCCAATGTTTTAGAAAATTATAAAACCCCCTGATTTTCCAGCCAGTCTCAAGATTAAGGGGGGGCTGTTATTTTCAAACTCACATGGTTGATAACACCCCCAGTAATATAAGTTCCCTTCTACACCCACACGCCCAGTAGTGCTTTAAAGCCCTCACTCCTCCTTCCAGATTTCTGGATTCACACCCTCTCTTACCGAACACACTTATTTCCTCTCTGTCTCTGACACAAAACCCCCTTTCCAACAACCTCTCTTTCCCCGCAAACCGCCCTTGTTCTCCCTTCAGCAGAGCTCCCCACTAAAAGATCTGTGACTCCAGACAGCTGCCTCTTGCCAGCCTAGCAGGGAGTCAGAGTGGCCTCTAGTGATCAGCTCAATAACTAATGGGCAGAGGGAAGAATCGAGAGTCAGTAACATCCTCAGAGTCCCCTGACACCCCCTCTGCTGCCTGCCTGCCTCCCGCCCCACCCCACCCCCACAACAAATGGGGATTGGAAATTGATTGGAAGAGAGAAAATGTTGTGCCACCCACCCCACGAGCTGAAAGTTGGAAGAGATGTGCACCTCTTTAAATCACACTCATATTTGCATAAGGATATATTTGTAGGAGTGGGAAAACAAAGAAGACAGAAATTGCCTCTTTGTGATTTAAGGTATTAAAAGCATTTACGATTTTTTTTTTAAAACCCTGCTCTCCATTTTTAAGCTTGACTGTAGTATTCATAGCCCTCCGCACTTACGCAATAAAATCAATCTTAAAATGTGTTCTTTATTCTTTGCCGAAGGTGAGATCATTGTAGAGGAGCTCCATAATTATCAAATAAAATACGACACCTAGTTGTAGGCTGCTTTCTTACTTCTCATGGGACCAACTTTTGTTCTCTCTACTAAGGCTAAGATCAGCTGTAAATTTCTTTCATATGTCTTTTTTATTTTTATTACAACAAGTACATCATCTCCCACAGAGCTGTATTGCTTTAAGAAACTGTCCTTCTAAATCTATGGCAGCCTCTCTCTTGCCTGTGTGTGGTTCCTGTAGTTGGCACTGCTTTCTCATTAGCACTTTCACACTTGATTAATTAAAACAAGACAAAAGTCATGCTCTTTCACTATTAGGGAGCCCTTTGCGAGGCATTTTACTAGGATCAGAGATATTTAGTGATGAGAAAAGGAACGAGAGTCACTCTGCTCTACTCTTCCCTCCCTTCCCCTTCCCAGCTTTCAGACATCTGGACATTATTGATTTTAAAGTGTTCGGCAGTTGCTGCTTCTGCTACTATTCCAGTGAGTCCTCTCAATTGGCTTCTGCTGCTCTTATTCGGAGACCTCAAAATCACTGACAGGCAGCCATGCCTCGGCAAGGATTAGCCAGAGCAGACTAGTGGCAAGGCCAGCAACTCCTGGTAAAAATTTTGCATAACTGAAAACTTGGAAAGTGAAAGAGAGGAGACCAAAAGATAGAAGGGGTAAGGGAACAAAAGTGAAGTGATGTGAGTAGGCACAAGAGGGTCCCATAATGAGGAGAGAAATGAGAATTAGAGAGGTGAAAAGGAAAAGAAAGGAGAAGGGAAATGCGGGTACTGCTCCGATCTTCAGGGAATAACTGTATAACCCTGACTCAGGGCCTGATCTGAACCATCATTGACACCAGTGGAAACGGATCAGAACCTTAGTCCTAGTTAACAAATTTCTATTGTGGTACCTCTAACATACTGTCTCCTAAAACCAATCTCAACCTCAAATACTATGTAAAGAGTCATGTGATCACATTAACTCATATAATTACTGTGTACATATTCTGACAGGGGCTATGAACAAGGGGGAGCGCTTGGTTCTTATCTGGGTAAGATTTTATACTGCCCTCCCTCACTATATTATCTGAGCACCTTGCAAGTAAAACAGACTGGCAATTAGAGCTAGTCAGAAAAAAAAATCCAAGAAAATGTGCTGTGGCAGAATTTGCTCATTCAGCTAAATCAAAACGTTTTGTGGAGACGGTTTGATGAAGGTTTCGTGGATCCCAAGCAGGGTCAACAGAACCTGCCAGATCCTCTGTTAGCTTGTCTGCCTGGTTCTCAGCAGCCTACCTGGATGGCTGCTGTGGAGCTCAGCTTCCAGGATCCACACAGCTCTAGGGCAGCCTACCAAGCAGCCCGCCCTGGAGCTAGAGCTCCATTGTTTTTGTGGAGTATTTCAACATTTGCAGGTTTTGTTCCAAATTTCAAAATGTAGAAATTCTCCCTGAAATGGAATTACCTTTCTCCACCCAGTTCTACTGACAACAGTGCAATCCTGAGTGGATTTCATAAAGTCTAGTTCTCCTCCCTCTCTGATGCTGATTTCTGGGCTGGAGGGTCTCATTACTGTCATTTCCTCATCATTTTATTGTATATTTGTGTGTACATGTATTTGTTGATATCATGGAGCTGAGCACTTTATATATGTTGCAATATTTAAGTACTAGAATAATGTAAGTTAAAAACAAATCAGAGCTTTATCATTTAGCCCCTTTCTGTTTTGTTTTGTAGGATTCCCTTTCTTGAATATTCAACTTCTGTCATTTCATACCTGATTGACAAGAGACTGAGACTTATAATGTTACCACTGGTATTTGTGAATGAACCTTTAAATTGGCTTTTAGCAATACAGCCTGTTTATATTGGCTATGGTGCTTCATCTCCTTCATTTGTAACAGACAACATAATTCATTTTCTTTAGTATCTAGCACTTCTGAGTTACATCCAGTCAAAACGGCCACCAGCAACAACGCCAGATCCTGAGCTGGCAATAGGGTTGTTTTACTTGTAATTTTCTGCAAGTAGAAGCATTACTGATTTTCTTAAGAACATAGTCAATGGATGCTTACAGATATATCATTTAGCAATGAGATCTTGGGTCTGGTGCTATATGAAAAAATCAGAGGCTTTTCTAATAATTAACAATGCTTATTATGTATCTATTGTGTCAATCTTTTGCATGGTAAGCAGTTGATGATACTTATGTGGAAAATATTTCTCTACATTTCCATCAAACCAAGTAATCAGGACAATAAAAAAATCTGATCACTTTTTATAAAGCTCTTCCCTCTCCTCCCATTCTTTCCCAGTTAAAACCTTTAAATGGTACGATAGATTTCCACGTTCTGACTGATGAAAGGTTACTCAGCTGGGCTGTAGGGCATAAATGACGTGGTTTTGGTTGCCTTCAAAAGATTTGTCTTTTGTAGAGACCAATGATTTTAAATAAAAATCAGATCCGTTAATATATGCATTCTGATAATTAATTATAATTACCGGAGTTGTTTATAAATTACTGATCAATGGGATGATCTTGGCTCAGTGTAAGACAATGGAGAAACACCAATTTAGCCATTATAGTCAGTATTTTAAGATTTTTTTTTTTAAATACCCAGAATACAGTATTTGATCTGGTTACTATAAAATCCACAGAGCTGTGAATTTTTAATAATTGCCAGATTTCACTTGGCTAAATTTGTTGTGAATAGTTTTAGTCCTATGATAGCTATATCTGTTTGCATAGTTATAGGAAAGACCATACAGTATTGCTAATTTCAAGACATAGAGGAGGTATAACTGTCTGAGATAAGCAATTACTTGCTCTATGTTGAGGAGCAACGTAGAAAGTATGTAACTTAGTTGTTTATTACTTCTACAAGGACACACACCTGGTTTAGAACACAGCTACAATTTCTCCAAACTTTCATCCCAAATCATACATTGTCCCATCAGCTGTACTGGTGAGGTTTCGTTTGTCATAATTTTCTATGTTAAATGCTTCTGAAGTACAAGCCTGTCTAAAACGCTATGCGTATTTGCTCACAGCCTAACAAGTGTATGACAGAAAATGGTTTCTTTATATTTAGAGCTCTGACAATAACCAAAAAAATAAAACATAATATGTTTTGTGTCAACTCAAAACAGAAATGTTTGGAATTTTTCAGCAAACAAAATAAACTGTTTAAATTGGGTCAAACAATATTTTGTTCAACCTGAAACAAAACAATTAATCGTTTTTGAGTTTTTCACCTTTTAAATAAAATAAAATTGAAGTAAAATTTGAAATGAAAAAACTCAAAATGTTTTGTTCTGAAGATATTGAAACAAAACATTTTCACTTCTGGGGATTTTCTTAACTGAAATAATTAAGCAAATTTGACATGAATTTGTGAAATGTTTCAGTTGAGTGGAATTTTCCTTTTTTGGCAAAAAAGATTATCCAAAATTTTCTACCCAGCTCTATTTATAATATACTGTAGGCTGGTGGTGCAGTCCAGCCAGCAGTGTTGCAACCCTTCCTCGGGCCCAGGTTCCGAGGAAGGCCACAGCACCCTTGTTGAGGGGAAATAAACTTCTAGGTTATGAGTCTTTAGCCCCTGCCGCTAGGCGAGGAGGGCTTTCCTGACAGTCTATAGCCCCCTGGCCCTCACGTAGGGCAGGACTGGTAATGGATCAGCGGCTCCTTGGCCTTCGAACTGGTGGGATGGGCCCGTAGTCTATTGCCCCCAGCCCTCAGACAGGGTGGGGCACGAAATGCAGTCTTTAGCTCCTGGCTTGCAAGCAGGGCTTGAGAGCAGTCTGGTGCCCCCGGCCCTCAAACAGGGCAGGGCAGATGAAGCAGTCTATAGCCCCAGGCCTTACAGTCCGGCGGGGCTGACAAGCTCAGTGTTCTCCAGTCAGGAGTGCAGAGGACAGCAAGCACTCCCTGGGTGGTTAGGGAAGGGGTGTGGGGGACGCAGGCCCACCCATCTCCACCACGTCCCAGCCCAGAGCCCTATCAATGGCAAAGTGATTTGCTAGTGAGTCAGCGGGCTCCAGCTGCAACACGCTGATCAGGATTCTGCCTCTGACTCAGCCACTTGCTATGGCTGTCACTGGGCCACTTCCTCCCACCCAATCCCAGGATACCCGCATCCACATCAGGCCCTCTGGATCACGGGGGGAGGCAGTGAGCGGGCATCTGGCAAATCGCTCTCCATCGACCAGTGGAAGGTCTGGGAACTCCTGAGAGTCGTCTGCCAACGGTAGCTCCTCCAGGTCACAGCGCCCCAGGGGCTCCTCTGGTCCACCAGGGTCTGGACATGTTGGTGGGTTCTCCACACCAGTCAGCTCCTCCCGGTCAGGGCTGGCCTCCAGCGGTTTCTCCCACCCAGCAGGCTTGGGTGGCTGCGCCCCGCTACTATGGTCCAGCAGGCTCACCCCGTCACTTGGGCCCGGTGGCCCACTCCAGTCACTAAGGTCAGGCGGCCCCCTCCAGTCCCTAGGGTCAGCAGCCCCCTCCAGTCCCTAGGGTCAGGCAGCCCCCTCCAGTCACTCGGACCTGGCAAGTCAGGCAGGTCCCGCAGGCTCCGGTCAACAGGGCGGCTGCACAAACAGTCTCAGGGCCTGGATCAGGCCAAGGCCACTCCCTCGGGGGAGACCCATCTGTAGCAGCTTCTCCCAGACTGAACTGCTGGGCCTGTCTTTTATACTTCCTTCCCTGGCCCTGGCTCCACCCCTTTGCTTCCAGGTGGCTCAGCTTGCAGGGCCTGGTTCTGTCCAGCGGGGGCAGAGCGACCCTTCCTCAGGCCCAGGCTCCGAGGAAGGCCACAGAGCCCTGTTACATATACACTTTGCCATAACATGAACATTTGTTGGTCATATGAATTCTGTGCCACTGAACTACCAGAATGGAAGTTTTGTGTCAGGGAGTGAGCTGTCTCTCAATTTGGTCTTTCTGTTATAAGAATCTAATTTAAATGAATTAATGTTATCACAGTGTGCCTCACCAATTCATTCTTATTTCTCTCGTGTCCCTAAGGGTACGTTTACACTGCAATTAAAAACCTGCTGCTGGCCAGTGCCAGTTGAATCAGGCTTGCAGGCCTTGGGCTAAAGGTCTGTATAATTGCAGTGTAGATATTTGGCCTTGGGCTGTAACCCCAGCTCTAGGACCCTGCAAGATAGGAGGGACCCAGACCTCCAGCCCAAGCCCAAACATCTATATTGCAATTAAACAGTCCTTAAGCCCAAGTCAATTGGCACAGGCCAGTAGTGGGTGTTTACTTGCAGCGCAGACCTGCCCTTAGACAGTTTGTTTGGCCTCAAACCTTGGTAACACGCTGCTTAGCACTGAGGGATGAGTTTCTTCCTCCTCCAATCCTCTTGTTAGAAGGGAAAACTAGGCCAACTAGTGAGTTGCTGATTCAGTGCAGCAGGACTGCAGGGTCCCCTAATGGGGTTGCATTGATTGTACCTCAAGCCAGCCTTAGGTCACAAAAATAGCCTTATGTATGATCCTTGAACAGAGCGCACACAAAAAATCTTTCCCTAAAAATGCTTTAATTCTGTAAAATCCTACACAAATTACATAATTACTTGCAGAAGAAATAATCTATACATGGTTAACCAAGGTCAGACTATGATGATATGGTTTTCCTGGCACTGAGTAGTTTACCATGCTGAGACCACAAAATATTGGATTGCTCATCGTAGGTGGTTAGCTGCAAGGATGCTGCTAATCATAGACAGACAATGATTGTATCAAACTTCAATTATGTTTGAAATCAGACATTACTGGGCCTGCCAGAGTAGGTGCAATTTAAGGACAGACAATGGCCTATTCAGAAATAAATCATAGTGTAGATGAAAAAGCTTGAAAATACTTGCTGGCCTGTTTTATAAAGCTTCACTAGAACTATGTGAAATCTGCTGCTTGCAGCTCACTATGTGAATATTTGATTGTTTTTCTCTTATATTAGCAATTCTCTAATATTCAACATCATAAAAAAATAAACACACTATCAGACAGAGGAAATTTTTATATACAAAAGTTATGAAAACATGCTTTTCTTGTTAATTTCTGAGGATAGTCATCAAATATACTCCACACAGAAAAGCTGATTATGGCTGCACAAACGGGTTCCGATTTACACTGCTGAAACTCTTTTGAAGTCAGTGGAGCTGCACAGATTAAACAGAAGGCAGAATTTGGACTGCCACGTAGCGAGCCAAATTCTCTCCTGGATAGAATGTCAGAGCTGCTCAAGCGTTTGTGACTATGCTGCCCTCTCTTGGTTGGCCCATTCAGGATTTATCTTCTTTGGTTCTAGCAGTAAAGGCATTTTTAGAGCACAAGTTCTGGAATTCTGTTCCCATCATCACCCATGAAGACCATGGGCTATGGAATCATTACAACACACACACATATTTCAGAGCTTCAGTAATATAGGAATTATGAAAGGAAGTATCAAGGAATGATGACTCTGACTGCTCAGGTGTGTAGCTCTGTCATGTAGGTCTATTTATTTTCAGTTAGTTCTAACAACAAGCATTAGTTCCCTAATTTCCCAAACATTTTTTGTTGTTTTAATATTTAGGGCTAGGTTCTGTTTTGCCCTAAGCCCCCTGACTGCATCAAGCATCTTAAAGTAAATGTAACTGGCTTTCACTTTAAGGCCACTGCCAGAGTGAATTAAGAGGGGTTTAGTGTATCTGTTTGGTGTTTAGAATCTGACCTTTAAAGTTTCATTGACCCTAGGCACCAAACAACTTAAGTCTTTGCTTTGCTTCTCTTCTCTTTCTTTTATTAAGCAACCTATATGCGGCATTCTCAGCTGAGATCTACAACAGAGAGTTATCACTCTCTGCTAGTGGCTGTTAGAGCAAGTCTGATCTCATTTCTATGAAAGAAGAGCTTGGATGGGTGCAAATACTTTTTTGGAAAAAACTCTGTAGTTTAGAACTCTTGCTTTATTTCTCCAAACCCTGTTTTAAAATTGAATCAGATACTTCAACCCAGCAGTTGGAATTAACAGGAGTTCTCACTTTGGGCTTTTGATGCCCAGTTCCTACCTCTACTTCTCTGGTTTTAATGGCTGAATCAATGACGCAAAGACAAAAATCCCAAAATACTGTCTTTTCGAAAAATAACCTTTTGGCCTTACCACTGTTTTCACCCAACTATGTCTTTAATGATAAAAGTACATAAAATTGAGATGGCTGCAGGATAAATTATTAGAGGGCAAAGTGTTCAGAGATAATAGGATAGAACAACCTTTCACCCCAAAGACATACATTGCAGCTACCCGTCTTCTCCACAGAATCATAGGACTGGAAGCAACTTCAAGAAATCATCTAGTCCAATCACCTGCACACATGGCAGGGCTAAGTATTAGACCATCCCTGACAGGTGTTTGTCTAACCTGCTCTTAAAAATCTCCAATGGTGCAGATTCCACAACCTCCCTGGAGAATTTATTCCAGTGCTTAGCTATCCTGACAGTTAGAAAGATTTTCCTAATGTCCAACCTAAACTGCCTTTGCTACAATTTAATCCCTTGCTTCTTGCCTTATACGCAGAGGATAACAAGAACAATTTTTCTTCCTCCTCCTTGTAACTATCTTTTATGCACTTGAAAACTTGTGTGTCCCCCCCTGCAATGTTCTCTTCTCCAGACTAAACAAATCCAATTTTTTTCAATCTTCTCTCGTAGGTCATGTTTTCTAGACCTTTAATCATTTTTATTGCTTTTCTCTGGACTTTCTCCAATTTGTCCACATCTTTCCTGAAAAGTGGCACCAAGCACTGCACACAACACTCCAGTTCAGGCCACAACCAGCACATAGTAGAGCGGAAGAATTACTTCTCATGTCTTGCTTATGACACTTCTGCTAATACATCCCAAAATGATGTTTGCTTTTTTGCAACAGTGTTTCACTATTGACTCATATTTAGCTTGTGACACACTATGACCCCCAGATCCCTTTCCACAGTACTCCTTCCTAGGCAGTCATTTCCCATGTCGTATGCGTGCAACTGATTGTTCCTTCCTTAGTGAAGTACTTTGCATTTGTCCTTATTGAATTTTGTCCTCTTTACTTCAGACCATTTCTCCAGTTTGTCCAGATCATTCTAAATTTTAATCCTAACCTCCAAAGCACTTGCAACCCTTCCCAGCTTGATATCATCTGCAAACTTTGTAAATGCAATGTCTATGCCATTTTCTAAATCACTGATGAATATATTGAACAGAACCAGACCCAGAACTGATCTCTGAGGGACTCCATGTGATATGCCCTTCCA
This sequence comes from Mesoclemmys tuberculata, assembly GCA_007922155.1. NCBI lineage: Eukaryota > Metazoa > Chordata > Testudines > Chelidae > Mesoclemmys > Mesoclemmys tuberculata. The sequence continues at coordinate 21,306,794 of ML675612.1, read as the reverse complement.
GCTTGACTTGACCCAATGATAACTACTGTCTGGGAACAGTTTCCCAACCAGTTATGCACCCACTTTATAGTAGCTCCATCTAGGTTGTATTTCCCTAGGTTGTTTATGAGAAGGTCATGCAAGAAAAGATAAGTCATCCTATAGCAAAGATAATCTCCCTTGGCTTTGGAGCAGTAGTGCACAAACTTTTCTTGTCACAATCCCCTTACCATTAATAGAAACTGTCCACACTACCCCTCCATTAATGCACAACCAATATTTCCTCAGAAGCAGAACTTGGGCTGAAGACAGAACTGGGGGCAAAAGTGGGGATGAGGGAGTAGCAGGGGCTAGAAGCAGAGCTAGGCTGGGGATGTAGCAGGACTAGAAGTGTGGCACTCCCACAGCAACTCCTATTGGGGCTGGCCTGGGCCCCGCCTTGTTCCCTCCTCCCCCCAAATGTTCCTTCACACCCTGCTAGCAGGACACACCTCTCAGTTTGGGGCCCAGTGCTCTGGAGAATACCCATGGCTTTGTTCACTGAGCACCGTCAGCAACATCTCTCAAGGAAACATTTGCTCACCCTCCTGGTTACAGACAATGGCATCAGCACTTCTGAATAGCAGAAGTAATGGCAATGTATACAGATATGACCTTCCAAAAGCTGAATACAAGCTAGCTTGGATTCCTCTTTTCCTGAAATCCTTACAGAGACATCCATAAATACATTTAAATACCATAGCCTGTGCTTTACTGGAATCAATGGCAGTCTTTCCACTGACTTTAATGAGCATTGGATCAGATCAGCATTGGATGAAGCCTAGTCTGAAAAAAAGGATTCTCAGTTTGGAAGGATCAGATTTGCATTAGTAAATGTTGATTTCAGCATAAACACACAAACTGATGACAAAATATTTCCATCAATAAAAAGCAAAATTTACAGATAGGCAGAGTAAGAGGAATGCTACTTGCGGACATTGTGTTAGTGTTTGGTTTAAGGATGTTTACTTAATCCATTTTGAAATGTGATGGTGATAAATTCTGTTTTAATAGTTATAAACATTTTACTTTTTGAATCTCAACAACCAGTCTCATTCAGTAATTATGGTCTTGAACCCCTTGCCTGCCCCCACCTCCGTAATTTTCCACACCTGCACATTTAAATTGAGAAAAAATGCTTAAAAATAAATGTTGATACACATCAAAATTATAAAAAATAAAAATTGAATTCTGCCAAGCCTAAATATTTGTAATTGGGAGTTGTCAATGATACAGAAGAACAAGAGCTGCACGATGTTTCTCCATTTTAATCTCTTTCCCAGCAAGGGGTGACATGATACATCTGTTAGTGTTTACCTGCTAATGCACTTTATAGTACCATTTCTATCAGCTATGAACAATAGGTTACAGGGTACCATAGGGAGCAGTCTTTTCTAAGCAGTTCATACTGTGTATGTTTCATGACTGTGTACAGACTATTGAAACCTAAGCTGAAAAAAGCAAACAGCTATTTACAAATCAAGGTCATATATGGGTTCACTGCCATTTAATACATGAGCAACACCAGATTCCAAGAGTGACTCAAGACTTTTTCCAAAAATTACTTGGCTATGTAGTCTGTAAATGTTGTCTAAACGTTTTTTTCTAAAAAAAAGAAAACACAGGAAAACCATTTCTATGTTATGAAAGATAAAGAAGCATACTTCTAACAAATTCAGATCTTTGGGGGCTTTATATAGTACATTGTTTTGTCATGTGCACTTTCCACCTGTTTATTTGAAAATACATTTGATTAATATTGTGTCTGAGCTCTGTTTGTCTAAATGTAATATTTTCCTTGGTTTCTAAAGTTTCCCCTCCAACATTTTAACTGAAATCAGAGATTGGGAAAGATATCAACATCCATATTAATTGTCAGTCTCCAAAAATGGAAGATAAATCTAAGGTCATGGGGTGTGCTAGTTTCTAAACTGCTTGATAGGTAGAAAATTAGGAGGACTGGTTCCCTGTGAGAGAATGTAAGAGAAGGGTTACAAAGGAGCCTCTGGGGGAAAGGAGGAGTCTATCAAGTTTTATGGATTAAATGTTACATTTCACAGAGAAAAGTGACACAATTTAACTTCATCTCACCTAGAGTAATACCAGAGAAGTATAGGATGTCACAGTGTAGTGCCATTGGTTAAAATGGAAACACTATGTGATATGTCAGCAGGTGAGAAACTATGCTATAACTCCCAAATTACTCTAACTCATGGCACCATTAAACAGTATTCCGTTATCTAGCAGAAAACATAGAACCATTTGGTCTCAATAGGTGGCAGGGATTGGATTGTTTCTTGTGATGTCAATTTATATCTAAATTTCTAATAAAACTTCGTCACTTTGGCTACCTTTCTTCTTTTAAAAATCCTTCCCTGAATTATGGTGCGCTATTCTGGCTTACCTCTTAAAAAACAAAACAAAACAAAAAAGTAATGACACATCAGATAATATTCTACTTCTTTACACATTTGAAAAATACCTCAGAAAGTGTGTCAGTTTGTACCACTAAATGATATTGTGTGCTTCCCACACAATAGAAATATAAAATATAGCAAAGGTTTGGCCTTAAAAACAGGTACTGTAACAACACTGAAACCATTGCTCCTCTATCCCTGCTTCACCTTCTTCTCCTAAGTAGAATGGTTGATCTATTAGTCATGTTCTGTTTCAGCAGCATCTTAATTGGCAAATCTCGAAGACCGTGCTGTCATGCAAGGTTTCCAGTGGTACATCTGTTCCTAATGTACAGTGCATAATTTAATGACGAGACACTTCAGTGGTCTACCCACTGTAAATCTCAGTTGTTAAAAATGTCTGGAGCAAGACGCCTTTAAATAGTAGGCACTTTTTTGGTACATTAATTTTCTCACATTCAGAAGCAGAAAATGTAATAGTAGCTGTCACTTTGTGTAAAGCTCTGTTTACTTTTAAATGCTATTTACAGCTTAAATGTCTTGTTCAAAATGATTAGCTATAGTGGAATTTACAACTTTTATAAAACCTATTTATTACAGTTAATACATTTTTCCTCAGACTGCATTTTAGGAAATTTATCCAATCACCATTAAAACAAGAGTTTTTCAGGCTAGACCTGGAATGGGATAAGCCAACTGGATTCTGTACACAATTGAAATAAAAAATGTAAAACCCTAACGTACAGTAAAGCACAGGCTATGATATTTAAATGTAATCTCTTCCCCTTCATGTGCATAGGCATGGAGAGCCAAAGCAGCTATCCCACCACAATACCTTAATAGTCACAAAAACCATATCCTCATCTATAATTCATCTTGGCTAGTAATGCGCTTACTGACTGGCACAGTATCCAACAAACCCCTTACAATGTGGAAGATCTAATTACACACGGAAAAACGTAGTTATCCCACCACTAAAAGCTTGTTTGACAAACATTCCTAACATACAGAGACATCCATAAACCCCAAATCCCAGATTTCTACTTTAAGTGTGGCATAAAATCCGCTCCTAAAGGGGAATAGGGGAGAGAAACAAGGATAACTTCAATAGATGTATTTTTTACTTTTAGATTAAAATACAGACTGTCAACCCTTACCATACATTGAAAAATCAACTATATTCATCATTAGTAAATCTTTTCTTTAGTTTTTACTTTCTACTCTTTATTAGAAACTGGAACATATCTTTTCTCAAATCCCCATATTTTTGTCCTTTTCCTGCAGGCAGCAGTCAATCATTATTTCACTCCTACCCTGTGTTTTCATTGTAGTCCAGATGAATGTGGCTGTTTTTGTTTAAAAACTGCAGTGTTTGTACATGCATGTTGTACATATAACACGCAGTCAAAAGTATTACATAATGAAGCTTGCATGTATCAATATCATCATTTCTATTACAGTAGCACCTAGAAGCATCAATGGGATTGAAACGCCATTATTAGTCACACAAAAATGCTGCTGCTAAATCGAGTGCTCTATAGTAGTTGACCAGGGAAGCCAACTTAAGAAAGTGGTGTACTCTTGTTGAATTATGTTTGCAGGATACATAAGGGCTTTATATGCTGAATCATCATTATTTCAGCATCAATCTCATAAAACATATCACATTGCAAAGGAGCAGATTTATTGCTACAAGGGCAAAAGACAAATTAAGCATCTTCTGAGGCAGAGTTGTTTCACTGGCTGTAAGATGTTGTTTATCTTACCTGGCCCCCATCACCACAGAACCTGAGATGACATTGCCACTCTGCCAGTATCAGGACATTATGCCTTTCAGGTGCAGGATGATGATGTTGAGAAACGCCCATACATGCTATTTCTGAGTCCAGCAGTGCTGCAGCAAGGGGCAACAGACTCCCTTCCCCTTTGTGCTGCTCAGCATCTACTGTGAAATTCAGAGGCCTCCAGCACTGATGAGGAAAGAGGATACCCTTTCCCTATACCGTACTCATACTGAGGCAGATATAATTTGCCCTATTGTGTTTTGATAGGTCCAGCACAATCATTTGAAGAGTCATTGTTCACAGTGCTAGAATTAGTAAAATAGGAATAGTGGCCCCATCTAGTCCCGTATCCTATTTCTGCTAGAGCAGGGGTCGGCAACCTACATGTGGCTCTGGAGCCGCGGGTTGCCGACCCCTGTGCTAGAGGAAAGTACTAAGATGTGTGCAAAAAACTCTGCAGTATGCAGTTATCGGATAACCAACCTAAGGAAAGTTCCAGGGGGGTAGCCGTGTTACTCTCTTTTCAGCAAACCAATGAGAGTTCTGTGGCACCTTAAATACTAATACATTTATTTGGGCATAAGCTTCGTGGGCAGAAACCCACTTCATCTGATGCCTAAGGAAAGTTTCTTCCTAATCGCCAGAGGCTGGTTCATGCCATGAAACATGAGGTTTATATTCTTCCAAAATTCTTGATTTGTTTTTAAATTGATTTATTATATTTTTTACACATTCGTGTTACCCATAAACATGCTCAGTAAGTTCATATGATTGTGTCAGCACTTTCATTAAACACCTCAAAATAGGTCCAGTGGAGTCCCAACCAGATGCATTACAGTCACAACACTGGATGTAAAATTTTAGGTTCAGGTTTAGCACATACACCATTGCAGCATGATGGAGCTGGTTTCATGCCAAAGCAAGGCACAGAGATCTTATACTGCAAAGTCATGAAGCACAATAAAATTACATTGAACCATCAACATAGGAGATCCCTATTCTCAGGGAGTACATCTCTGGGTCATAGAATGATGAGAATATGTTAATATTTTGCTAATGATGAACTTTCTGGTTAGTGCTTGTATTCAACTTCATTGAGTTGTACACCTCACTCTCAGGGCCCTAGTGCAATTTCATTTAGGTGCACACAATTACTTCTGCAATCAATGGGGTTTGCATACATTAATCTGAGTGGGAACTATGGTTCCTTGTTTCTAATTCAGCTGTCAAAAGTTATTTTATGGAACAGAAGATCTCAGATGTTTAGTTTGGGGGAAAAAATTAGTTTGGTCCCATTTTGAATTATACAAATGACTTTTAAAAAAATCAACCAAAAATCCACAGCAAGCCACAAAATCACAAGTTCTGGGTGTTGGGTCTTTTAATATATATAAAAACTTTGACTAATGCACTGCTAGAAAAATCAATTAATTCCTTGCAGAAATATTGGCCAAATTCAATCTGTGTTGATCCTATACACATTCAGAAAAAAATTAACAAACCTTTCACTGTAATGAGCATCAGCCATTGGACATATGCAAACGTTTCATAACCAAACCTGAAAATGTGCACAGTAAGTCTGGTTTATTGTTTCATTACCAATGTGACACTCAGTCCCTGGTTGCTAAAAGGTTTGAAAAAAACTTTTTGTGAATGTGGGCTGAGTTTGATGGCAATCTGGACCAAGTTTTGAATGAATCTGATCTGATTGTCTGTGGTGGAAAGCATATTAACTAAGTTAAATTCTTTTGACCTGAAATCAGGCAAATAAATGGCAGTGTCAGCTGAATTATGCTTTGAGCTTCTGGGGCAGTAGAACGTCAATGAACAGACATGAAACAATCTGCATAAAGGTTTGCATGGACAAACCCTTGTGAGATGAAACTGCTGAATTTTGATCATTCTCTCAAATATAGCCTATTTAGGTATCCTTATTTGCATCGGTGACTGACTCTGTGGATGTGGGGAAAGCAGTGGACATGATATAAGTTGACTTTAGCAAAGATTTTGATACAGTCTTCCACAGTATTCTTATCAGCAAGTTAAAGACATATAGGTTGGATGAATGGACTACAAAATGGATAGAGAACTGGCTAGATCATCGGGTTCAATGGGTAGTGATCAATGGCTCCATGTCTAGCTGGCAGCCAGTCACAAGCAGAGTGCCCCAGGGGTTGGTCCTGGGGCCAGTTTTGTTCAACAGCTTCATTAATGATCTGGAGGATGGGGTAGATTGCACCCTCAGCAAGTTTGCAGATTACACTAAGTTAGGGGGAGTGGTAGATACCCTAGAAGGTAGAGATAGGATACAGAGCGACCTACATAATTGGAGGATTGGGACAAAAGAAATCTGATGAGGTTCAACAAGGACAAGTGCAGAGTCCTGCACTTAGGATGGAAGAATCCTTTGCACAGCTACAGACTGAGGACCGATGGACTGGGCAACAGTTCTGCAGAAAAAACCTGGGGGTAACAGTGGATAAGAAGCTGGATATGGGTCAGCAGTGTGCCCTGGTTGCCAAGAAGGCTAATAGCATATTGGGCTGCATTAGTGGGAGCATTGCCAGCAGATTGAGGGAAGTGATTATTCTCCTCTATTCAGCATTGGTGAGGCTGCATTTGGAGTATTGTGTCCAGTTTTGGGCTCCCCACTACAAAAAGGATGTGGACAAGTTGGAGAGAGTTCAGAGAAGGGCAACAAAATGATTAGGGGGCTGGATATAAGGATAGGCTGAGGGAAGTAGGCTTGTTTAGTCTGCAGAGGAGAAGAATGAGGGGGGATTTGATAGCAGCCTTTAACTCCTTGAAAGGAGGTTCCAGGGAGGATGGAGCTAGGCTGTTCTCAATGGTAGTAGATGACAGAACTAGGAGCAACGGTCTCAAGTTGAAGTGGGGGAGGTCTAGGTTGGATATTAGGAAAAGGTTTTTCAGTAGGAGGGTGGTGAGGCACTGGAATGGGTTACCTAGGGAGGTGGTGGAATCTCCATCTTTAGAAGTTTTTAAGCTGCAGCTTGACAAAGCCCTGGCTGGGATGATTTAGCTGAGGTTAGTCCTGCTTTGAGCAAGGAGTTGGACTAGATGACCTCTTGAGGTCCCTTCCAACTCTAATATTCTATGATTCTATAGCAACACAGGTATGTATGCCACTTTATAGACATTATTAATATGATGATGATTATTTATTATTTGTTTTAGGGGTTTGCCTACACTGCTTCTGGGAGTGAGCTTCCCAGCCCAGGTAGACAGACTCATACTAGCCATGCTTAAGCTAGACCACTAAATATTGCAAAGTGGACATTCCATCTTGGGCTCTGAAGCCTAGGAGATTGGCTTGAGAGCCTGAGTTTCCATCTAAGGTGGAACATTCACACAGGTACTTTTAGAACACTAGTGTGAGCCCTGCTACCACAAGTCTACGTATCCATTCTGGGAGGCTCAGCTGTCAGGTAGACATATCTTAGGAGTCCCATTCATGGACCAGGATCCTGTAGTGCTAGGCATTGTACAAAAACAGAATAAAAAGACAGTCACCACCTCTAAAACGTGCACCCTGAAGCCCTGCTCCTGTAAACACAGGACCCTTATCCCCATATGAAGTCCTGTGAACTTCAATGGGATTGTACCTGGATGTTAGGATCCTCAGCATCTAAATTTATCAGATACTGAAATACAATAAATGACAATAGACCATGGTGAACTAGAAGCAGAAATGCCATCAAGATCATGACAGTTTCAAACTTACACTGAAGTTTAAGCCTCCTTTCTGCAAAGTTGAACAAAAATGCTATGTACTTTTTACTTTCTAAGGTTGATTGCATAAATACACTTTGCCTCATACACTAACAGCAGTTTCCCATATTTATAATTTTAATGCACAATGCAGATTTTCCCATATTTATAGATTTAATGCACAATGCAGATTTTATCTATTTTAACACCATTTATAGATTTTAACGCACAATGCAGGCTGCAAAATTTCACCCAGTACTTTCTGCTGCAGAGGGAATTACTTTATCTTATTAGCTCTCATTGGCCAAGTTATAATGAGTTATTTTTATAATAAAACAACGAAGGAAATTCTCAAATATGAAAATTCTTTGGTTTAGTTTTCAGAAATGCCCTAAAAGCCCCACAAATCCTAATATACCAATGGGAGCTGCAGGTGCTCAGCACCTTTAAAAATCAAGCCCATCTTATATTCAAATAAAGATTAAGTGCAATACTAACCACTAGAAGTCAGGAAATTTCAAAGTTAAACCCAACACTTCAGCCTCGAGTTACACTGTGAAGTTTGGGGGCAGGGAGAGGGATTTCTCACCACATCATGAGTATCAGCCTTAACTTGGAATTTTCTTACTTGCTTTTGTTGGCCTGTGGAAAAATCTTAATGTTATTTAAACTTAGGTTTTTGTTTGAGAATAAGGCTCAGAGAGGGTTCCAGTGCAGCTCTGTGTTTTGTTACTAGTCATGAGTGGAAATAATGTGAGAAAACTTCACAATACCATTTCCTGTGATCCAGGAAAATCCCGGTTTTGATAAATTCAATTTGGGGTCATGTTATCTAAACAGGACTTATTCAGATGAACTTGGATTTGATTTGAACCAGTGAGCCTGCCCTTCGTATTTGAGTACCCAGACAAAGTGGGCGTCTTTGATCTGAGAAACGAGCTAGATGCTAAACATGGCAATGGACAAACTTAAGGAAGGGGATGCTCAAATCCTCCCACTAGTCTGGCAGTCATTCAGGCACCTGAAAAGAAATTATTCAAATACAAAGGAATTACCATGTGAATGGTGTTTCTGCACAGTTTCTGCATATGCTGTCTTGCATTTTTATCAAGACCGCAAACATAAACCAGCGTGAGAAAGCAGGTGCTATTTTCCTCTATCTTTTGAGCATCAGTCTTTCCCAGCAGTAAGCTGTGTGCACTAATGGCCAAAGTACAGAAACGTTTTGATTTGGATCCAAAGTCTTTGCCAGACAGTATTTTAAGAAAATGTGTTGAGCTTTTGATCCAGATTGCATTGTATGGCAGGACATTTAAATGAGAAGGAGGGGAAGGAAGAAAGTCATAAGATGTTAATGTCTCTAAGAGCATTTGAGATTAAGAAAGTCTTCATGTGGAGAAGGATTCATGTGAGCTTCTTTACTTTGATCCCACCTTACGGAGTTATAGCCATCGATTAACAACCCTGGATACCAAGATGACAATGTAGCACATACATTCTCCACTCTGTGATTTTATAATATAATGATGAGGATGATGAAGATAAGACAGACCTCAGGAGTAAATTACTACTGTCTTTAAAGCAAATTTAAAGCACTATGTACTCATTTATTCCTGTGTAAAAAAAAACAACTGCTCCATCCACAGCTTTCCCAGATGAAATTGGTCCTCAGATACCACGATGATGGGCATGGCATCAGATAAGAGACAGACAGTAGGCAGCAGGCACTTGCATATTGGCAAACTGAATGTTAATTCACAAGGCGAGGAGTGGGAGAAGGGTTGTAAGTAGCACAGTTGGTTAATGAATTACACTGGAGGCTTAGAGTGAAAATTGATTTGCTGATCTCAACTTAGTCCACGATGGATGCTTGCCCGCATCAGACACAACAGCACCATATAATTTACCTCCATTTTCTCCCTAAACGAAGTCCAGAACTGGAGAAGTAGGGGAATAATTTGTCAGGAATAAGGTGGACTGGCAGAAATGCATGGGAAAGCTGGCAGAGTGCCTATTCTAAAACTACCCAATGCTACCAGTCTATCACTTCAAAAAATACTGAACAAGGCAAATTTGCTGTTATCATTCCTGATGAACAGAGCAGCATGTCATTCATTTATTCAACAAATATAGGTTTGTATCCTACAAAATTTACTCTAAAATTTACTTATTCACATGAATAATTCTATTGCCATCACAGACTCTACTCACCCAAGTAAGGTGCAGGACTGGGTCCATAAATTGTGGACATCCTCCAACCAGATCATGAAAACATGACTCCTGTTCAGAAAAGCGTAGAAGCACCTGCTTAACCTTTAAACTTTGGCATAACATTTTCAAACATGCCTAAGAGACTTAGGAGCCTGAATCTCATGACTTTCAATTAGATTTAGATCACTTTTCAACATGTACTGAAATATTTTTTTTTAAACTTCTAGGCTTTAAATTTAAAGTCTCCTTAGGGGGGGCTTAAGCACCCTGCTCGAATAGGGATATTGGCCTGAATCAGGGCGTAAAAGCTTTAGGTTGTCACAAGGCTGGATTTGTTGTCTAAAGGTTGATCTTCACACAACGTTTACCAGAAGACTGGATTCACTGTTTGCGATGTTTTCTCCTTGTTATAGTTTTTGCACAAAAATTATAAAACAAAAAACTAAAAATCCATGTCCATTCATTTCTGTAATTTTGCAGCCTTCACACAGAACCACAGAAGTAGCTCCTTGTTCTAATGAATCCAGAGCTCACATAATTTGTTCATTGTGGATTATAAACAGTCCAGGGCAGGGACTCTCTCTTTATTTGTATTTGTACTTGTGAGGTCATGTGTCCCTGCAACCGCATCCCCTCTGGCCAAGCATGGTGCGCCCCTGGGCTCACATAGTGTAGCAGGGCTGCCGTCTAGTCCTGTTGCTCAGGAGTCTGAAAACCCTTTCTTCACTCCCAAGTATGTCATGTGGTTAGCAGGGAAACCCAGGCCCACCCACTCCACTGGTTCCAGCTCTGGACCCTCGAGCAAGATAAGCACTGTAACAGTGCCCTGACCTTCTTCCTACCTTCCCCATGATCTCTGCAGGCTCTCCAGCCTGTCAGTCAGTTCATCCCCTCCTTGGCTGTCTTCTCTGGGCAGCTCTTTAGTAGCTTGCTGGTAGGAACTTCTTTCTCTAGCCTGCTCACTTCTCTGAAAGCCTCCCTGCCCCCTTTTTCCAGCCTTTTTATCATCCCAGGTGCAGTGAGGCTTCCCAATCAGGAGTGCCTGTATTAACCCTTTAGTTGCTGGGCCAACGTGTGCTACATACACCCCATGACAGTACTGCACCCAACATAATGTGGCCCCAAGTTAGGGCACTAACATAATATAAATGTTTAAATCATTAACGATAATAGTAATAACCATTATTATTAAAACCACTGTTGCCTTGCGGAGAAAGGCTCCTAATTAAATATATATATATACTTTTAGGCCCCAATCCTACCAATATTTATGCACATAATTAACTCTGTGAACTGTGAGCAATCCCACTGACTTCAATGCATGTGCATAAGGTTTTGCAGAACTGGGGCATTACTAAACTTATGGCATGCTCAGAAAAAAGAAAAATGAAAGAAAAGAGGCAGAGACTACAAAAAATGGAAGGAAACTTTGCCAACTTACCAGAAAAAGAAACAAGATTAAGAGAAATGGAAGATAAAGAAGAGGGGAAAAAAAAAAAGAGAGACGCCAGAAACAGTTAAAAAGTGAAGAAAAGTTAGGGAAAAGAAGAAAAACACACAACAGAAACAATCTTCTGAAAATAAAGGCAGAAATTTAGAAGAGAGACACAAAATTCAGAAGAAAACAAACCTCCAAGACTTTTTAAATATTAAGAGCTTTTATAGTGTTTGAACACGTCATTTAACAGTTGAGTTAACCAAAATGATCCTCACTATGATTTTGTGTACTCCAAAGACTGGTCACTTTCAGCATCGTACTAAATTTGGTTAAACGGTTGTTCCTAAACACAACTTGTTCTTGTCTACATTGACCAGAGTCATGGTCAGCATCCTATTAGCTAACATGTAGTGTCATTTTCAAAATCAGGCCTTTATTAAGTGACATAGGATCACAAATCTTATTGGAAGTCAACGGCAGTTGTGCGCCTATGTCACTTATGCTTTTGAAAGTCCCGCTGCCAATTATCAAGTTTAAATATGATGATTTTAAACATGGCAATCTTCTAATGTAAATGAGGCCCAAGAGATCAAGTGTCATTTCAAAAAGTGTTTTTTTTAAAAAAAAGTAAATATAGGGAAGGACACAAGATAAAATCAAAACTAAACAAGAATAAAAAGGATTGTCTGAGTTGTGAAGAAAACATGGCAGGAAATTGAAAGGCAAGAAAAGAAGTATAACTCAGAGACACCTCATTTCTACCATATCATATCAGGCCTTATTTGAATGATATCCTAAAACATCTCCAAAAACAGCTCACAAATTATTTATTCATTGGTTTGCATTTCTAACTAATGTTAGCATGAATAGTTTCAATCTGTTGGAACCAAGAAGACATCAGTAAAATCATGAAAGTCATAAATGATGTCTGCATGATGGTTAAGCTGTTCAAAAGTTTCTTAGATTCTGAAGTGTTTCTTGTTTCAGATACTAGAGTAAGAAGCTGGCATCAAGGTAATACACCAAACCAGTTCCTCAAAAAAGCCCAATATATCCATCTGTCTTCTCCAGCAATAAGATGGATCAGCCTCAAGAAAACAAAGATGCAACAACGATGGAGAAAGGAGAGCACAAACATTAAAGAGATGGAAAAAAATAGAAAGAGAATATAAGATATGGAGAGAGGAAAGGAAGCAAGAAAAAAATAATTATTTGAACAAAAAAGAAGATTGCTTATCCAACACATGGTCACACAGGCTACAATTCTTTCCAGATATTTGCATCCCAAAGGGTCATGGCTGCATCAGGAAATCTTTCACCATATTATGTCTGAAATGCATCTTGCTGCAACAAAAAGTTACTTTGTAAAGAAAGACAAGCAAAGATCTGTAATTGCTAATCAAGTGGCTGCTGCTGGGTCTTAAAGCCTGACTTTTAAAGAGATCTTCACCTGGACAGTTATTTGCAGCTACAGATATGCACTGGAAGTGCAATCGTATTGTTAGATGTCAATATGACATCATTTGCACCTACAAATAATTGTACCCACAAATATA
>ML675612.1:21180509-21288641 GCA_007922155.1 Mesoclemmys tuberculata | reverse complement strand
AAATACCTCGTCTGATGCATCCTAAAACCGCATTTGCTTTTTTAATATTGCACTTTTGGTGCAGAAAGGGAGGGATAATCTTATAAATCAAGTCCCGAATTTAAGGCAAAGAAAAATAATTATTCAAAAAGTACTAAAAATATAGCATTTATTATAAATATTTAGTTTTTGTCACAGCAGAAAAACTGGTTTGCAGTGGACAACCTGAATGTAAACATCATAATCTAAGAAATCTTTGGCCATCTACTCCATCACAATTGGCATGCATTGGCCATGGAATAAAACTCAGTCCCCTTGCTTCAAAATATCACAGACCTCAACTTGAGGTAAAGAAGAATCTCCATTAACTCTTAGCAGGATAGGGCCAATGACACGCATGGCCATTTCTATCCAGCAGTGGGTTGTGACACAAACACTCACTTGCAGTTCATTACAATATCCATAGAATAGTATTTGGTTTTCATGAAGTTACTCATGAATACAGATGTAAATATGTCTTAATAATGCTGGATTTTGATTAATATTTACCATTATTTACCTTCCAAAGTAATTTAGCCTATGGCACACACAAGTCACTGGAGGACAGCAAAGGATCATTTATATAGGCTAAAAACTCCAGTGTAGAATGGGTGGCAAAAATCTAAGCATGAACAAAATTAAAATAAAGCACTAAAAATCTGTGAAAAATCTCTATTCAGTTTGGGACAGATCTTCAGGTGGAGGAAATTGGTCCACTGAACTCAATAGACATACATAATTTGTCACCACATAAGGACTTAGACCTTAGCATGCCAGAGGTACATGCGACTCTGCATAGACATATAGCACTCCTTTTTAAAACCCTTATTATTTTTTAAAGAAAACTTTTTTTTAATAAAGAACAAAAACGTATGCCTCCAAGCCATGAATCCATCTATATTCAACCAAACAGTTACTCACATGCTTAACTTTGTCTTCAATGGGACTTATATATATGCTTAAAGTTAAGTATGTTCTTCAGAGTTTTGCTAAATAGGGTTGAATTTAAGTATGTGATTTAATGCTTTAATGAATTTGGACCTCTGGGCATCACCCATAATGTCTATCCATTAGGTTTTGAAAAAGTAGCTCTAAATGTCTTTAAAAAATGTGTTTGAGGCCTGTTAACAGCATTCAATAGATCATGGAAGGATTCATGGTATATTAGCACAGTATTGGCTAGAGACTTAAAAAATTGCTTCTGTATCCAAGGAAGGAAAAACCTTGATCATCATAAATCATGCAAATAGCAAATTTGAAAAGATATGGAAAAAAGACATATATGAATATCTTGGGCCAGATCCTCAGCTGCTTTAGATTGGCATAGTTCCTTTGACTTCAGTGGATCTATGCAGATTTACACCATTTGAGGATCTGATGTGACAAGTCCACATCTTAACAACCTGTACATATGAAAAAAGTAATGGTTTCCACATAGAAGCTGAGTTTCTGAAGAATTCCCTAAACCACTGGGAAGCACAACCTTCAGTGGCTTCCACAGCATGAAAATCCACAGATCATTTCATGGATATACAGGCCTTTCTCAAGTTACCAAAATATTTTTTTCAGAAATTCTGGTGTGTCTTCCTCCTATTTTTTTAAAGGGTGTGAAACAGCATATTACTGACTCAGCTGTGAAAGCCTGTTGTAAAGATGGTATTTGTATAGCACAATTTTTACAATTTACCTTTATAACTAATACTGTAGTTCATTATTTTCTACACAGATCTACTTTGAAACCTCTCATATGCTTTTAATATATCACTTAGCATTTAGCAATTACCACTTCCTCTTCAGACTTCAGCCTCTTAAGTCTTTGAACTCATAAAACTACATTGTTCTGACAATTGTTATAAAACCACAGGGAAAGCAAAACCCTTTTAGTTCACAGAGTCACAAGTTTGAAAGTGTTTTTGCTAAATTTGTTCTATCTGAAGATCATTTTAATTAGTGACGGACCAAACTTAGATTCCAAACTGCAAGCTCCTTATCTAATTGGATAACATTTGGGAAACTCTGTGTCAGGTGTTTTGATTAAAAACCCACTCAGTGGTATGGGAGCCAATGGGGAGATGGAGAGAGTGAAAAGGATCCTGTCTCTCCAGGAGGAGAGGGGGAGCTGTTCCCTTGGAAAGAAGGAGAGGAGATTAACTTTATCCACTAAGAAAAGAAGTAGAATGAATGGATCCCTCACCTCTAAGAGCTGGCAGAATAATGGAAACATTTATTTATTATATTGGGAAGGATGGCTTCCGGGTGAATCGGGAGCTTTGTAAAGAATCATTTAGAGAATGCCTAATGGTGGAGAGGGGAAACAGGCAGAGAAAGTGAGCACTGATGACAGGCTTTAATGAGAACTTCTCCTGAGCTAGGACAAAAGAATTTAGCTCTGCCAAAGTACTACCAATCAATGTTGCTGTAACTGTTCATTGGGTCCAGTTCTACCGCGCTTTCCCATGTTGAATGCTACCATACTTTGGCTCAAATTGTGCAAATAGACCCATTGACTTCAATGAGACTACTCCCATGCTTGAGGACTCTATACTCTAGCCCACGTGTGACCAATTTATTTCAACTGGACTACCCACAAAGTAAGGTAACATTCGGTGTGAGGAAGCAGCAGAGGAAGAAAAAAAATTAAAGTTCACTTGTATTAATTTAATTTTTCTAGGGGAAAATTCTTGTTTCCTTAAAAATTTGTTAGTTTTGGATGAAAAAAATTGAAACAAAAATGACTTTTTCCTTCTAACATTTTTTATACGTTTCTGGTGAAAAAAAATCAAATTGGGGAGTTTCTCCTTTTGTTTTCATGAAAGAAGAAAATGGGAGGGGATAAAACAAAACAAAATTCATAAAACCAAAAATATGTATTGAAATAGTCTTAAGAATTAAACATTTTTCAACAAAATAAACAGAGAAATTATTTTTAATGACTTTTGAGAAAGATTGGTAAAATGTGACACATGAGAAATTGCCACTGAAATCTCACCAATCTGACTACACATTCATTATCTAGCACCAAGTATTTTGGTTTTTTCCTGTTTCATGCAAAGACTATTACTGCTGGTTGATTTTGATTTGTATTCTAATTTGATAGTTGGAACTATATCTGGTAGACAGTATACTGATATGTGTTTTCATTTATTTGCAATTGATATCTATATCGTACAAAACAATCATTCTTTTTATGGAAGAGGTGGGGAAAGATTCCTTCTCTTAGATTTTCAAGTGGACAGCATTTTTTTTGTAAGGTTCACCTGGCAAAGAACAGGTGTCACCATTAAAATAAACACTTCTGACCATTATGAATTTCAAGACAGACAGAAGAGGGAATTTTTAACTGTGAGACTTAGTACTACTATTCAGAATTAAATAAAACAATAATAATGTCTAATAATAAGGAAGACTGTGTTAGTGAAATCCTGGCACTGCACCAAGATCAACAACTAATGAATCATTGCCATACCTCTATTTCAAAAGCTTCAAACAGCTGAAGCTGAAATTTATAACATTTGACATTCATTAATAGCTGATGCAAAAGGATTCAGCAATCAATATGCACACTCTAGATGTTAATATTTCACTGTCCAGAAATGACCATCCAATCCAGCCAAAATGTGATTAATATCCTGCTACGCATGATCATGCTTTCAACTATAACTGGTTTTCATTATTCCTATTGACTGAATATTGCAAAGTACCAAATTCAAGCGTTCAACTTTGCTTGCCATAAATATACTATAAAGGCACACTTAGACCAGAAGATAATCTTGGCACAAAAAGCCTCCTGACAGTACCTTCAAGGCATGGAAAAAATCCAATGAATTGTTAAAAGTACGGCATACAAAGGGCTGCAAGCTTTGCATGGAATGATGACAAGAAAATCAAGACCAAAAGCAGTAGATGTGTTTCAGATTAACTTTGTTTCAAGTCAACAAATAGCTAAATACTGGCAAAATGTTGAAGGATTCTTAAATATAACCATATTATTCATTCTCAGATCAAAGAATATTTTAATGGGCACAAGAAATTCTGAAATTGTATTAGTGAAGGCAGTTTTTGGGGAATTTAGCAACTTTATTATTCCATGAAAACTAAAATGTAGTGAGCAATTAACACAAAGGAATAGGGTGAATTGATTTTTTATACATCACCTAATGTGATGGGGAAGAGAACCCCCACAACAAATGGGGAGGGGCAAATAATGACAGTGGATGGCTCCCCACTGGCAATAAATGGGTTAGGAAGAGGCTGTGGACCCAATTGGCCCCACCTTGCTACACCTTCATCCAATGCATGGCATGTAGAGGGGAGATAAAAGACGAGGGCCTACCCCTATTGGGTGCTGAACAAGAAGGAGTTCTGCTTCTCTTGATAGGAGAGAGGGGCCTGGTTGCAGCCCTGGAACAGAGCTTGCTTGCCAGATGGATCAACCAGCCTGGAAGGGAAGGGAAGACCCTGGGAAGGGAACTGGCATAAGAACAGATGGTTTTGGAAACAAGCCCCCCTCCCAAATAGTATGGGCATGGAACACTTATTGATATGGATGGCAGAACAGAATGCTTAACACCAACAGCAGCTACAGCAACTCTTCCCGAAAATTGCCTCCCATCATCATCAGCTGACCAAGAACAGGAACAAGAGCTAGTGCAACAGCTAGAGCATGTTGTGGCCATTCACAATGGCTGGGCCTTTTGCCACAGATCTGGCCGGAGCCCCAGTACCAGTCAGACTGACAAAAATGGGATCTGACAATGATTCAGAGGTCATATTTGAAATGTTTGAATGGGTAGCAGTGGCAGCATGGTGGCCACCTGAGCAGAGGGTAGTCTTACTGGACCCACATTTAACCAGGATGGCACAAGCAGCCTATTGTGGGTTAGACCTAGTGACAGCATGAGATTATGCACCGGTCAAAACGGCCAATTTGGACTCATTGGATGCCTCAAAGGAAAGTTTCTGCCAGAATTTTGGGAAGAGCAGTATCCTCCAGGCATCCAGCTCTGCATAGAAGCCCAGAAGCTTCAACACCAGCGTTGCTGATGGCTCAGATGTGAGACAAGACACAGGGTCATGTATCAGAAGTGAGTCTACTAGAACAATTTATGCAGATACTCCCTACCGGGGCGGGAGGCAGAGAAGGGGGAAGACTATTTTACACCATGAGCCCAAGACAATGGCCAACACCATTCAGCTAATGGAAAATTATATAGCATCTGGGCATGACAGCCACATCTAGAAAAGGACCCTATGGGTCCAAAGGATTGACTCAGCTGAATGAAAATGCTGGGTAGAACAGTAAATGTCCTGAGGAGCCCCACCCAGTCCCCCCCCTTGCCAGGATTTGGGAGGTTCAGGAAGCTGCAGAGGCTCTTATCCAGAGATGGGGATAACTCCCTTACTCAAATCAGAGATCCTAACTTGGTTTTCCAACCTTAGTGAAGAGCAAAAATGTGTTGCGATTCTGAGCTGAGCTTATGCATAAGTGGCTGTTGTTTATGGGGAGATAATGAGCCTCCAACAAGCTGAGGTATTCCCCATTTTGAATTTCAGGGAGTATGGTTATACCACCTAGAGAAAGACTACCAAATAGGAGAGGTCGAAGACCAGCTCAAGATGCCCCAACCACACTGCCAAGAAGCCTTGCATTTGGCATATGTATTAATATACACCTCAGCAAGGAAAAAACAAAACACCTTTCTTCAGATCCTGGCCCAGTTTATTTTGGCCTGGGATATATCAGACTTCTGTGTCTCTGCCTAGATTGTTAACTAACAGCACTGTGGAGAGTGGTGAAAGCTCCAGTGGTGGTTCTCCCTTTGGTTGGTATAGCCTTTAAAAATATTTGAATGGATATGGTAGAGCCACTTGAAAAGAGAGAGGCTGGGTATCGATATAATTTGGTTATTGTGAACTACATTACCAGATATCCCAAAGCCACCCCATTAATGCCAGAATTATCACAACCAAGCTAATGAAGATCTTTGCCTGGGTAGGGATGCCACTGAGCTTCTCACAGACTAGGAAACTAACTTCCTGTCCCAGGTGATAAAACAACTGTGTTGCCACTGAAGATCAAGTCCCTCTGAACCACCATCTGCCATCCCCAAACCAATGGATTGGTAGAAAGTTTTAGTCAAACACTAAAAGAGACTAAAAGTTTGTTACAACAGACACCCAACACTAAGCCCAGTTACTTTCCCACCTCCTGTTTGCAGCGTGAAAGGTGCTGCTGTGATCTACAGGCTTCTCCCCAGTTGAATTGTATGGAAGGCAACTGTGGGGGATTCAGCACATAATATGAGAAATATGGGAGGATTAGACAGTCTGAGCTGATAACAGTGTGTGAAACAGCCTCACCCTCCATGACAGATGGGAGGCCTTAGCACCTAAGCCAAGAAGACTCTCCTAAATGCATAAAATTCCCAATCTATAATAAAGAGCCTCAGAGTGTTCCAATTCAGGCACTGGATACTACCTAACTCAGAGTCAAAGCTATTGGCCCAGTGGCAAGGCCCATATGAAATTATCTGCCAGGTGGGGCTGGTGATATACAAAATCAGGCAGCCAGACAAAAGGAAAACCAAACAAATCTACCATGTCAATCTCCAAAAGTCACAGAAGGTCCAGGAGGTCTCTTTATAGCTCCCTAATCTCCTCACCCTCCCTCCCCCCAGAAGCCAGAGTAAGGCCTGCCGACAGTCAATACATCAAGAATCAGGATGGTCCCTATTGGGAACAATCTCAAAACACAGTAGAGGGTCTAAGGCCAATATCTGATGGCTATCTTCTCAATGGTATTTTCTACCTGGTCTGGGCAAAGACATCCCCCTCCACATCCAAACTTAGCCTGCACACCAGGTCAAAGAAAGCCCATGACCACTTCCCTGGAAGATCAGAGATCAAAGATCAGAGTAGTAAATACAATCTATGTTGCACCTTGGGGTAATCGAGGAATCATATAGTGATTGGAGAAGTCCAATTGTAGTGGTCCCTAAGCCAAAGGGCATCATCTGATACATACCCCATGCTTTGCATTGACAAGCTACTGGATTGGTTAGGTGAGTCCAAGTATATTACCAGCCTAGATCAAAATGATAGTATCATCTTTTCCACAGACGTTAAAAGCAAAAATCCCAATAAAAGTATTTCACAAAGGTACAAATATGCTTGCAGGGTCTTACAACAGAAAAGAGCTACTTCTGTAAGAGCTTGTTCTCTATAGGAAACTTTGATAGCACTACTTTATAAAATCTAGCAAATATAGAGTGCATTTGAAACAACTTATTTAGAGGAATAATTGTACACAGAAAAAAAAGAATTATATTAGAAGTGCAACTGAGGCACCAAGTGCAACTAAAATAAAAGGATTTATTTGGCCCAGCTGTAGTTCTAACTCAAAGCTAGCTTTCACTATTATCAATTTTGCAACAAATGTAGAAAGAGGTTTTTGTGATTACAGTTGCAAAATGATCAATACTCCCTTTCCAATTATGGTTTCATTGTAGTTTCATATGTGCTATATAAACAATTTCTAATAGCTTCTTTCTCTCATAGAACTAAAGGAAAATAACCAAGAAGAAAATGGCTATAAAGAGGGAAATGATTTTCAATGATATTGAACCAAAAATGTTCTCACCCTTAAAATATATAAACCTGTTTTCTAGGCTCCCTTTTGAATCCATACAGATATCCAACTATAATTTCCCACTACAGTAGCTGCACTTAAAAAGTTCCATCCACTTTTAGAGATATTACCAATCTCAGTGATAGTCTTTGTCTTAAAATGGGAAAATACCACAAGAACAAGTAATACCTCTAAAGCTATAATTAATATTTCAGTGTGTCCTATGTATATCATTATTATTATTTCTATTACAATAGTGCTCGCAGACTCCAATCAAAATCAAATCTTCATTGCGCTGATATACAAACTCATATAAAGACACGGCTGAAATACCCACGAATGAACTCAAAATCTATCCCTTTACCTTTTTCTTCTATTAGCAGAATAAAAGTACTTTCTCTATTTCTCCTATTATTTTCCAACACATAGGCAGAAAAAGGAAGCCACTGGGATTTACATAGGTACGTTTGTCAGACTTTTCAATAAAAAGTTGTCATATTTACTTACATTGCAAAAGATAAACTGAGTTTAGAGCACAGTCTCTGAGAATAAGTTATTTGTCATAGTATTTAAATAATCATTTGTTATTGGATCAGACCTGGTTAAGGTGTTTCTATTATATCAGTATGTGATAGGTATGATTTGAACCATTCTATTTTGTTTAACAGTGTTCATTTTTAGATTATTTAAATTGTTCTTTTTTGTTGTTAATATATTTTATCAGAGGTAGGGTTGTCTTTTTAACTTTGTAACACTTTAATGAAAAGGACATTTAGAAAACCATAATGAAAACATTCTCTAACTATCTTCACACAAATATGTAGTATATCCATCCCTCCCCTCAGAATTTTGATTTGTAATAAGTGGAGAGAGATGCATTACAGAGTGTTTTTCAATAATTCATGATGCTCTAAAAGGTGGAAAACCATCACCTAAATTTAGGAGATCAATCTGTGCTCTTTATTGAAAATGCTTAAGTAAAGGGAAGAGTAACATTCCCCCCATAGAAAAACTTGGGGAAACACACAAGTCTTTGCTAAGGCAAATGATCTATGGTGCTGAATCCAAGGACAACTTGAGGTATTCTGACCTTTGGTGAGAAAGGGCTCTTAGCTGCACAAAAGGGGTCAGGAATATTGGTTGGACTAGATGACCTCCTGAGGTCCCTTCCAACTCTAATATTCTATGATTCTATGAATATAGATCCTAACTTTACAAAGCTTAAGAAGTCTTTACATGAGAGCCCCTCCACTCAAAGTCCTGGGCTTTTTCTCCCATGGCACTAACACTAGCTTGAAGACCATTTTAGTATTTTGGTCTTTCCCAGTATGATGGTGTGCACTAGCTACTACAGTTGTGCAGAGGACGGCAATTCTGTTTTCTGAAGTATTTCAAGAGGTCAAAATTTGTCTTAGTTCCAAATCAAAACGAAACCCCAAAACTTTGAAATTCTCTGCTAACACAAATTCCGAAGTGTTGCAAATTGATCAAAACATTTTATTTCAATTTTCACTTTTAAAAATGTTATGATACAAAGTTACAGTACAAAATTAAAAAATCCAAAGAAAAAGTTATTTTAAAATGAAAACGCAAAATCTTTTGTTTCAAAATGTCAAAAGAGACTTTTTACATCGTTAGAACTTTTGTAATGCTCATTAATTTCCAATGAATTATCTAACAATCCACTGATTGTTCCCAAGGAAAATGGGAATGCTGAAAATGAGTGTTCCTACTGTCCTCTGTTTTCTGCAGGGCATGCTGCAGAATACAGCTGGAGCAGTTGGCCTGTCCTCAGGTTCTGCCACTTATTTTTAGAGATGGTCAAAATCTAAGAATAGTTCTATAAAATAGAAATCCCAGTTGATTTGAATCTGGGTCCAACCTAGGCCTCAATTAAACTCTTATTGAAGTCACTGGAAAGTCTCCAATTGTCTTCAATGGGATTTTGATTGTACTCCAAAGACAACCAAATATGAGGTGAAATGTTGAATAAAGAACCTCCGTTTAATCCCCTTTTAAAAATAAAACAAAAGAATCCAGGAATTAAGTAAATAATTAATTGGAAGATTTGGTGCATCTCTGACATTTTTTCCATAATCGAGAGCTGAATATCTCTCCCATACTAAGCTGCAATTATTATAGCCTAGGTGGGTAGTATTAAGTGGTATCCTATTATTAAGGATGACCAACACTTCTCATTGTAAGACCCTGTTTTCAGTTGTTTATAACTTTGCCAAACTTCAGCTGTTAGGGCTGAATTTTACATGTGCTGCCTCATGGGTAATAAATTTATTTTTAGGAAATTTCAGCCAAAATGGTTCAGCTGTTTTCAAGAACAAAGCTAGGGGAAAATAAGTTTCCTCCCACCCTCTATCTTAAAAAAAAAATCCTGACCCTTTTTCTTTGCAATGCTTTGAAGCAGTAACCTGAAATTTGAGAGGCTGTGGCCTTTGTGTTAGAGTTGTACCTTGTGAAAATCTGCCCACATTTTCAAGTTCTAAACCTTTGAAAAAAAAATCACAATTCAACTTGCAAGAGTTTCACTAAAATTTCTGCAGATTCCATCATCACTGAACATGCTTGACACTCTCACAACTCCTACTTCTCGACAGGCTGTTCATGTGCCATTTCTACAGGTTGACTGAGCTTGCTGCATCCCAGAGCCACAAGGGTTCAGAAAAACATTCCCTCTAATCGATGCTCTGGGCTGGGAATTGGAACTGAGTGCAAGGAGTCTGCCTTTCCTATGATCTCAGTGCCCTCCTTGCTGGGAGTGGAGAAGACTTGGACAGGTTGGACCAGGAGACTAGGAATAAGATCCTATGGAGAGGTGAGGGAACACAGGCAGAGTGAGAGGAGAGACTGCTATGCCAAGGAGATGGAATGCCGGGGAAAAATGGGACTGGTGAGGCAAAGAGATTGAGACTTCAAGCCAGGTAGATGGTTGGAGTGGGCCCTGTCACTGAATAAGGAGCTGGAGAAGAGAGAATGAGAGTGGGACCAAGTAGATGGGAGAAACTGATAAGATGTGGAGACAGAAAAGAGATTGGGACAGGCTGAGCAAGGAGATTAGAGACAAGGAGTCAGGGTAGGAAGGGGGGAACTGGGATTGGCTGGGCAAGGAGACAGGGAATGAGATGATAAGCCTGAGGAGTGGAGACTGGTACTAGGTAAGGAAGGAGAATGGGACTGGCACAATGAACCAGGAGTGGGTAAGGGACAGAACTGGGATAGGAAGAAGGATGGAGACCTGGGCAGAAGGGGTTAAGCTTGGTGACAAATGCCTGTGCCCACTGAACCACGCTCCCCTCCAGAGCCTGGAATGGAATCCAAGATTTCTGAGACTCACCATTCCTCTGCTGTCAGTAAATGTCTGTGAAACCTACTGGCAAAATGTCCCATCTTCCTCTAGTGTTGGTTCACATAGAGGATGCAACCTGCTACTGCTATCAGTTACTCTGTTAGCTCAATTGGCAGAGGGTCATGCTGTTAATTCTAAAGGTTCCTTCCTTGCTGACAATTCATGTGGGTGTCAATAAGGTGACACATGTCTGGTGTCTGGTTTTACTGTTTCCTTTTTTAAAAAAGATTAGGAAATTACACACACAAACGACATTAAAAGACAGTCTCATTAGCATGTGTGCAGTGGAGAAGTCTGTAATTGCCTTTTCAATAAAGGCATGGTAACGACAATCTATGGTAATCTATCATTTTTCTGACCCACGTGATGGTAGCCAAGAACTGGCAGATAGGAAATTTAAAAAAAAATTGGCTACTAAAATTTATTTGAATAATGATTTACAGATTTCTCTGTGATAATTGTTGTTCTTGTATTACCTTAATTTTTTAAATGTAGCTTGCCTCTCAAAATACAGTTTTCCATTTCCCCCCACTTATTACAGTTCCATTTCTGTAATGTAAAAATCACATATTCTGTTCCAGAGAAAACAGTTGCTGTAGGCTTGACTGTACATTAGCTTCTCTTTACATACATTAGCTAGGATTAGCTGCCAGACTTGTCTTCTCCTATAAAAATGTTCTCTTAAAATGCTATACATTTTCTATAGAGGAAAACCTCTGTGCAGTTTCTATATCTGGCCTATGGGATTGCTTCTTAAAAAATGCTTCTGCAGAAATCATTATGTAGCAGGAGCACTGAAATTCCTATACAAAATGTAGTTCCTAGACAAATTAATTTTTTTATCTTGAAAAAATAATATTTATTCTGGCATATATTAGTATTTTCAATATGTTGATAATGAATTATGTGTCTTCCATTTTATTCATATCAGTTTGGTAAATCCCTTACTATAAAAACAAACAAACAAACAATAAGAGAAAAAAAAACAAAAGCTGCTGACAATCCTCCAGGGAATCTGGGAGCAGAGTACCGGATTGTCCTGTTTAATTGATCCCCTGACCTTGGCTTTCCACCAATCCTGTGAAAGTGGTTGCTAAAAGATGTTCTGTCCTTACATTCTCCTTTCTGCAGCTGTTTGCTTGGCTCTTGTTTGGGTTGGTGCCAGATGGCTTGAATCTGAGCACAGCCTCATTTGGGTCTCCCTTTGTTAGAATATTTTCTGGAAGATGGTGTGATAACCAAGCATTATGTGGTTATTGTGTCCACCTACCTGCTCACCTCAAAGGATGATAAAAATATGTATTACACATCCTAAATTCTCCCGCTTCTGCTTAGTGTTTGACACCTTTATTTAGGTGCCAGAATGTGATATCTGTTTTCCTGTCCCCTATACCTGACCTTGTTACCCTTACAATATTTCTTTGGGCAATGGGGAATAGGGAGATGGAGAGGAGAGTCCAAGATTTGATTATGGTGACGATGATGAGAAGTGTTTCTAGTTATTTTCCTTCTTTATAAAAACTAAAACAGTTTGCTGGCAACTGGTACCCTGCCTCTTTAAATGTAGTCTGAAAATTCTGCATTATATGATACAGCAACTTCCTATACCTGAAAGTAGAAGGAAAATCTCTCTACAGCAAATTTGAAATATTATAACTTATAATGCAAATTGAGCACTAAGCTAATCTTTATCTGAGCCGAGTTCTTTGCCATCAGAATGAGACTATAGAATGAGATAAGGAATGTTAGTTCTGTATCACTCATGTTACAAAGCTTGAAAGAATAGAGAAAGGCACAACATTAGTTATTTCTACAGACAATATTAAGACTGCAATGAGAACAGAATGGCATAGCATATTAATTCTCTTGACAAGTATTGCAATAAGAATACAAAAGGACAAAAATTAATTTATTTTTAGTTGGCCAAAAGGGAAATAGATCTGGCTAAAACAAAATCTGGATGCAGAACATAAAAAAAAGTATTTATCAAAGTGCTGTGTCCTACTCAGTTCAGGAAATGTAAGCTAAACTCCTGTACACAGTGCACTAACCCTCTTTGCCACACCTCATAAATTCTCATATATCAGATGAGCATTGGAAGGGCTCAAATCATAACCTACTTCTGAATCATGAGTTGGGTTCAAGTTAAGGAAATCACAAGAGTAGAACTCTCTCTTGAAAGAGAAATATTTACTTAAGGCATCAAAGAGGAATTTTTTAACCAAAAACTCCTCTTCAAGATTGGTTCCAAGCAGCAAGGGGATGCTTACAGATAAGACTGAAGGAACAAGCAGAAAGATTAATCTCTTGTCTACAAGGTGGGGTAATGCACACTACAAGAGTCTGATTTCTAAAGCACACTAGTGCGTTGTACATTCATTCTCTATATAGACCAGGGATGGGCAATGGGTAACCCGGGGCCTGCATCTGCTCTGTGAGATCATTATATTTGGACCACTACAGCCCAGCTCAGGGCAGGTGATTTGCCAGCACCAGGGTCAGGGAGAAAACAGGGTGTTGTGAGAAGAGGGCCCTGCCTACATGTGGATGCAAACATCATATGATGCTGTGACAAGACCCAGCAGGCCAAAGCAGGGATCTGGGTCCAGCCCTGCAGGACAAGAGCCATCACTGAGGGTGAATGAGGGATGAGCTCACCCTGCAACACACCCATGGACCTTCCACCCCCTAAGGGCAGGACCTAATCCCTCCCTTGGTCTTGTCACACCTCCTAGGGGCAGGACCCAATCCACCCCACTCCACCAAAAGGTTTTAGTGGATTTTGTGGCCCTCTACTACCTTAAAGTTGTCCATCCCTGCTCTAGCGTACACATAGGAACTTTCAGTGTGCACCTGCAGGTTCTTCGTGGACCAATTAATGTGTAACACATTAGTGCACTTTAGAAATCACACCTCTATACTGCGCATTACCCCACTAGGAAACAAATCTATAGACAGGAATATAATGTGCAAGCATAATCCTCATCATTGGAGAGGTTCAGCAGCAATGATAATAAAGTTCCAGGTTGTAATCTCCATAAAGATGGTAGGGACCAACGTGTGTCCCTCACACCACTCCACTTCTCTCCCAGACCACTTGGTTCCCATCTCCTCCCACTCTCATAGATCATCAGACCTAAAGATCTCTTGGGCCAGGCAATTGAGCCCCTATTTCATTCAGAATGGAGGACATTTTGGGGGCACAACTGCCTCCTGGGAAATTTAGAATGTCAAGAGTATTTTATATTAAGTACAGCTAGAGCATTATGATGATGATGATGATAATACCACATTACATAGAGATCTGGTGGGTAATATCTGCTCCTCATGACTATAAAGGTAGCTTATGTAGCTGCCAGCCTGAGAAAGTGAGTTTGAGAGGCAGGCAATGTCAGTTCCTCACTACAATTCATTAGCGCACACAAACAATGACAGTCACTCACAGTGGTTGCCTAAACAGTGCAATTTGAGTACATGTACACCTCTGACTAGAAGTAGGTGGGAAATTATTTTTCCATCCCACAAGAATTTGAGAGTTTGAAAAATGATAAATCAGTGTCCCAAACATTTTAACAAACAGAACATTTTAGAAAATAATGTGGGTCAACTTAAATCCAGATCCAATAATTTCAAAACATTTCATTTCAGTTGCAACCTATTTAATTATAAATGCCCCCTACAAACTAAACATTAATTAAAATTTTTAAACAAAAGGTAATGGCATAGGATCAGTGGGAGTTTTGTCATTGATTTCAGTGAGCATAGGATCAAATCTTGTGTGTGTCATTTTTCTGGGTACCAGACCACCAGTTCACATATTTGGATTATAAACAAGTCAAATTATCTAACTAGTAGAAGCTACTGAGGAGGGTCAGTAGGCTAGTGTTACTCTATACTTTCCACTGTGCTTCATTTATGCTGGCAAACACATGAACTATTGTCCACTGGAGTGCGAGAATTTATTTTTTTTTAAATGACCTGTAAGAAACAAAAACTAAGCACTGAAGCACAGAATCCCATTAAGTCTACAAAACCTACTTGAAGCAGGATCTGGCCCATATCTCAAGATCCTTTTTGTAGGCATAATAATCCTAAAAACAGCCCATAAAAATATAAACATCCTGTTTTGGACAATGGATATATAAAAAAAAAAGAACAGGAGACTTCTTGTTCTACTTGCAGAAACTTGGATGTTACTCGTGATTTTAAAAATTCAGAGTGATACATAAGAGCTTTTGAACTCTAGAACTACATCGCCTACAATTTCTTTATTCAAAAGTTCAAAATCTTGTCTTTTTTCCCATGGCATATCATTTTTAGGGGTTGTTGTTAGACACCTCAATGCCAAGGAAGGTGACACGTACTGCCACATACTATGTAGATATGCAACAAATGCTAACACATGCAGTAGAAATACGCAGGATCAGATGTCTCTTTCATATAACAAACATTCATATCAGCACTTGGCTAGAACAAACTCACTGCAAATATATCACCCTTCAGACTTCTGCTTTCCATATTAGCCACTAACTGTATAGACCTACTTCATTGCTTTTTCACTAAGGCCTGGTCTACACTAGAAAATTAGGTCAGTTTACCTATGTTGATCAGGAGTGTGAAAAATCGCACCGCTGACCAGTGTAGTAAAATTACCTAAATTCCCAAGAATTCTTGCATTGACCCAGCTACTGCCTCTCAGGGAGTACCTGGATTACCTATGCCAAAGGGAGAATCCCTCCCATCACCGTAGGTAGCATCTACACTGAAGCGCTACAGCAGCACAGCTGCAGTGTCACAACAGTGCACTGTAGTGTTTTAAGTGTAGACAAACCCTTAGATGCACTGGAGGGCCTTAGACTACTGAATGGCTCAAGAAACTGATTTGGTCATAAAGGCTTTCACCCCTAGGTCATCAGTTTGAATACTGCCTATAGTGACCAAACACATTGTTCCCATCTCATGGGTGCTTGTCATAGGTTGCATTTCTACGGAGTCTCCACAGAGTGACAGTGGGCACCTGTCTCATCCCAGATATCTCTCTGGCTGTAGGGATTGTTGCTGTGCCCATTTGGAGTGTGGGACATGTCATCTCAGCTGCACATCCTGGGGAGACATCCTCAACCAACCCCCCTATATGTCTGCAAGGTCGGGTTTGAAAACCCTACCTCTCCAGGTTCCAGATGTTCTTCAGCAGCTTTCTGGACAAGCAGACCCTGCTCTGTGGAGCCAGGCTCTGTGATCTGGCTCTGCTTTCCTATGACTGCTACCCAGCACTAGGCTTGGATCCTCTCTTTTAAGAAGAGGCCCCTCTCCAGATGTAACAAGCCTCACAGGTGTGCCAGGCAGGGGGTGATTGTGCCCAAAAGAACTCTTTAACCTCTTTGTGATTGGGATGGGTACCTGTCCCACCACACACCCCACCTCACAAGATGTAACACAGGATCTCCCCATCCGATCCCAATTTCCCCACTTCCCATGAAAGACATCTATATTGCTGTGTTTCATTCTGGTACAATATCGTACTCTAAAATTATTGGGTTTGATGCACTAAGTACCATCGCATAATGCGGGGATTTGTCTCTTTCATTGTTTTTAGCTGCTGGAAGGAGGACACAATCCATAATGAGGGAAAAGGGGTTACGCAATAAATAATATCTAAAGGATTCTATGGCCCAGTTGACTGTTAGCTCCTCCTTTTCAATCAGAATAGGACATCTCCCTGGGGAACAGTGTCATACTTTCAGTACAGAACCGAGTGCTTCTCCCTCCTGAGAGAGTACAGAGCCCAGGGCTACATCTGAGAGTCCAGATGTAAAATGAACTCCTTTGAAAAATCTGGATTGAAGAGGACTGCCTCCTGGTACAACCATTTTTTCAAGCTATCAAAGGCCTTTTCACCATTATAATTCCAGTAGATCCTGTCAGATCCTCACCTTTTATTAGGTCCATCAAAGGAGCAGTGATGACAGCAACAAATCGCTTGTAACAGCCAGCTAGCTGAAGAAAGTGTCCACCCTGTTTTTTTGTTTAAGGAATGGAACATGCCAACAATGACTGAAATTTGCTAACTATGTGCCTTAAATTGGCATCTTCCCACTTTATAATCTCTTTATTTGCATTTGGCTGAATTGGCCATGAGACCCGCTTCAGCCAAGGACTGGAGCAGAGTGCATACAGTTGATTATCCTAGTTGGTGCTGTATATAGCAACGTCAACCAAATAACAGTGGCATACTGCTGAGGAAGCTTGAACCCCTTCTCCATTAAACACTGAGACTGCTCTGTGTAAACAAAAGGACATTGTACTGAACAGTATCCAGAAGGCTGATTTTTTTTCTTGCAGTGGTTGACCAGGGGATCTGTCAATACCCTTTTGTAAGATCTAAAAACAAGAGTTTTTTGGCAGAACCTAAATATAACAATAGTTTCTAAACCTGTGGACATCAGGGTACAAGTCGAACTTGGAGACTACATTAACTTTTTGCCAGTCTAAGCAGAAAACGTTGACCCTGGCTCCGGTTCCAGGCTCCTGACTCCAATCATTAGGTCTGACCATCAACAGCCCAGTCCCTTAACCAGCACTACTCTGTCAGTTGACTGGATATTAAGAATTGCTACTTTAAATGTCAAAATCAATGTTGGTCAAGAAGTATTAACCAACCAAGACAATGCCAGTGACACTTCCTTGTTTATGGAGAAGCCAGAGAATTTCAGCTGCAGCCATTAGGTTTCCAAGATGCCACTCACATTATGGGGTTGAACATCTCATGGCAGAAGACCAAGTTCCAGAACCTCAGAGCCACCAGAACCCTGGTGCAGGTGCGGTTGAGTACCATGGAGAATGTTGACAAATTCATTTACCTAGACTGCAAGCAGAGTTCAAACAGCCACAGAAAACTGGATGTCCTCCTATGAATTGGTCTCAACACCTCCTAGATGAAGTCCATGATTGACTTATGGACACAAAAACTTCTCTGCACTGAGACAAAGTTAGGACCTTCAATCCTCTGTACTGCCTGAAAACTGGACTCTCTCCTAGGCCACCTTGGAGTGTCTACAGGCTACAGCACCAAATCCTGAGCATAAAGTGGTTTGATTTCAGTGAAATGCCATAATTTGCAGAGATCAGGCCTTCCTCCAATCACTCACTACATTTTAAAGCAATGTTGCCTGCTTTCCAGCTGCTTGAGGTTGAGATGATTGAGCCCGAGGAGCTCTTCAACCTCTTCTTCACTAGGTCAGAACCTGTCCCACCACAGTGCTTGATGACCTAAGTGAAATGACCTAGCCGTCTCAGTCCAGTTCCTAATATATATGATGGCATCACAGACACAACAATCACTACAGTCACTAATTAACACCCATACTTAGCATGGAGGTCAAAAACTCAGCCTGATTCACATGCATTTTTAAGTTAAGTACAAGCTTATGTGCTTTGTCAAATCAGATCTGAATGAGTTTGGACAGTGAACCATTAGATCAGATTAAGACTTGTTTACATTAGGAAATTGTATCATGACTGTTAAAAATCACATTTAAACAAGTTAGTGAGCACAATGCTTAGAATGTCTACAAGGACAAACAGTGTTCAGCACTACCTCAACTAGTCAGGGTTACAATGTACTGAGATCAGGCACTTATGTGGAATGTAAGTGATGCATAGGCCTTGTGCTAGTCCGCTGTACAGAAGTGAATTCTACCCACACCTTATAGATGTGGATGAAAAATCAGAGATATTTGTGAATACAGGTAAATTTCACCATGTATTTTGATCAACATGTTTGTAAAATGTTCTTAATTAAGTACCCAACTCTCATCCTCGGACAAGGTAACTTTCTGACACTTCTGAATTTGGTTAAGGGATCTTTGTACTACTCCATCACTCAAAGATGTGACCAGTGCTAATCTGTATTGGTACCCATTAGTGATACTACATAAAAGAATCAGCTACTAAACAAATAAGCAGGTGGCTTTCTCATTAATCATCTAAGACACATTTCAAGGGCAAGAAAACCTTTTAGGATTTCCTGCACTTAATCTACAAATTCCTTTTAACCCTAAACATGGAAAAAATCCCACAATGGATGTATTTAAAATGGGATAAACATGGCTAAAATGTAAGCAGAAATCTATTTCATGTGTTGGATGGGGAGAAGGGAGCTTGTAATTTGCTATGGATAGTTTCTGGCAGTGACATAATATTGTGAAAAGAATCCCCAAAGAGCCTGACTTTCAAACAATGGCCCAGCCCCCTATTTTGTATAAAATAGAGGATTTTGTTTAATCCCCTATTAAATTAACAATTTAATTAACAATTGTTTAAGTGCAAATTTAGATTCAGCCTGTAGTTTTCTGTTTTCAGTCTGTTAAACTTCTAATGGTAGGCATGCTTCCCAGACATCAACTGCGCTTCTTGAAAGCATGCAGTGTGACAAGCAGGTAGAGATGTCCAAAAGCAAGGCAGTTCAACTTCTTTTGAGCCCTTAATTCTCCCTTACACATACCCACACTGTTTTCAAAACCTACAGGTGTATATGACGAATGACTGCAGCCAGAAAGTCAAGGATCAATTTCTGTATTGCATTAGATATTTCTTCTACTTCACAATTTTTGGTCTAGTAAACTCAGTGGGCCAAATTCTGCCCTTCGGTACACTGAGGTAAATCTGGAGAAAATCCAACAAAGACAACAGAGCTATTCCAGCTGAATCTGGCCCAAACAGTCTACTCAATCCTGACTATGCAAGAATATCCCAAGGGGTTCCTGTTTCCTTCCATCCTTATTTGTTACCTTCTTGCACGTTCCCCTTTGTGCCTTAGACTTGAAATGTCCTTTGTTAATCACTCTTTTCCTTCAAATTCCTCTTCAAAGTCTCTTTTCCCTCACAAGCTTTCAATCAATCCATATTCTGAGAAAAAATACAAATAATAATAAAGGAACTAAAATGACTGGTGACTTCAGTAAGCAACAACAATAACTATTTGTATTTGTATCAGCACTTCAAGATCCTGACAGAGAAGGGGGTCTCTACTAGATGGGCATTGTACAAATACATAGTGGGAGACAACCCCCTTCCCTGGAGAGTTTACAATCCATCCACCGATACACAGAATGTAAAATGGCTTGCCCTATATCACACAGCAGGTCAGTGGCAAAGACAGGTATGGAACCCAGGTCTCCTGAGTCCACTGCCCTATCGACTGGACAAGGCTACCTTACTTGATGTAGTCTTTCTTCCCTGCCTTCATCTTGCTTGATACAATTTCCCTCAGTCTTCTTCAGTGACACTCTATTTAGACCCCGATTTGGCAAGCTACAATGTCTGAGTAAATCAATGCTCCAGCTAAGAGCCCCATCAAGGTCAATGGGTTTCCATTTTGACGTGGGTGTCCACCCACATGTTGCAGCTTGCAGGCTTGGTGACTTAGATTGTAAGACTTTAGGTAAGAGACCATGGGCCTGACACTACATGCCATTATACTATTTTGCACATCTACTTACTTGGACTTACTTTGGTGTCAATCTGGTGAAAAGGCCCCATTTCTTTAATTGCTGTGTAATGTACCATGGAGTTCTATGGCACTATAAGCAAATATTTAATCACAATGATTAATAGCTTTCTTAGTGAAGGGCTTGAGGGGAAAAAGATCTGTGAAAAATGGGGGCTAGGTGGTTTGAGATGCACACAGCTTTATTACATGTGCCAATGCATCTTTGAAATTTTGCATCCCCTCGGCCTAGCAGATCCTTCTTTTCCTCATTCTAATGTCTTTCCTATTTTCTTTCTCCATCCACCAAAAATGAAGCAAAGACGTCAAATTCCAATGTTTTGTTAGTTTCGAATTTCTGAAAACTTAAAAATGAGTCTGTTTGAGGGTTTGTTTGTTTGTTTGTTTTTCTCCTCCAAACAACATAAAATTTTATTTTATGGAACAACGTCACATATAAGTCATATTTATTGGCTCAGGAGAGGTTTTCTTAAAAGCACTTACTCTGGATTTGCACTGGCAAAACTTCCAAAGTTTGGGTAAATTTGTTTTGAGTAATAACTGTTAAATGTAACTGTACTTTAAAAAAAAAAAATCTTCCAGTTACAGCTTGTGAAAGTGGCAATCAGTCTTGGGCTGGAGTTGATCAAAACGTGTATATCCAGGTTCAAGTCAACCTTGTTGGTCTCTGCAGCAAGAGAAATAATTGTAATTGTCTTCTTAAAGTGGAAAGCTAAATAAAATTTGACTTCCGTGCTGCATGTGTTGCTTTAGGTCCCCCCTCCCCCCATAAGACATTATATTTTAGAGTTTTCAACATGTCTTATTCTTTACACATGAAGCATAAAATAGAGAGGGGGTATATGAATTAATGAATAAATTTGTGACAAGATCTTTGCACATTGCTTATAAGCCTGCTGTCAGAGTTATTAATGCAGAAACTGTCTCGTATTAGTGTGGCAGATTATGTGTTTTGCTCTGTGTAAGCACGTAATCAGGCTGCTAAGTCTATAGGAGCACATTTCAGATCCAGCAATAACACCTAGGTACTGCTGTCTAAACGTGTTGCTTGGAACTGTGTTTGTCAGACCACTGCTTTAATTTATTGGCATTCACACTTCATTTAAAAGGTGGGTTTCCATTGGACAAGGTCTTCATTTTCACTTTTTCTGCCATTTCCCGAGGAAAATAAGCAAATTTGTAATGCTGAGGTGCTTTTGAATTGTAGATTTGCTCAGTGAACATTTCCCCCCCTAAAGTAAAGATGCGTGTGTATATTTTTAGGAAAGAAGATCTGCGTTAACACAGATTTTTCCAGTGCATTGTTTTTCATTTCTTTCTAAAATAAATGTAGTGCTCATAAAAGAAACCAAGTTGATAATGACACAGATATTGAAGCCTGCTGTTTATCCACAGAACATGAACAGCACAGCGCAAGCCTGTGCCTGGTCCCATTAAAGTCAATAGAACTTTTGTCATTGACTTCAGTGAAACGGGACCAGACAAATGTAGTGTAAGATGCCTTAAACCGCACTGCCAGTGTTCCCTGATGCAGGGGAATGTCGTCTTCATGCCCATTTACCATCCCCATTCAGTCTGCAAAGCAGCAAAACACTTACGCACGTTCTTAGCTGTTTTGGGATCTTAAACATTGTCCTCCCTGCTGAGTGTATTGAAAAGGGTATCATCCAATGCCTGCTATCATGACTGATTTTGTGACATGGACGCCTGTCCACTAAAAACTGGACCAAGATACAACCTATGTTTTCATGCTATTTTGCAGGTAAATCATTCGCTACAAAGAGTTAAGTGCATCATCACACATATATTAACAACTGGGCCTGTGACAAGTAGCAGCAGATGTCCAGGGTTTGGCATGCTGGATTCCCAGTGCAGATGGAATCAGTGAAATGGAATCTGAGCATACTCAAAGTATAACTTGTTTTAGTCACACATATACACTCATCCTGGAACAAAGGTGGTCAAAGAGCATGCAGACAATCCTGTTTTTCCCCATGAAGCTGTGCTGTATTGCAGCACAACACCAATTCCCAAAAAGCAACTCTACCTCAAGAACTGACTCAAATGAGAACCCAAGGCAAAGAGCAAACTCTCCTGCTGTTCATGTCTCCAAGGACCGTTTCCTCTACCCAAAGCTTTTTCATAACAGACATTAACACAGCATGTCCTCCTAAGACTGATCATTTGCTCATATGTTAAGAAAAAGAACTTGAAAAACTATGTGCACCATCTGGTATTATTGCGGCATGACCAATTACCCCTTCACTTCTTTACCCTATCCCCCTAACTTCCACCTCCATTTATCTTTTATTTTTATAGACTATAAGCTCTTTGGAGCAAGGATCATGACATAACTTGCATCTGCAATGCGGGTACTACCAGATATAAATGTTACATAATAGTAATATTAAATCATTCTCTTTAAAGAAAAGTCATTTTTAATAACTGAGATGGAATTTTTTCTAAATGGATTAACCTGAATCCTTCTTGTTCATAGCTCACTGGAAGAAATACCCAATGCTACTACACTACAGTTTATCTGTTCACATCATACTGAATGTGTTGTAGCATATATACAGTGTGCTTTAAAGATTTCAATTGCCATATGTTTCGTAGGGCCACATTATTCACCAAGGGCAAAATCACAAGTATGTTCTGCAGGTTATCCTAAATGAGCATTGATAACATTTATCCTACACCATACTGTTACATAATTTCTCTATGATGCAGAAAACCATTTGAGGAATGTTTTTAGAGGGGATTATTTTTTAATTTTGTTGCAACATTTTTTTAAATCTGTAAAACCCAGGTGCCTTAATTAGGTTCATTGTACAGGTCTCAGAAGGAGCCATAAAAATGTCTAAAAAGACCTAAAATAGCTTTTCTATAACTAAAAATGTCAAGGTTTTAAATCTGTTGTCTTAGAACATTCCAGGTATAAAAGCAATCAGTTTGTGTGCACACACACAAGTGCCATCCTTTGGAAAGCTGAACATTTCCCCTTTCCAATGGCATAGCATTTGTATTTCTAACTTTTCAGCATTACGAGACTTTGATCTTGAACTTAAACCTGTCACTGGTACAGGATTTAATGCTGTCAGCTCAGTTTAATTTGGGAGGAGGGAGGAAATTGACATTTGGAGAAAAGAAGAAAAAATTTTTTACAGGAGGTTGATTTCAAATGGTGGTCTTTGATGTTGCTCAGTGGATTGACATACACCAATAAGCCGTAGGAGAGATGATTAGTGGGCAGTATGCAGCCGAGGCAACCAAAGGTGCAAGATAAATGCTACTTATAATGTGGCTCTGCAGTTTATCACAAGGTTATCACCTGCATATATGTGGTCTGTGTGTATTTTGTATGGTAAACACACACATGTAAAAAAAGATTATTCACAAACTTTTATAGGAAGGGCATTTTCTATATTCAGCAGTTAACATGATACATCTTGCATTCCAATTACATTTTCCTTTGCAGCACAAAACTCACCGCCCTGGACGATGGTGGACTGAGGTGGCTTTAAGTACCTTTGGACCCTTAGAATCATAGAATAGAATCACAGAATATTAGAGTTGGAAGGGACCTCAGGAGGTCAACCTAGTCCAACCCCTGCCCAAAGCAGGACTGTCCTCAGCTAAATCATCCCGGCAAGGGTTTTGTCAAGCCTCAGCTTAAAACCTCTAAAGATGGAGGTTCCACCACCTCCCCAGGTAACCCACTTCAATGCTTCACCACCCTCCTAGTGAAAAACTTTTTCCCCCCCACTGCAACTTGAGACCGTTGCTCCTTGTTCTGTCATCTGCCACCACGGAAAACAGCCTAGCTCCATCCTCCCTGGAATCCTCTTTCAGGTAGTTAAAGGCTGCTATCATTCTTCTCTTCTGCAGACTAAACAGGCCTGGTTTCTTTCAGCCTCTCCTCATAAGTCTTGTGCTCAAGCCCCCTAATCATTTTTGTTGCCCTCCGCTGGACTGTCTCCAACTTTTTTGTAGTGGGGGGCCCAAAACTGGACACAATACTCCAAATGTGGCCTCACCAATGCCTAATAGAGGGGAATAATCACTTCCCGCGATCTGCTGGCAATGCACTTACTAATGCAGCCCAATATTCTATTAGCTTCTTGGCAACCAGGGCACACTGCTGACTCATATCCAGCTTCTTATCCACTATAACGCCCAGATCCTTTTCTGCAGAACTGCTGCCTAGCTCGTCGGTCCCCAATCTGTAGCTCTGCATGGGATTCTTCCATCCTAAGTGGAGGACTCTGCACTTGTCCTTGTTGAACATCATCAGATTTCTTTTGGCCCAATCCTCCAATTTGTTTAGGTCCTTCTGTATCCTATCCCTCCCTTCCTGGGTATCTACCACTCCCCCTATCTTAGTGTAATCTGCAAACTTGCTGAGGGTGCAATCTACCCCCTCTTCCAGATCATTAATGGAGATGTTGAACAAGACCGGCCCCAGGACTGACCCCTGGGGCACTCCACTTGTGACCGGCTGCTAGACATGGAGCCACTGATCACTACTCGTTGAGCCCTTTGCTCTAGCCAATTCTCTATCCATTTTGTAGTCCATTCATCCAACCCATACTTTTTTAACTTGCTAATCAGAATACTATGGGACACCGTATCAAAAGCTTTGCTAAAGTCAAGGTATATCACTTCCACCGCTTTCCCCTCATCCACAGAACCAGCCACCTCTTCATAGAAAGCAATCAGGTTGGTCAGGCATGACTTTTCCTTGGTGAATCTAGGCTGCTGCAGGGCTGGGGATGTCCCTGTCATAACTTACCCCTGGGAAGTGTCTAATTAGAAATCCAGCCCTGTTTACTGGTACTTTTATGCTGCCACAGGGCAGAGAAGAGGTCCCATAAAGTGTCCATATATTTCTGTGGCCAACCAGAAGGGAAGAAGATTGGGAGGGGGGGCTTATTTTTATCTTACTTTTTGCATTTCACATACCTCAATGTAGGTTATATAATCATGAGTTAGGGAAAGGGAGAAATAAATTAAGTGAAAATTTCCTCAGATATGTGCATTGAGAGAGACCAATCACCTTCTCACCTATCAGTCCTGTATGTCTGTCACTGCTGAAATACGATTCATTACTTCTGTTGATCAAATATTATTCAGAATTACCCTTCAAATTGCATACCAAGGTGGCAAAATTAAAAATCTAATGGCATTGCCGTAAAAACATTTCCATTAAATGTACATCCATATCCTCATACACAGTACCTATGTGGTGGTGTTGTCCATATGATAAATTACTGAGCCATTTAATTCATATATCACGCACCCTTGGCATAAAGCTCCAGTTTCTAACCCTGATGGGTCAGGAGATATGAAGCCTTAAATCTGTCCCTAAATATTGCCTGGGCCAATTTGATGGAAAGAATTATATTTGGGGTAGATAGATTGTTTTTATTTGTTTGAATGATGCTGCTTGAAACTGCTCCAATTTGTAATGTTACGCACTGGTGCCACTGATAATTTTACTAAGTGATTTAGGTGCTCAGGTCTCATTGCAAGTTATGGCAGTTGGGACCTAAATCACTCGGGTGTTTTTGAAAATTTTACTCTGCATCTTGATGTGAATAGATTAGAAAATAGAGTACAGGTGAAGCAGAGAAAGGTGTGAAACAAAGGAATTGTATATGCGCTCTCTAAAAAACAATATTATCTCTTCAGAAACACCAGGAAGTTAGCTAAGTGCACTATTCAATTAATGCAAATCTGCGATTAAAGACGCTTGCCTTTGTTGCAAAAAGTATCCTCATCAGATTAAAAGGCATTATCCCAATATACAGCAAGTAGTCAAGAGATAAATATCTGAATGGCACGAACAGACAAGGTTGACATATTGTGGATGGGTATTTTAGATATTATAGTTAGTGCCAATTCTGGAAACTCCAAAAGCACTTTCCAAAAGTTTACCACCATTTCTTTGAAAATATCATTAACTTGTGGTGTCTATGAATGTTCCTTGTGATTTTCATTTGCTTCTGTTTTATTTGCTGCAGCTCAGTGTCTTGAGGAGAGTTCTCCAGTTCATTTCTAACTGAAATATAGGTCAAAAAGCATTAGTTTGTAGAAGTCTGGCATGAGGCCTATATATAAATCAAATACATTCCACTTAAACGGTGAGTTAGTCTTCTGAACAGGGGTGAATTTCACCCTAAAACTGATTTAGAAATTAATTGTAATGTCCTTCTTAAAGCACTGTGCTGTAGCTGTTATCTCACAGGAAAACTGAAACCATAAGAAATATAATTAAATTCAAAAGATGATGAACTGGTCTTGTGCTGGTCCTTTGCTGAGGGGTGAATTTCACCCATACTATATTGTAGCAACATTTAGTTCTGCTGAATATATGTCAAATGAAAAATCTGTTATAACTAAAGCGGAAACAAATAAATAACATTATCCCATTAAGATTCTTTCAAAATTTTAAATGCATTTGCTTTGTCTGTTTCCACTCCCCTTTTGGGTTTGCCTTGTGCAAGATTTCTAGCATAGAAACTAATTGACAAGAATGTTTGTGGAAATAGTAAATTTTAAGAGAGAATATTGCAGACTATTCATGAAGCTGCAACTAAAAATAGTACGTAAGAGCGAAGTATCAGTACCACCATTATTAAAAACAAAAGGAAGATGAGAGCAAGAATAAGAGTCAGAAAGAAAGAGGAATGTGAGAGAGGAGAGGAGAGTGGTAGTATGAGAGGCAGGAAAGGAGAAAGGAAAAATATTTCTTATAGAAATTGCTGTGAATACCTTGGTGGGGAGGGGTAAGTATATTAAAAAAAAAAAAAAAGGAGATTCTGTATCTCTGGCCATTTGTGATTGTATTACCTCTTGAGTGGCATTCAGATACTACAGTGATGCACATCATTAAAGGAAGATTAAATGGATCAGACAGAGAAAGCAGGTGGATTAAAAGCCAGGGCATGTGGACTCGCTGTTCCACAGAGAGTGCATTTGGGAAAAACTGGATGATGTTTGAGGTGCTCCTTTGTTCTGCAGTTTTATACTCATGCCAGCTTGTGCTCATTTTCAAACAAAGAACAAAACAATTAAGAAGACTACCTCTTCCCCTCTGCGTCTCAGTCAGATGATCCTATGGTATTTATGTCCCTTTGGTGAAATATTTGCACCTATACAAACTGCAACCACAAAACACAAATTGATAGATGGTGTTGCCTCTCTCTGTAAGAATTCTGATTTATTTTTAAACCAGCAAATCCCAAACAAACTTCCTCCATCGTACTCCAATACATAGTAGCTGGATTAAGCTGAAGTAGCAGTGAAATTGGAGTAACAACCAGTTTTGGAGCAAAAGCACCCAGTGTTTTGATATTCTCATAGCATCTGAAATAATGTATTATTAAAAACAATTTACGGTGTGTCAAACTGCGTTATATCATTCTGAAGCACACATAAATCTCAGACTTCAGGGGATACATTTACCATGTACTATGTAGTATTACAGCATGAAATTAAGGTACAAAAATTGTTGTGGAGTATCATTTAGACAGGCAGCTATGGTTCCTTCCAAAACTTTTTGTATTCCCAAATGAAGCAAGGTTGTTCACAGGGGGTCTTGTCCAAATCCCACTGAAGTCAATGGAGGCCTTTCCATTAACTACAGTGGGCTCTGGAGGGGGTCCAGAATGCAGGTATTTCTCTGTGAAGACATCCAGCACATCCATAAATTCAGTGATAAATACTATTATGATTAATTATTTGTGTTACAGTAGTGCCCAACTGAAATCAATACCCATTACGTTAGGTGCAGTACAAATTCATAGTAGGAGACAGTTCCTGTCCCCAAAGAGCTTACAGTCCAAAAGGACCAGATAGATGAAAAATGGGATGGGAAAAGAGTCACAGAAAGGTGAAGTGGTTTGCCCATGGTCACACAGCAAATCAATAAGCACGAGGAATAGAACCAGGTTTCCTAAGTCTAGCACTATATCCACTAAATCATGATCTCTCTTGACTTGGCACTTTAAATCGCACAACTGGCATTTTAAAGTCTTTCCTGCTACATAGGCCTGGTCTACACTGGCAATGGAGGTTGATGTAACGCTATGTACATTGTCCCCCTAAGGTATGCGTCTCCACAGGCACACAAGATCTGTCAATTTAAAGCATGGTAAAAGTCGACCTAATAAAACCAGCTCTGCAAGTGGCATAGCACTGAAATCAAATGCCATGGGTCGAATTTCCATCAGCGTAGGCAGAGCCCAATGTAAATCCACACCATTGGCCTCCGGGAGGTATCCCATAATGCCCGATTGAGACCGCTCTGGACATTCATGCTCTGGTGTAACGTGGCCACATAAACAGGAAATAGCTCCTCCTGTCAAGCCCCTAGAAATTTTGAATTTCCATTTCTGGTTTAGATAGTGTGGAGAGAGCTTTGTAGCTGAATGGCTCATGGTGACTGCATGGCATAAACGCAATCCAGCCTGGAATCAACCAGAGGTCTTGGATCTCATCAATCTGCGGGGTGAAGAGTCTGTTCTGGCTCAGCTCCAAGCCAGCAAAAGAAATTTAGATATATACAAGAAGATATCTCGTGGCATGTTGGAGAAGGGGCACAACAGGGCTGTGCACCAGTGCCGCATTAAGATCGAAGAGCTGAGGCAGACTTATCAGAAAACTAGGGAAGCTAACAGCCATTCTGGCACTTCCCCAAAACATGCCACTTTTATGAGGAGCTGCATGCAATTCTCGGCGGTGACCCCACCATTGCACCACCACACAGCATCAATACCTCCGAAGAATCCCAGTCCAGGATGAATAAGGAGGACTCTGTGGACAGGAGAATGAGGATGAGGAGACCAGGATGCAAGAGAGTGGGGTATACATTCTTCCTGAGACCCAGGACCTGTTTGTTACCCCAGAGCAGTCCAGCCACACACAAGACAGCGGAACTGATCGAGATGTGGGGGAAGGCACATCTGGTGAGTGTATGTGGCAAATCTTTCTTTTGCGGTTATGTCCCAGTCCAGCTTCTTAAAAGAAGTTTGCGTTTTTGAGGGGAGGTTCTTACAGGGTGGTGGCAAACTTCAATGGAGGGTTACTCCTGGAAGAGACTATTTATGTGCAGAGGTATGCGCCGAGAATTCTCTGTGTATATCTCAAAGAAATTTGCATGTAGGTAATCTGTTAACCTTTGCAGAAGGTTTCTGGGGAGGGCAGCCTTATTTTTTCTGCCACAATAGGATACTTTTCCCTACCACCCTGGTAATAAATGAGCAGGAATCATCGCGAAACACCATATAGCAGCATAAGGCCAGGTCTGTAGCCCGATGCTTGAAACAAATCTTCCCTTTCTGCCTGCATTACCCTCAGGAGACTGATATCACACATGGTCACCTAGGGAAAATAGCACAAGTTTAAAGTGCCTGACCAATACAGTCACTCCGTTTTATTCCTCTGCCATGGACAGGGTCCCTGGGTGCCTCCCCAAGACTATTCCTAGTCTTAGTACTGTTGCAATGGTCATTATGGGTCGGGACACTGGTTGCCCTATGTTTTCTGCTACTACAATTCACCTGCAGTGTCCTCTAATCTGTTCTGCCCATCTCCTCCAGTCCTTGACATGTTACAGGGGAGCCCGGTGATCCCTCTCCTCGCTCAAGTGTGGTTTGTGGATTTTAGTGCTAATGAATTCTCTCTATAACAGATTCAAGGGCTCCTTGCTTACCATGTCTGTAATGCCAGTCTGACCCTTCCGAGATGTACAGATTGGAATACAGGTCTGTCTTAGCCTTGTGAACATGAAGCGGAATACTTTTTACATTGTAACATTTCCTTTACTACTTTGGGTTAGCTAACAATAGTTACTTTGTGCTTTGCTTATCTTACAGTGTTTACCTCAGCCTTCAGTCCCCTTTGCCAAACTCCAGCTGAAAGACTTTCCCAGATTAGGAAGCGGGGAAGAAAAAGTGGGATGACATGTTCAGCGAACTAATGAACAATTCCACAGCTGCTGACTCAGAGCTCAGAGCGTAGAGGATGTCCTTGTCTGAAAAACTAGACATGGACATGGAACACAGAAGATCTGCACAGGAGCAGGAGTGTGATATGCAACAGGAGATGTTGCGTGTTATGAGGGATCAGTCCAACACATTGAGGCATCTAGTAGAGCTCCAAGAACAGCAGTGGCAGGACAGACTTCCTCTGCAGCCCCTCCAAAACGCTCCGTCACCTACCGCTTTGTTATCAGGCCCCAACCCCAAGCGGTCTAGGAGGAGACTGAGCAGGATGCAGTACGTGCTGCACTCCACATCAATGCGATGGCCCCTTTAATAACTGCATACAACCACAGTTGCTTGCACAGTGACACTTTACAATGTTGTTGTCCTCCTTTCCCCCCATCAAGGCGGGTCACAAATAAAGCTTTATAGCATTAAAAAACATCTGTCTTTATTCATTCATAGTTTGGGTGCGGAGCAAAGGGGAAGGGGCTTCTGGAGT
This sequence comes from Mesoclemmys tuberculata, assembly GCA_007922155.1. Classification (NCBI taxonomy): domain Eukaryota; kingdom Metazoa; phylum Chordata; order Testudines; family Chelidae; genus Mesoclemmys; species Mesoclemmys tuberculata. The sequence continues at coordinate 21,257,639 of ML675612.1, read as the reverse complement.
GAGGGTGGGGGATGGGAAATAAAGGCACAGCACAGACATACATTACTGCAGTTCATTGCAAAACTGGTTTTTTCAATGCTTCCCAAAGCTGAAGCACTGGAATCAGGCTGCTCAAAATTTGCACGCAGCTTATCAGCTTCCATGGCCCAATCCTGGGGGAACTTTCCCGCCTTCATTTCACACAAATTATGGAGCACACAGATATGTGATGGGATGTTCTTTTCCCTGATGTCAAGCCTAGTGAGCAGACATCTCCATCTGGCTTTTAAGAAGCCAAATGCACATTCCACCACCATTCTGCACTTGCTGAGCCTGTTATTGAAATGCTCCTTCTCGCTGTGCAGGTGCCCCGTGTAGGGCTTCATTAGCCAAGGAAGCAAGTGGAGGCAGGATCCCCCAGGATCACTGTTGGTATTTCCACATTAATTTTTTGGTCAGGGGAGAAAGTGCCTCCCTGCATCCTATTGAACAGACCCAAGTTCCTCAAGATGTGCATCATGCACCTGTCCAGACCGCCCTACATTGATGTTGGTGAAACATCTCCTTGTGATCCACAAGGGCCTGCAACACCATGGAAAAGTATCCCTTCCAGTTTATGTACTCTGTGGCTAGGTGGTCAGGTGCTAGGATGTGTGTGCCATCTATTGGCCCCCCCCAGTTTGGGAACCTCATTGCAGCAAACCCGTCCACTATGTCCTGCACGTTTCCCAAAGTCACCAGCCTTCGTAGCAGAAGCCTATTGATTGCCCGCCACACTTGCATCACAGCAGCTCCAACGGTGGATATACCGACTCTGAATTGATTCCCAACTGACCGGTAGCAGTCTGGGGTTACCAGCTTCCACAGAGCGATGGTCACTCGCTTCCCCACTGTCAGAGCTGCTCTCAAGAGAGTATTCACGCACTTCAGGGCTGGGGACTGCTCCACGCAAAGTTCAAAGAAAGTGGCCTTTCGCATACCAAAGGTCTGCAGTCACTGTTCACCGTACCACACCTTCATAGCGATGCAATCCCACCAATCTGTGCTTGTTTCCCGGAACCAGAACCAGCACTCCACGGACTGAAGATGATGCGGGACAGCCTACAGCAAACAGGAATCGTTCTGTTCTATGGCTTGTAGCAGGGCGGCCTCAGTAACATCACTATTTTCCGTGCTGTGGCTCCTCTCTGACCTTTGAAAATACTGCAGGATTAAGCTGTGAGGTATTTGTGATGCTCACATTGATAGTGCACAGCTGGGCAGGCTCCATGTCTCTCCGGCCATGGCATGCACATGGAATAGAAAAACTTTGCAGCTTGTTTGGGACAATATGGAAGGAGGAGGGAGCATGTTGCATCATTAGAGGACAACAACCTTCCCAAAGGCCTCTCTGGCTAGTTGCACTGTGGGATAGCTACCCATGGTGCACTGCTTTGAATGTCAACTCAAGCATGGTGAGTGGGGATGCAAGAGCCTGGCACAAGGACCGTGGTGTGATCACGCTCCTGCAACTTATAAAATTCAGCTGATGAAATTCAATTTAAAGTAAATCGACTTCAGTCTGCAGTGTAGACTTACCCATAGGAGAGCCAGAGGCTGTGATGTTGAGGAGTATGGACCAGCAAGTCTCACCTTAACATCATACTTCAAACTTCTAGCATGTAGAGTCCCAGCAGCTGCCTTAAAAATGGCCAATAGTCAAAACAGAGTTTTGCCTACAAGAGAACTGTCCCAAGAAACACACACTCATCACACACCCCCTATCAAATATCTATATAGCAGCAACACTGGTTTGCCAGAATTCTGCCACTTCAGAGAAGATATTGATAGAGGAGACCAGCAGGCATTTTATACCCTCGAGTCAAAAGAGAACCAGGGGGAAATGTGGTTTTCCTTTGCTAAAAACAGTGTATTGTAATACAAGGAGAGGAAGGACAGGAGAAGACAGAAAAGACGACAACTTCTCCTTTATAATGTTTATTCCTATCAGCAATGATACAGACTACTCATCTGAACTTGCAAGGGAGGATATGTTACAAGGGAGGCTTTCTGCTGAAGGAAAGGCTCTCTTTCTAGAGAAGCTGCATTCCAGTCAGTGTTTAATGTTTCCTTCACACTCCTGAAGCCATTTCAGTGCGTCTCTGACAATTGGATAATATGTTTTTCCACCTGGACTAAAATCTGCAATACTTGTGCTTTCACTGCCTTTGTCTTCACAGTCTCCCTTTCCCCTTCCCTGTCACTGGACTTCTCAGGACCTGACCTTTTGGGTCTCTTGCAACTCACCAACAAACTCCATCACTGACCTGAACCATGTGCAGTTCCATTGAGATGAATAGTTTTGAACTTGAATCAGTTCTGTATTTGACCTTAAAAGTTTTGAAACTTTAAAGGGGATCTTACTGTACCACTGACCTATTCTATAGTTATACAATTCTGGTTTGTTCCCAATGTTTCACTCTATCTGTTTTAGGCTTTTTAATGTGTCCATCTTATTATCTAGGTACTTCACTAATGCTCTTTAACCTCCTAGAAAGGGGCTGTATTGTCTAGTATTTTAAGCGAGGACCCAGGTTTTGTGCCTGGGTTTGTATGTGATCTTGGGCAAATCACAATCGGTCTGGGCCTCAACTTACCTATTTTTCAATTCTGTATGCATTCTGGTATTATTAAGCTTAATAACTATTTGTGTTACATGCTTTGAGATCCTGTGACAAAAGGCACTGCAAAAGGATTTGATGCAGACTTTGTCTTAACAGTCACTGTGTGGCTACTATTCTATAAGATTTCTATATGAGTAGCCCTAGTAAGCTGGGGAAACAACCCCTTCACTGCATAGGAGTCTGGTTCCAGCTGTACAGAGTGAGCATGGCTATGTATTACAGCACTAGCCATGATTACAACAGTACACATAGTCCCTGATCAAAAGCAGTTATATAGCCAATTGAGCTGCAGGAGCAAGCAGAGAATCAGGAGGAATAGCAAGACTCTAAGGGCCTGTGTACACAGAGAGTTTGTATGTGGCAAGCCAGGGTTGGAATGTACCACATGCTAGCTTACTGGATACTAATAGGCAATGTGGACCCTGATACCACACTGTAGATTCACCCTGGCTTGCCACATACTAACTCTCCATCTAGGCAAGCCCTTACTGAGGCAAAACAAAATCCATACTAGTTCTGACTCCATTTCAGTTAATTGAAAGAGATTTAAGTAGTCCAGAACTTTTGAGTGAGAACTCACAAAATGTTACCTGTGTATATTTTATTCTCAGGAATAATAATACAGAGTTAGACACTTGGCATTAACATCCCACTACAAATGTAATTTCCAGATCTCTACTTTCATTCACAAGTGTTCTGGGTTTCAGTCATTTTCATTGTGGGTAAACCAGTCATGCACTAGTCTGGGTCGTAAAATGTGTGTGACCAAATTATGGTACATCTAACAAACTGATATAGTCAGTATTTAAAGGGTTCTGTGTTCACACTGCTACTTCATCCCATTCCTTTCAGATGTACATTTTTCTTTTAATTGTTGCTTTGAAAATTTGGCTGAATAATTTCAAGTGGTGATGGATGTTTCTGATTGAGCTCTCAGTGAGCTTAACGGTGATGCCTGGCTAATATACAATAGCAACTTAGCACTATATCCATCGTCTAGATAAACTGGATCATGATTTCCAGCTTTAACATACAAAGTATGTTATATATATATATATATATATATATATATATATATATATATATATATCTTTACTACTTTTTTTAAACCACAATGCACATAAGAACATATCTATGTTCTAGTAGTTGTATTCATTTTCAGGAGCCTGACATTTGACTTTAAATATTTATTCCTATATGAAAACAGCATGATTTTATAATAGCACTAAATCCATGAAAATAGATTATAATAGTGCAGTGTGATGCTTTAATTAACGTTAGGCTACCCTGAGAAGTGGGGAAATGTCAATTCCATTGGCTGCATCAGGTTTAAACAGATTTTTAGGCTAGACACATGTGTTGTCCAGTGGGGAAAATGGGGATAGGAAAGAGATAAGAACTGTAATAAGCCGGAAGCAGGATCATTTGTACCATTCTGAAGAAAGAGACAGCAAACATTCAGGCCATGTTTATTGTCAATTTAGTGTGTGAATGATTGGGAAGTATGAGCATGTATGCAAGTGTGGGAATGACTAAGAGTTTATATGCAGATAAATGCTTAGAATGGGCCTAGATCAGTAAAAATGAACTTTTCTCCTTCCCATCCAAATACAGTAAAAGTACTCTAGAAGAAACATTCCCTCTTAATTAGTCCTCTCTCTCTGCGACACTCTTGGATTTTGTAGAGCAGCTTTTAGCTGCTAAGCCTGTGCTTGAATTCAAGTGGTAAGTTTGTTTTCACAATGAAGTGCTGCACAGTTCAGGGTCTAGCTAAGAACAATAAGGAGTCATCATGTTCCGACCTGCACTAAATGGATTGGTCAATGACTGTCGCAGTTTCAGGGTAACTACATCTGTATCTTCCCCACCCCCTGTCATGATCCTTTGAGTTACCAGTCAAGTCTCAGGTCTGCAGACTTCACCTGTCCCTTATCCCACTCCATTCTGACCATGGCTTTTAAGGCTGCAGAACTCCTTACCTTACAGTCTGCCTAAAGGCCAGTGTCCGTGCTTTCACTCCAAGGGCCATGAACAGTGTATTGCCAGCAGTTACAAGTTACCACACAGCTCCTGCTAAGCAAGCACATTTATTCTTGAGGTAAAAGCATTACTGAGAAAACATGTAAAAAAACCAATAACCATTCCTATATGCATGCTAAAAGCTTACCATAGGTCACCCCTCAGACTCACATGGGGCCCTAGTAGGCTAAAGTCTTTCCAAACCCTACTGCAATAATGGGGTCACTTGGAGAGAAGATCATGTCCATTTGCTGGATCAGAAAGAAGGTCCAAGTCTGTTTAAAAGAAGCCTTTTATGTCAAAAGCCCTTTTGTCAACTGGTCAGTGGACAATCCAATTTGAATCAGTATACCCAAGACTCCACAGAGGGTGATATTTTTGTGGAGATGTTTACAACTTGAGTGATTCATCTTAACCATGCCCCACCATTCTTAATTCATAGTGGAGTTGTAGCACCATTTACTAACCTGAAGAACTGCAAAAAATCCCTGGCCCAGAGTAATACATAGACCATTCATACACTTAATACAGTATGGTCCCCAAAGTTATTGCACATGGCTGCAATATCTGTCATAATGGCACACTAGTTGATGGATATACAATACATTTCCTTGCACCATGGGAATCTGTGGGAAAAGGTCAATTTAGCTAGGGACTCTGTCATATGTTTTAATTAAAATTCAGCAAATAGCTCATTTTCAACCTTCTTCCTTCATTTAGTGAACAGATAGCTGCTGGAATGTTCAAAATATTATCAGTCACCATCAGTGACCATTGTGTCAACAATACCATTGTGCGAACTTCCACCATCACCACCAACAGCATAACATTGCTGATGGCATGATATAAAGATTGCTGATGTAGCCCATCCCCTCCAGTGAACCATAAAATAAAGCCCTCTGTCTGGTTTAAAGTCTCATTTGAATGAACTTGACAGCATAGTTTCACAACCTACTCTGGCCTCTGCTTTGGCCAATAAAAAGCTCATGAACATAAAATTTAAGTTAATTGCATGGGGGAACTGTTAAATAACTTACTAGAGTATAATGTCAGTGTTTTTGACTAACATTTAGAAACAAAGTGGTGAGGAATTTCCTAATCTTCAGCACATTTCATTTTTGAGTTGAGATAGAAGCACTAACGAAAGCATCTTTTAGTGCCATAAGTATCCTCAGAAGAAACTGTGAAAGGTTGGTAACAAAATTAGTCACTGTTTCTGCACTGTCTCCCACAAAAATGAAATATATTTAAAGTAGTTCCTCACTTTTTGAGACACCAGCCATGATTAATGATGATAGCTGAGCTTATCCAGAGAGGAAAAGGGCTACACATCAAAGTAGACACATGATATCTTTTTTTTTAAATTACAGATTGAGATGGAAATGCAATCTCTGCCTTTAAAAGGACCAATAATTGTTGCCTCCTTTGAAAGGGTTAAGAGTTTCTGATTAGCTTTTGGGTCATGTATCACACTTGGAGTGCCTAAGCTTAGCGATATACTTCATTGAACTCCATCTAGCAAGCTTCATGCTTATGAAGGTGTTCCTCTTGATTGCTTTTCATCTGGGCTACAAAACGATTTGGTTGGTGGCTGACATTGATTAAGTGCAAGAGAACCGTGTTTTACTGTGACAGCTGCTAGGCCTCTGTCAACAAATCAATGGCTTTTCTTCTCTCTTTTTTTGGTCTTCTTAACTCTCCTGTTAGCATCCTGCTGTTACTAGAAATGAAAAACATCTCTATAGCTGTCTTGTGATTGACCACGTTCTGATTTGCCAATCACAAAAAATGTTTCTGTGAAGGGAGAGCCTAACCTTTTACTCTAAGAAGCTTTTTGTCTTTGGATTCTTCAGAATAGAGAGAACACACAAGGGTGGTATGTTTCACTTGCTGTAAGCCTGGAATATATAAAAATAACGGTGTGATAAAGGTTCGGTTTTTGTTTTGTTTTTAACCTCAGAAGGACTGAAGCGTAAGTACTAGCATTTGCTCAAATGGACACTGCAATTAGAGTATAAGTTTGAGCTCTGAAAGTCACTGCAGTGCAAGTGAGTAAGTGCGTTCTGATCTTCTTTCCCATTTACAGTCAAAGCAATGGGTATACCCAGGCAGCCCCCTCATTGGCATCCCGTTGCAGCCTGGGGTGGCGCTGTAGCACCCAGACTAGTTTCTGTTCTTCAGTGCTCTTCAAATAAACTTCACACATTTGGATTTTTGTCCAATAATGCCCTTTCTTGCAAGGAGTAACGTACCGATATAAAACTCAAAACACAACTCTCCTTCTGGAGTCTGCTCTCTGCAGATCTTCCCTGCCCTGACAGGACTCTGCTAAAGCCTCTCCTTCTCCATCTTCATCCTTGTCTCTGATTCAGTTCACTGATTGTCTCTCCACCCACAGCCCTCTGGCTCAGTTTCCAGTCCTTCACAGGCCCTTTTTAATCTCCGCACATCAGCACTTCCTGGGCTTCTTTATGTCACACCCTGATCTTTTGCTGAGCACCAACTCCCAGGACTTCTTTCATGGAGTCTTTCTTCTTTGCCAGAGGACAGAATTTTGTCTCTCAGAGAGAGGGAACACGCCTGCCTCTCTCTGTTCCTCCTATCTTTCCCTAAGAGCCTCAATTAAGCCACCTGACCCACAAGTCACATGATCTTACTGCTTTTCACCACCTGGGGAGGTGAGCTAATTGTGTCACAGGTGGGGATAGGCCCATTTTCTTTTAAAGAGAATTTCTTTTCTTTCACTCCTAATAGCAAGTATTATGTATGTCTTCTTTTCCAAGCATTGTCTACGCATTGAGCAAGTGACTGATGGCCTGATTCACATTATATTTTCAGTGGCATAAATCTATCGACTTGGATGCATTTCCCTGTATTTATACTGAAAGTAGAATTGGGCCCTGAGAGTCAGAAAATATGGATTATGTTGTCAACTTTATAGCTGAGTCATTTATGATTACTGGCAAATCACTAAAACCCCAATCCAGGAAATCACTTAAACATGTGCTTAACTTTAAGCACATGCATAGTCCCAAGAGGTGCTGAACTGTTCATCTTAGCAATAGGACTACCCACATGCTTAAAGTTAAGCATATTCCAGAGTGATTTGCTAGCTCAGGCCTTAGCTGGTATGTGCCTCAGTTAACAATTTTAAAATGTATATAATGACATCAACCTCAGATGCATGTTATGAGGCTTGAGATCAGTATAAATACAAAATATGAATTCATTTGTTATTTTTCATCCACTCGAGTGGAAAAATAACCACCAATGAACAATTATTATTGGATCAAAGCAAAAAAAAAAAAAAAAAGGAGGGGGGGATTATTTTTTTAAATAGTCTTTATTTAAAATAGTCTACATTTCTAACGTAAATGTAGAATTTATATCAAGCAATATCCAGTAAAATTCCTAGTGTAACAATGGAGGTACAAGGCCAACATCAGTTGAGTCACGGTTCTATTCTACAAAGTTCATAGCACAGACTATAAAATATATGACTATCTGACTTACCTAATGCACATGCCTCTGGTGTAAATAGCTCATGATCCTTACAGTCCAAGTAAAGCAGAGACGGACAGAATATTTAAATACAGAGACACTGTCTATGGAGACACTGGAGAGTATTACTCAGTACTAGCTGTCCTGATCCTCCAGTTTAAGACTCCAGTGTCATGATGGAAGGAAAGGTGGAAAAGAAGGACATACTTCTTTAGATGAGACCCCCACCTTCTGATAGAGGAGATGGGTTTTGTTGTTGTTACATACTATGGATTGCCCTCCACTAGACAATGATCTAGTTGTGAGATGTAGGTAGGGTGTGGTGACAGAAAATTGTATTATTAGAAATAAAGGGCCAGCTTCTCAGTGGGGTAAATCAATGAAGCACAACTGGCTTCAACGGACCTACACTGATTTACACTAGTGGAGGTTCTGGCTCATCAATATTTGGTTATAAGGTAGCCATATGGTAGTGGCCATAAAGATGACAGGCATAATGGTACACTAAGTGTCATGATGCCAAATGGCACCAAAGTTGATGTAAAGGAGAGGTTTAGAAAGCAAAGCAATGGATACTATCGAAAAGTAAATTGGGCACTTTCATTTCCCCTTACAGCAAACAAGGGAACAGTCAATGAAAGTGAAAGGAAACAATGTTTTTAACTGATAAAAGGAAATGTATTTTATACATTATTAAACCCTTGAATTCACTGCCACAAAATATCATTGACGCCAAGAGCATATCAGAATTAAAAAATAAAAGATATGGTTATGGTTAATAAAAAACATCCAGAGTTACATTTAAAAAGGTGAAAAAAATGGGAATATATGCCCTCATGTTTCAGGCATAAGCCAACCACTAATTAACAGGGTTAGGAAAAAATGCCTATAATAGACAGGTTATTCCATAATTGTCCTCCTGTGCTGAGTAATATAAACCACTTCCTCCCTGCAAAACTTGTGTATGTTATCTAAATAGCAACTGCTACTCCTTACCAGCCATACGAGATAGTAATATTGGGAATGAAAGAAAACCCCCATCAAACTTGGGTTTATTGTATAGCCAGGATTTGGAAACAGTCTGTACACACCCATACACCATACCTGTATCTCTCTGAAGCTATCATCCTGTTCTCCAGATCCTCAGGTTTCAATCAAAAAAAAAAAAAAAGGAAATCTTTAACTGTTATGGTTTAGAGAAAACCTCAAAAATATGCGCTGAGTAACTGATATAGAGATGAGTCTGTAGTAAGCTAGGAACGATAGGTCTGAGAAAGGTGAGCTGCCCTAGTCATCTTGCTGAGGAGTTAACTCAGGTGCTCAGTGAGGAAAATTTAGATGTCAAACTCATTAACTATGCCATTCCTCAAGTAAGGAGGAGGATCACAGATCTACATTATTTACTGTGAGTAATGGCTAATTTTGGTGCCACAAATGGGTGACATTTGGGAAAGGCCACCACCATTTTTTCCCCCATGAGGGACCTAAGTCCAAAGAGCCCAATGGAGGCAGTAGGCATATTCTTAGATTTTAAGGCCAGAAGAGACTATCACCATCATCTAGTCAGACCCCCGCACTAACAAAGGCCAATGAATTTTACCAAGCATTCAAGCCACAGCCAAATCAAAGAGCCCTGTGCAACCAAGTGCACCCATGATCATATTTTGAATATCTGTGCAATCTACTGTAAGTGGCATCTCCTTTTGGCAACTCTCACAGGTGGGGGGAGTTTGGAAGAGTACCACTACTTCACCTCCCTCCCCCCCACCAAACTTCCACCTAGCTTGCAAATATTCTCATGTTTCAAGGCATAAGCAAACTTTTATTAGGGGCCAGGAGGAAATTTTGCCTTGTATGACCCATGGTTGGAGACTAGATAGACCAGTATGATAATTCCTATTTTCCATGTTTCTTTCAGTAGAGGTAAGATATCTGGGTTGGGGGCAACAATATATTTATATGTTTTTAATTTCTTTAAGTAAAAACTTAAATTAGTAACTAAAAATAAAAGCAAAATGATGACAGTATTTTTTTTTTAACTGTAGCAGAACAAATAAATGGATGCTGCAGCAGCCACGCATCTTCTTCCAGTAAAAGCCAAACTAAAACTGGGTTATTTTATCTTCTGACTACAAGCCAAGGCCAGAAGATTTTACTGTCAGAGACAGCTTTGCTACCAAGCTTCCAGAATTTCCTCCCTCTTACTACTCTCTTCTTAAAGAGAGAGAAGTCTTAACCGCTGAAGGGACATCTGGTGCTTTTAGAACTGCATTAGAACTTTCCTGTGCTAAAACATAAAATCAAACACCAACAGAAATCCTTTAATTATATCCAACTATTTGACATTGTTTGTCACTGCAAAGTATGCTTCCTGCTTTGAGTTCAAATTGACATTTTTCGCCCACTTCATTTTATATCTTTTACCCTTCTGGCCAGAAAAGCTTCCTGCTCTGACAGAGGTATCAATTGAATTAAAGCACAGTGTAATCCAAATATATTACAGTGCTGTACTCACCCCAGACCAATTACTGGGAAAGGCAAATGAGTCATCTGCAGAAAAGAAGAATCTTTCATGGGCTGCAAAAAAATCTCTGCTCTCCCTCTTCTGTTACACCATTCCTTTGAGGAGTACTCCCCAAGAGGCTTACACAATGGCTTACAACTCTCAGCCATTCACTAAGCTTTTAAATGATCAGAAACACACCCTCTTCCTCCTCCCTATCATTTTATTTACAAGAAGGATTTCTCTGTCATTTAAGGCTTGATTCCACAAAGTGGTGAGAATTCTGCCTCTGATCAAGCAAAACACCTAAGCATGTATTTAATTTTAAACAATTCCAATCAAAGGGACTCCACAAGCCTGTGTTCCAGTTCTTTCCTTTGTCAGATGACAATGTGTTTGACTGTCTGCTTTGCTTGAAATTTAAAACTGGACCTGGTGAGCAGTGGTGCTGGAACTAGAGGTACTGGCTCTTGAAGTAGTAATAACTAACATTGAACACATGGTTTCCATCATCAGCACCCCTACTATAAAAATTGATTTAGCACCCTGATGCTGAGCGAATGAAGACTCCATAAGTGGTAGACGACTTAAGTAAAATGGTGTTCACTTTAATATGAAATCTCACCTCCAGTTACTGGACATACTTGATAGTTCAGTGCTTTCTACCTTTTCGATATTGGAAATGGGAAAGGCAGGAGGTCCCCATCCAAGGAGTTGGGAAGCCCCTCCATTTAACAATGTGGGAAGGAAAGGATGGTCATGACCCTGCTTCGCAACATCTAAGCTGAAAACCACTGAAACAGTTCAGTGTAGCTCCCTTCTCACCAAAAGGCCATAGCAGGCCCAACATCATAGGAGCCATACAGCCTCCCCATTCGGAAACAGCTCAAAGCCAAAATTACCCACCCAGCTGCTTCCTTGTGGAAAGAATGGGACTTCAGTTAGGGACATCTCTAATCTGTGCTCAATGTAAAAGTCCTGCTGCTCATTGTATCCTGAGGATCACTTCTCCCAGCATTTTGGGGGAACACATGGTCATAATATGAGCCAATACTACTGAGGACTATTGCTGAAATTGTGACAAACACCAGAAAGTTATCTGAACATCTTATTCAATGCAACACAGAAACATCCACTAGGACTCCTTGATATAACCACGACCTCTGTTCACGTTTTGGAGCACAGCGCAAAGGCTGGAGGAAGAACCAGCCAGCAGAGTTAATCAACAGGAAAAAAATATTTCCCAAAGCCAACAGGGTAGTAGTCAACCACTACTCAGAGCACTCAAGAACCTCACTAATCAGTGATGATAGCTCAATTGCTGCAAATAAGTGCAAACAAAAATTACCACCATAAGGTTGGACAGAAGGGAAGTTGGACCCAGTTAACCGAGACAGAAACACTTCCTAATACCATACAAAAGGTGAGGGAAGCCAAGGAAGATGAGTAGGAGACTAGTGGGTTTCAAAAGCCCTCATCACAGGCCAACTAGGACAAGGCAGAGGTTTGGATCATCACCCTCTCCCATCTCTTCTAACAACCCTGGACTCCATTTAAAATAAAAAACCTTAAGAGAACATTAAATTAAGACCATTCAGAAAACGCACATGTAACCTTAACTCTGCCCTTGTGTGCGTGCATCAGGATAGTATGTAACTACATACATTTGTACTATGTTTTGCATTAAAAATGTAAGATCATTAAATTTTTTCTACAGCTTAAAGTACACATATGTAGTACAGAAGTTTTTTATTCAATCTTTCAAAGAGGCATTTAGAGGATGAGATGCAAATATTATACTGAAAAAATGGCTTATTTTCCTGAGTCCCCTAGAGCAAGTCACTTAATCTCACAGGGATTTAGATACTACATTGTTAAATAGTGATAACCATTTTGTCTACCTCAGAGGGAGGTGGTGCAAGGCGTCACTATAGAAGATATTTGTTAAAACTAGGACAGAATTTAGGATCTCCTGCCTCTCAGCTCTGTGAAAATTCTTATAGATTAAAGGAGCATTTTGGAGGGGGATAAGAAAGATTCCTAGGCCTAGTATTTCACAGAAAGTTTTGAAAATGGACCCTACCTGGTCCAGAGTTATTGATGGCACAAAGGCCTTAATGTGTAACCAAGTGAGCCATGTGCAATGCAAACTAAATGTGCTCAGAACATGAATTAAAAATATCTTAACAGTGTACATTCATAACGTGCTGTAGGCTCACAGCTCAGGAAAATCAAAACCAATTTTAATATAACACTTGGTCACTTCTCTTCAATTAAGGCATTTCCTTGAAAATTACAAGAATCTAACCCCAGCTGCTTTGACATGAGAGCAAGTTGTGAGATAAAATTGCAATTTAAAAAAAAAAATAAGAAAAATGTATTTTTTTAAAACTTCTTCTGTGACTCAAAAATGGCAAAATGTTTTTTCCAAAATTTACAAAAAATGTTAATTGTGGAGGAGAGATGTCCTGAGATGACAGCAATTTCAGAAAGTCATATGTGATAGAAAACGGGGGTTTAGACTGGTAATGCATATGAAACCTTAACTATTGCTTACAGATTCATCACACTGGATTCCGATCTCATTTATGCATATGTAAACTAGGAGAAATCCTTGAAGTTAATAGAGTTTCACCACTGAAAACTCATGCACATAAAATCAGAATCAGACTCCCTATGTAATGTGGTAAGTCATTTTCAAAACACATTGAGAAGAAAGTGGCTGTGGCAGCCATTTTGCACTGACAACGGGACTGCTCATATGCTTAAAATTAAGCATGTGCTTAAGTGTTTCACAGGATCAGGCCTATGTAGGTATAATTTGTATTTACAGTTCATCTCAGCCCCTTTGATACATGAAGAGGCTCTAGCAGAAGATTACAATGAAACATTACATATTAATAAAAGTAAATTAGATGTTTACTGCAAAATGCAAAGCTTTTTAAACATATAAATACTGTTTTCATTTGTACGCCTCAACTAATAACATACTTGTCTTTGATATTGACTCTAGCAAATTATTACATCACTTGTTGTGTTTTTGCTTTTGAAGAATTAAATGCTTTTCAGTTGTATAAATATTTATTTTTAGTCTGAATAAATGTTTTTGTGCATAAAACTGAAATTCCTAGAACTGTGAGAAAATTAGCATGGCATAGTAGACTGCATGCATGGTCTGAGACTTGATAGTATCACTGTGTATGTTAAGCAGAAATCAGCTAAAACAATAATTTTGTTCTGTTCTGGGTTTAAATCTGAACACAAAATCCAGCACTCTAAAATCTTGGGAATTTTGGATTTGGAGGTGGCTTGAACCCCCATTTTAAGTAATGGTTGGACATGGTGGGAGGTGATTTCAGACCATTACGGAGATAGGAAGTCTGAAGTTTTGATCTGGACTCCTCTCTAATCCAAAAGGAAAACAGAGAAACTAATTGTTAGAATAGGATCTATAGTATAACAATATTGCCACTGAAATAAGCCTAATAGTATAAAGTAAAAATTTTATGAATTTTTGTCAACATTTCAAATCCCAGCAAAAAATTAGAACATTTTTTTTCACATTTCCCTCTATTTGCTCAGCTTGTCATGAGGGTGGGGGACTGTTTTTTCTGGGTTTTTTAAAAAAAATATTTTAAAACTCTAAATTTTGATGAAAAGTGGGAGAAAACATTGTGTAAAAAAATTTACACACACACACACACACACTCCATTTGTTGATCATTTCTAGTACAAAGATTGTACATGATCAATATCCACAGCATTTCAGGTAAAAGTTTGCTCCTATCATATCACCTCAGCCATGTACTGCAGTTTTCACCTGAAGGGACCACCTCTGTTGGGGAAAGGATAGATCAGGTGTCATGTACATCCTGATCTTAGCTTCTCTGATGAGACAGCTAACCAGTGTAATGATTACTAGAAACACTGGTGGGGATGTTATGGTGTAATTATCTTCCATCAGGATCTGAAATAAGAGCGCCGATTTCATTTCATGTAGACCATCCAGTGGCCTTTAGATAGTAATGATTTTTTGGGTCTCAACCAAGCACAGCCAAGGTCATCTAAGGTGAAATCCCATAATCAAAGAGCATCATGTGTGTCCCATGATCAGAGTTAGCTTTACAGATAAAATATGTTCTCTGAAATCAGCCCCAAAATTCTTATATTTTTGAGTATAGGCTTTGCCATGTGCGCACATTTCCTTCTGATTCTGCTAAATCTCTTGTATTAACTAATCAGAAGCCATAGAGGAATTCTATCTGTAATTCCTGAAGAGTGTGCACAGAAGTCTTTATACTTGTATACTTTTTTCTTCAAAATACAAATACGTAATTGTTATCGTTGTTCAGACCAACTCTCATTTAGTTTTGCAGAGCATAGGCAGCCATGAATATGTGCATGCACAATTTGCACCAATTTCAAAATGCCTTATCCATCTACTTGTGTGTATAGCTAGCTGTGCATGCAAACTAACTGATTACTTTCCATACATGCATCCAGAATGTAGAGTTTTTTAAATGTAAGCCCTCCTTTTCACCCTGAATTGGAAGAAGTGATGTGGGCAATATCCCTTGATGGTGGCACATTGATATTAGTACCATTATTAGTTAGTGAGTACGAACTACTGTGCAGGGAGAAGTCTGAGATAAGTTGTTTCTTGGGCTTTTAACTTAATATCTTGACTTTATACAAAGGCAGGTCATGGTAATCACACTAAGTAGATTCTAGGACTAAATGATCCAGTACATTTACTAGTAGAAGTGAAAATGAAGTGAAAACCATTGGCATAACAATTAGAAGTAGGACTCTGAATGCCTCTTAGTATGTTCCAGCCTCTTTCATGTCAGCAATTCCCCATCCATTACTTTTGGCTTAATTTAAAGTACAGTGCAGTTGCAAAGCATCTAGAGGGCAATCCTGGCCCCAGTGAAGTGAATGGCAAGAGTCCTATTGACTTCAAATAGAACTGGGATTTGCCCCTAGATTATAGATGGGCTTGAGCAGCACGAGTTCAGATCCAGCTATCACTGTCACTCCAAACTTTTCCAGATTTCAGATTATTCAGATCAGTGGTTTCCATTTAGACCCTATGCCTAATCTTTTAATTTTTACTATTTCATGCTCCGACCCCTTCCAATTTGCTTTACGGGGCAAATTTTCTAGCTGAAAAATTTGAAATGCACCTTCTGTTGTAATTTGGAAGGAATTGTTTGTGAAATTCCTCATGCACCAGATGGAAAATGTATTTTTATTTATAATTCTGGCTAAACCATTAAAGATAAAAATGTAATTTCTGCAGCAAAAATGTGAACTGGGTATGTAGGATTAACACAGCATAACTTTTAAATAGATTTAAAATGTATTTAAAATTGATTTTATATTATCAGTAGCAGATTCCAACTCCCATAGCAGTTTCTTTATTCACAAACATTAATAGCTCTGTTGTGAAGGGACTGGGCTGATTAGATGGCTTTCAACTCATTTTAAATGACCACATCTATCCACCTATCACATGCTCATCAGTGTGATTTATAGGAACCTACTCCTATTTTATCTTTAGTATGTGATCCTGGTATGTTTCTTCCATCCAGACATTTCACTGTGTTTCAGAATATTTAGCTAATGTGAGATAGAGCATCATGGAAGTCAAAAACAGTATGGCGATATAGTAAAAAACTACAATTACTTACAGAGTTTGAGAGTAAAAGACTCATAGAATCTACAAAATCCTGAAGGAATCAAAGGTAAATCTTCATTACACTATATTCTCTCTTACACTTCATGCACTGAGTCGTCCAGAGAATCTGGCGGAACGGTACTTTGCTAGTATTTCCTCTCTAGACTGCACCATAAAGTACTCTGGAGAAAGGCATGAACTGCCCTGAATGAACATGACAAGTATCATTTCACAAATGCAAAACTTGTAGGAACATTTGAAGACATCAGGTACAGAGTGAGCTTTAACTTACAGAACTGGCATTACCATGTTCAATAACGCACACTGAAATTGACCTCGGCAGCATTATAGTAGAAATCCGTACATAAAAATGAAGTGTTTTTGAACTATTTCTCAAATATATTAATGACAATAGGCTTTTTGTCAAGAGTAGGCACATGCATCTCTAATCATTCCATTTATATTTTCTTTGGGGACAACAAAATACTTAATAATAGCCTGCACTTAGGTAGAGCTCTCTAGCCAACAATCTCATGAGGTTTTCTTTGTTTGTCTGAGGCAGACCAGTGCTTCGTCTAGCACAGCATCGTGTCTTCCAACAGTAGCCAGTACCAGATGCTTCAGCGGGAATGAACAAAAGAGGGCAGTTATTAAATGACCCATCCCTTGTCAGCCAGTCCTGATTCTGGCAGTGAGAGGTTTAGGGACACCCAGAGCATGGGGTTGTGTCCCTGACCTTCTTCGCTAATAGCCATTGATGGACCTGTCCTCTATGAACTTATATACATATCGTTTTTATTCATATACATGTATATATAGTTTCGATACACACACAACATTCCTGAAAACAGACAAGAATTTTTTTTTTGCAAAAATATATTTAGAATTTATCTGCAAAACAAAAACCTTCGAACAATAAAATATGTCATATCTAGATTGGGGACTCATGCAGGACCTATGAAGCTCTACCCTTCTCTCATCATGTAGGCTCAGGGAGGAAGAAACCTCTGGGGCAGACCAGCCCAGCAGCGCTATTGCACCCTTACAGCCTATAGACCGTGGTGATGTCAGCAGGCTTTCACTGTTGCTATTTATTTTTGAGAAGCTCTGTGGCCTATACAGGGGGTCAAACAAGATGAACACAATGGTCCCTTCTGGCCTTACAATCTATGAATCTCGTCTATTTAGACCAGAAACTCCTTGGGAAAGGGATTATCTCTTGCTACGTGTTTGTGCAGTCACTGACAGCATATTCAAGGACCAATACTAATCTAGGCCTGTAGGCACTACTTTAATACAATATACATAATAAACATTAGAAATGAGTAACTGGCAAAGAGGGATCTACTTATAAACTAAATTGCCATTAAACAGCAACGAGCAAGGAGTTGCAGCCCTTAAAGACTAAGGTCTGGTCTAAACTTAAACATTAGGTTGACCCAACTATGTCACTCGGGTGTAAAAACTCCACACCTCTAAGCAACATGGCTAAGCCAACCTACCCTGTGCTATAGACAGTGCTAAGTTGATATAAGAATTCTTTCATCTGCCTAGGTACCACCTCTTGGGAAGGTGGAGTAACTCACTGGGCAGAAGAACCCCTTCCATTGGTATAAGTAATTTCTACATTGAAGCACTACAGCAGCACAAGTGTAGGCAAGCCCTAAACTACAAGCTGAAGATGCACTGAGAGAACAGCGGCAAGTGCACAGAATAAGGGTACTCACTTACTCTAGCAGCATCCAAAGCAACACATCAGTCTGCCACTCAAAAAGGGGAACATGCTGGTTTTCTGGTTAATGCTTTTTTGTCTTCCTGAAATACATTTGTAGGCTTAGCTTCTTAACAGAGTCAGCCTGTTCTGCCAAGCTCCTGTGCTATATTTCTCTCTGTGGCTAGGAGCAAAGTTACATTAGAGCAGTGGTTCCCAACCCATGGCCCACTGGGTCTTTCAAAGTGACCCGCCGCAGCCCTCCTGCTGGCTGCAGGAGGCAGCCGCAGCCCAAGGGCTCAGGTGGCACGCGCTGCCATGGGGCTACAAGACCGATGCAGGCTCCTTGCTGCAGCCACGATAATGAGAGATCAATGCTCCTTTCCCCCTGGCTGTAGCAGGGAGCACAGCAAAGTGCTCTGCCTGGGTCCCTAGATGCTGACATCAGTGCTCCCATCCCCTGGCTCCAGGAGAGAGCAAAGGTGCTAGGACACCTGCCAGAACCAGAGGGAGGGAAGCACTGATCTCCCCTCCCTCTGGCTCCAGCAGGATCCCAGCACCTAGGGACCCAGATGGAATGCACAGGGCTACAGGACATGTGAAGTTTCCCTGCTGCAGCCAGGGAGATGGTTGATGAGTGAGGCAGCCTTCTTGCTGAACTCCTTCTGTCTGGCTGCAGTGGAGGGGGCTGGGGGGGCGAGGTACTACTGGTGGAGACTGGTGGCCCTTCAGGGTTGTAAAAATGATATCTGTGGCCCTTGAGCCAAAAAGATTGACGTTAGAGTGCGTGTACTCTAGACTGCCAGATCGTCTGATAAATAGAGGTAAAGTTCTCTTACAGAGTCAACATACATCCACAGTCTCTTTTTATTAGACTATTTTGTTAGAGGCGAGGGCCTTTTGTTCCTATCTGTGTCTCAGTGCAAAATCAACTGGGTTCTTTTATGATTGGCACCATCGTCTCCAATGGGTTTGCCTTCACTAAAGTAACTTGTAAACGCTTCCCTGTTTTGCAGTATGGGTACTCGTCTGTGCTTTTAGTAGGCTTCCCTTGTATCCAGGCCTATATAATTTGTCATTGTGGCAGATGTTTGTTCCTGGAAGTCTCCTTCAGCAATGATTTTTTCCAACAAAGTTTTGATTAATAGGATGCCGCTTCCACCGAGGGATACATTTCCACAAATTAGAGAGCCTTTGCAGCATTACAGGCTCCCTATAAAATCTCACTTCCCACATTCTTGGTTCTTTTATCTGAGTTTTGGCAAAACCAGAAGGCCACATTTTGACAGGCCATGATGACTGCATATTTATGGAGAACAAAATTATAAGCCAAGAACTTTGGTGCAACCATCTGTCCAAAGCTTCTGTAGGCAGGGTAGTTTAAGACATGTAAGCATTATAGGCCCATGCCTGAGGTCCAAACTTCCAGAGCATCCCCCATGGGTGCCACTACTCCCAATAAGAGGTGTGCACCTGTGCTGCTTCCCTACCTTAGTGGAGAGGTAGTCCCTCAAGAACGGAACAGACTGTTCTTATTGAGCAAAGCTCAGATAGAGCTTGATCAGGGGTTTATTGCAGTTTGTCTAGGTTCCCAGATTAATCCAGCCAAGTCTGTGGTGAAGGTGTAGGGAACAGATAGCTGATATTTCACTTCTGAGCCACCAGCACTTTAGTTTCCATACTCATTTCTGATCTTTGCTGGCAATTTTAGGAAATTTTTAGGGACAGCCAATTGAATTCCTGAGAGAGAGAGAGAGAGAGAGAGAGCGAGCGAGAGAGCGAGCGCGCAAGCAGGTACATGCGTACACATTTTAACAGGGATTTTAGCCTTGAAGTTTGGATCCAGATCTGAATTTCTCCAACTACCTAGGTGTTTGGATTTGTACATGTGTTTATCTACCTGCCATTTTATCTAATCTAAGTATTTATCCCTACTCCACTGCTGCGGTATCTGAATGCCCCTTTTGGTTAAAATCCACCTCTAATTTTCTATATAAAGTGACAAAAAGCCAGTCTCTAAAATGTTAACTTCAAAATCCCAAATATAACTTGTATGGCCATTTTTGTGGGTGAAATCTGTTGTGGAGAACGTACAGAGCATGTGAGGAGAGGTGCATGATGATAAAATTGTAACGTATTCTCTATTCTGCCCTAAACCCAATGTAACTAACCAAAAACATATTCCACTTACAGCCAGTTTTAATGAACAGATAGAAATGCTAAAGAAAAGCCTGCTGTGCTGTGTGTCATCTACAGAAGGGCATCACTACATAGCACTGACTCTAACCTGAAATTATTACCCCTCAGGCAGCTCTGGACTCCTAAAGGAGTCCTATCAAATTTATTTAATCTTTAGTTAGAGGCAGCCTATAGGTCTAACCGTACGTGTTATTTAAAGCAAGAATTTCAAATGATCGCTGTGTTACAACCTAATAATTTTCCTTTCTTCGAGGCATTGGAGGAAAAGTAGAATAGAGAGGTAGCCTTTGGATTATGTTTCACAGGAAGTTAGTTGACCTGGGAGCAGTCTACTTGATTATGTCATTGACATTTATCTTTTGACCAGATGAAATTTTTAATTTATTGTAACAAGACCCTAGGATTGTAATGTATATAAAAATTAAATTTTATGAAAGACTAGAGGTTTTTATTTATGCAGTCAGTATTTGATGGGTTAAATAGGCTAGAAAGAATATTATGAACTTTTGTAAAATACCTAATGCAAAATAGACTTTCTTTTTTATTACGAAAGTGGCTAATGGAAGTACAACCTTCTAAGATGCATTTTACAAACAGAAAGCATGTACCAGGTTGTATTGTATTCTGAGCAAGAATTATTTGAAGTGCTAATGGTTAGTTTAGATGGGGAAGAGCAGGAATTGCTTGACATCTGATGATCTGTTAAAACAGCAAGAGATCATTTTATGTTGAGTAGAGTATCTTTTAAGGTTTTAAAAAAAGAAAAATGTTAAAGTATGCATATGAAATGGTGACCAAAATCCTAAGGACAGATAAAAGGAGTTGGGTAGCTGGGTGGTCTTGAGGGAATCAGATTTAAAACAAAAACAAAAACAAAACAAAAAAAACCCAATGTACTCTACGCATACTGTCATTATGAAATCATTTGGCAAGACAGTATATAATGCACCATCTTACGTTAATACCTAAAGGGTTTATCATGAGTAATGTTGCCATAATGAATAATAAAGGAGTTAATAATGATTTGTCATTTATTAGAAAGTGTTGCTGTATTCATTGCATTAGCATTGAACATGATGAATTCACTTAATTTTAGTGCAGATGTCATGTGACTTGCCATTCGGTAGGAGTATGAGGCTAATGCACTGGTAAACTGCACTCCATTAAATATCATGTATAGGCCCAAATTTTTCAAAAGTTGTGGGCTTAAGTGCACAAGCAGTTTTGTGAGTGCTCAGTTTAGGCACAGTAATTCCCCCATCTGCACATGCAGATCAAGGTTGTGTAGGGATGTGAAGGACATATACTTATAGCCCAAAACTGCTTGCCTACAGAGGGGGCTTTTTCTGCTTGAGTCAGAAGTATGCAAAACTATGTACGCTAATGGGAAAATATGGGTCAATGTCTCATTATCTAGTTTAGATTTAAAATTGCAAAATTAAGATGATACATATGGAAACAGTATGTACAGTATGTAATGGCCAGACTGGTTGGATAAAATGAGAACTGAGCTAAATCTTCACCTAAAACTCAGACTAAAGATAGAATTTTCAAAAGCAACGAGGTGACTTAAGAGCTCAAGTTCCACTAGCAACCAATTAAATGTAGGAGCCTAACACTTTAGAGAATGGAAATTAGGCTCCAAAGTCACTTAGGTGCTTTTTAAAATTTTACCCTATCCCTTTTCTGACATTCAGAAGTATCCATCTGTCATTTGACTCCTAAACTATCTGGTTATTGAACTGGCATTTTTAGAAATATTGCCTCCATAGCTATGCCTTACCGTGAGAGGGGACAAACACTAACAGGTAGGTTATCAATTAACTTCCTTTTATACGAACTGAGAAAGAATCTCTGCTTGTTTGGCTCATGTCTGTGTAGGGTGTGAGATTTCAAGTTATGTAAAAAGTAGTTTCCAGCTCAGAAGCTTAGCACAGCTCCTACTGGGCTTGATGCAGTCAGTGGAGGCTTTCTTTTGGCTCACCAGATAGGTCTGTTGCCTTTGAATCACAAATGCCCCAGTTCAAGTCTCACATGTGGCAAAGATAGGCCACACTTATAGTGAGTTCAGTCATCATATGGGGGAATTCTGCTAATTGAATAAATATGCTCTGGCTTCCAATGGGTAGACACTATAGTTGTCAAAGAAAGGAGTCTGAAATCTGTAGGCAGGGGTGAAGAGATCATTTTTGCTTTTAAATCAAGTAGCTGAGCCCAGGAAACAACTAAGACTTCCTGTTGTAACCCTAGAGTTTTTTGAATATCACCCTAAGATTGATAAAGTATAAGGGCCTCTCCATTTTTAAGTTCTTTCAGCAAACCTATCATAAATCTGGGACATATATTTGGCCCACTGGGACCACCAAAACTGAGAATTGTTTTTTCCAACCAGTATGCAAAGTCATTTTCAATAACTAATTAAATATTTTTCCCCTCAAAGTTAAATTATAAGATGTAGGAAAAGTGGTAGAATAATTCATTGCAAAACATAATGGTTGCAAATGTTGGCATACGTTTTCCATTCAACAGCTATTTGTGATTTTTTTTTTCCATTATTCAACTAGCGCTTGCTCATTCTTAGTGAAAGATGAGTGCCTGGAACTGAAACCTAAGAATTACTCACTGGAATGATATTAAATACAGAAAAAGCTCTGCAGACAAAAGAGCCACTTTGATACATTGCTTTCAGACAGGAGGCTGAGAAGTTGGGGTTTTATGTGGGCAGTGGGAGGGAGAGGATTAGTCAGTCAAGAAGCAAATTAGAGATGAAAAGCACTGCCCTCTTTATTTCTTTGCCCTTTACCTTTTGTGTCTTTATGCATTTGTTAAACATGTCGCCTCGGTAGCTACTGCTGTAAGATGACACATTATGCATAAGATACAGCCTTACTAAGAGCACTTCGGTAGCTACTGTTGATTTCAATTCATCAAATCCAAGCGGGACCCACTTACCAACATGCTAGTCCTAGCTTTCCTCATGCTGAAAAAAAAAAGGAAGAGTTGGAATAAAAAATGTGTAGCTGTGCACCTAACAGTGCTCCAGAACAGGTTTTCAGACTAGCAAATCAACAATTAATATTTAAAGAAGAAATAAAAGCCAGGTCAGCAGAAAACCTGCTCTCAAAGTCATCAAAAAGACGATTTTTATTGATTCCTTCAATTTATCAAGCCAATGTTATGGGTTTGTATTGCAGGATACCTTCAGTTACCCACACAGGCGCATCATTGCAACAATCTTTAAAAAATAAAATAAAATACAATTTTCAAAACACCCATGAATATTTTATCAGCATTCATTAAGATCTAAACAGTAATGATGAGGCCCATGCGAGCCCACGAAGCTCAGGACTGATCACGTGAACCAAGAAAATGCCGTGTGGGCTCTGTAAAAGTAAGAGAGCGGTTTATTATTATTGCAAGCGTGCTCAGGCTGAGCAGAAGTTACCACAGTCATAAACGGAAATGTGCTGAATCCACCTCATTCCCTTCCATCTAAAATGCTTAGGTTAAAAAAAAAAAAGTGATTCTTTCAGCTTAAATCTTTCTTTCAGCTGTCACATGTCATGAGAGGCTACACCAAACCCTTTGTCTCACCCATTATTTTTTGTTCTGTGGAAACATGAGAGATGCAACTCCATGTGAACTGTACTGGGGAAGGAAACATTCCACCTTGGACCACTAGAAACTAAGAACATTTGAAAAAGTCACTGTTTAAGAAGCCATAATGGTCAGGGGGGGAAATCAACACGGTTTCTTTTAAAGATGTGCTGTTAATGCTGTGTATTACCTAAGACATGAAAAAGGGTGAAAGTCAAATTCTGCTTTCACAGTTGTGTAAATGCAATATAGCTCAACTATGTCCCCAATGTAGGGAGATCAGAATCTGGCTGTGAGCCAGTGGGCTCTCTCACTAGCCCAGGAAGGATCAATGCCATGTCTGAGTTCGTTTCAGGCCCTTGCCCCAGGTCATAATTTATGGATTAAACAGAAAATGTAGGTTCTCTGCTCAACATGGGCTTCAGTTCCCAGAAGCTTTTCCCTTGGGGCTCTCAGCGCTCTTGCCTGGAATCTGGGTATCTACAGCAGCCTTTCTGCTCCCTGCCATTCTCACTCCCCAGGCTGCCTGCCCGGGAGTCTCATATGAATTAGGTTCCTTCCTGTCATCCATGGACTTTCACAGACGCCATCCTGTTTTTTACAGCTGCCCAGCCCACCCTCACATGGGAGTCCCATAACAACTAACTGGGGGCTTACTGAAGATCCAGGGATTTCTGCAGGAGCCTTGTTGCTCCCTACTCTTCTTCAGCTCAATTGCTAGGTCTTCATGAAAACCAAGTACTTTTTAAGCTGTCACCTGATCCCTAACCCCATAGCCTCAGGTGGGAAGCAGCTGACTAGGTCAGACTAGGCCCATCTCCCCTTAAAGGGCAGCCACCCTGTGTCACTGGTCCGAAGCATCTATGCCATCTAAGCACAGCTGACAATTTAGTAATAGTGTATCTTCCTTCGTAAGATTTGTTAAAAATGCCCACTTACTGTTGATTAATATTGCTCAACAACAGTAACAAAGGAGGCACTTTCTGAAATCAAAATTGCTTTGTTTGTTTTGATTTTTAACGCTTTCAAATGTAATGCCGTTGAATTGAATTCACATTACTGAGGTGCTTCGCTGCACCCTCCGGAGGTCCTTCTCCTACCGTGGCTGACAGTGAGCTACTCATGCTGCTAGTCCATAGGTAGCATTAGTCACTGTAGGACTTTTTAAATCATTCATTTTTTAACCTTCTTTTGAGGGGGGAGAAGATAGGATGTTATGCTTCTCCTTTTTCCCCTGTCGTCATACGCATCATGCTTTCATAATTTTCTGAGATTCACAGAGGAGCCAAAGAAATCCGAATGAGATACTGGGGGCATGTCTGCACAGCAACTAATCAGCAGCTGGCGCATGCTAGCTGACTTGGGATCATGGGGCTCAGGCTGTGACACTGTATCTTTGCTATGTAGACATTTTCCTAGCAAAATCCACAAACTTATTGGAATTTTTGGCTTTCAAAACTGAAAATTTCAGGCCACTAAGGTGGCCTCTTTCACTGAAATGTGCAAAATTTCTAACGATGCAAGTTTCAATGCCCAAGGGCCATTTCATGAAAAAGTTGTGAATAAAATTATTTGCTGCAGTGAGCGCAAAAGTGATTATACGTGCAGATGTTCGTGAAATGTTTGCAAAATAACATCCACTATTTTCAAAAGTTGTTATAATAATAAAGTTACTCTTGAGGATTATTTCTTGGACCTCAACAGACAATCTACTAAATCATATTTTAAAAGTGGCATGCAGCATTTTGCAGTCATATTTTAATTAAAAACATTTTTATCTTAAAGTACATTAACATGATGCTAAATTCTATTTTCCTACTGGAAAGACTCAAAGCTGAAACGAGGTGAAAGAACTGCATTTTTGTAAAATCAAATTTCTATGAAAAAACTTTGAATTTCTTTTAATATGATTATGGAAATAGTCCTCATGTTTTCTCAGTGTTGCTATTTGGCTGACGTGCGCATTTTATTCTCATGTGTACAAATATTTAAGATAGCATGTTCTACAGATATGGCTACGGGACTGGAAAAGTGCAGTCCGCCTGAGTTCCAACTGTGACTGTGCCACTAGAGTGGCAGTATGGCCTGGGGCAGGTCCTTGAACTTTTCTCTGCTTCATTTTAAATGGGAATATTACTCAGCTACCAAAGTTGGATGTTTTAGAAGTTAATTCGATGAGGGGTAACATTTTCAGAAGTGCTGTAGGATCCTAAGTCATATTTTCAAAAGTTACTTGAGTACTTCAG
Organism: Mesoclemmys tuberculata; assembly: GCA_007922155.1. Lineage (NCBI taxonomy): Eukaryota > Metazoa > Chordata > Testudines > Chelidae > Mesoclemmys > Mesoclemmys tuberculata. The sequence continues at coordinate 21,231,541 of ML675612.1, read as the reverse complement.
AGCCTCATGGCATGTATACCACAAAAGCTGTACTGCATTAATTATACGAATAGTTAAAGAGGTACAAACCACCTACCACCACTCCCACCCTTGTGTGGGTGCAGTTAAATCCGTATAAATATGCTTATAATGGTGGAGCTTTATTCCCAGACAGAAAAGGGAATAAGGCACATTCACACAAGCAACACTGTGTCCATGCTAGGAGTTTGAGCAGTATAACCATACCAGTAAAATATAAAATGTGTAACATCATACCACTATAACAGCTGTCTGTAGGCCAGCCTAAAACCCATCAAATTGAAAATCAGACTTAGGCTCTGAAGTCACTTTGGTGCTTTCGAAAATGTTACCCAATGTCTACAGAGCGCTTTGAAAGTGCTGTATAAAAGTTGGAGCAGATCTTCAGCTGATGAATAGCAATATAGTTAAGTTGAAGTCAATGGAGCTATGCTAATTTACCGCAGCTGAGGATCTAGTTGGCAAAGTTTTAATAGCATTATCTTTCCTTTTGTATGCAGTATTGTATGTGTATTTGCATAGATATTGTCATATGGCAATCCTTCACCCCTGCCAATTCCCCTTCCCCACTTTTTAAATGATTGTATTTCCTGAATGGTCTTTTCAAATGATTAAAAGATGTTCCCTGTTTTTGTTTGTTTGATATGCTGCTTGTTCTTGTAAAATGTCAAAGGGAACTTCAAGCAATCCAGCTTTACAGGCAGCAGGTGGAAATGAATAAAACTGCTGCTTCACTGAAAATAAGACATCTTGTGGCTGTTGCCTGAGCTGCTCTCCAGCTGTGGCCACAAGCCTTGGCCCAACGCAGGGCACTGCAGAAGGAGCTTTAAAAGTTGATGCAGCACTTGCACACCATCTTTAATTCCATTTCACAAACGTTCAGGAGTTTGATTTATAATTTTTGCTGTGTAGCTTTGAGCTTCTTCCATGCAATATAGCTTAAAAGAGGTATTTATTGCATTATTAGAATTCTTTCTGGTTGCTCTTTGGGTTTTGTACACTAGTAATCTTACACTTAAATTAAAATGTAAATTGGGGATTGCTTAAAAGGAGGGATTTGTTTAGAATTGTGATGGATTTAATTCCTCTTTAGACATCATGTGTAAAATCAAGAGGCTGAAGTAGGGGAGGGGAAAAAAAGGTTTGTTTTTGTTTTTGTTTTTTTGAAAGTAAGATTATTGGCATTTCAAGAGGAATATTTATTTTCAACCTCCATCATTTATAATTTCAGTAATTTTTCTTCCTGCTTTCTTTTTGCTTTGGTTATTCATTGTTTTCCTAAGCAAATTGGAACCAAGGAGATTCTGCTTAGAAGACAGCAGCTGGCCTAGTATCAGTACATTCAGCTTCAAATTTCTGGGGAGAAGGGAGACCCCCTTCTGGTTAAGACCAATGGGAGTCTTCCTGCACAGACCTGATTGTAGCCTTATTCATTTGAGGCTGCGACCATCTCTTAAGAAACCCTTCCTACTTGTTTGGGCTTTTTAATTTCTGAGGAAGCTCATGTTCAGCACTCAGTGGGTAATATCAACTCAAAGAAGAAAGATGGAGCAAAAGTTGAGATTTATTTTCCCAAGAATTCAAAAAAGGGTGTAACCACAGAACAAAATGAAAAGGACAAGCTAGCTACATAACTGAAGAACAGGACCAAATTAACTAGTTCCAGCTAGTTCTCAATGCAGCAACCTGCCTACCCAACAACATAGATCACTGGAGACACTTTACTTTTACAGACCACTCTCTGCAAAGATTCTCCATTTAACACAAAGTCCAGAGCAAGGTCTCCGCCCTGATTTTGAAAATCCTGTATGCAGTATGATTACCTCAGGGTGAGTCTACACTGCAATTATCCTGTGAATGGTCTGTGCCAGCTTACTCAGGCTCGGGCTAAGGGGGCTGTTTAACTGCAGTGTAGACATGCAGGCTCAGATTGCAGTCCAAGCTGCAGAATACTAAAGCCTGGACTCCCAAATTAAAGAACCCCTTACCGTGAGCCTGAGTCAGCTGGCCTGGGCCAGCCACAGCTTTTTAATTGCAGTGTAGACATGCCCTTAGAGACAAACTCTCTCTCTCTCTCTCTCCAGCCATGATCTCACACAACAGCTAAGTCGAACACACTTTTGATGTCAGAACTTTCACAGGAGTTGGCCTAAGGGTATGGAACTTGCTGCCAGTTGAAATAAGAATTAATAGTAATCTCATAGCAATCACAGAGAAATGCAAAGTACCCCTTTACAAACAGCTGTCTTGCAACAGTACCAACACTTGCCTCCAAACCTCACATTTCTATATCTGACTTACAAAAAAACCCAAATCAAATGAAAAGACGAAATTAAGCCTGTCTCTTGCTGGGGAATGGGGGAAGAGAGGAAGATTGTTGCTGTAGTTTTTCCTCCGGGGACAGGCAAGCACTCAGATAATACTAATAGGTGCCAATATAGGAACATAAATAGGCTAATAGGTTATTATGAGTATTTTTTTTAAAATTGGTCAAGCACCTATGCCGGATAACTACATTGGGCTTTTGTGGAAAACAAAAACTAATGCTTTTGTTGTAATAACTGGATCGACAAATTCACCCTAATTGTGAGTTCAACTGTAAGAAGTGAGTGAAAGTTTATATTGTGCCACAGTCACATTTATTCCCATAACAACAAATGTTGATGGGAGAAGGTGCAAATGGGGGACAAAAAGACTAGAATAGTCAAAACAAAAAGGTCTACTGATATAATTCCAGGACTGTATTAAAATCATGCCTGGTGAATAAGAGAAGTGAAAGACCAGAAATCTATGAAGCAAAGATAGTGTACCAGTAATTAGCCCAACTGGTGGACAAAATAAGAGGGAATGGGCTATTCTAATCCATAAAAAGGATTAGAATAGCCTTTTAGGGTCCTTAAAATAGAAGAGACTTTGAGAAGAAAACGGGGGAAGAGGAAGCGATGGGGGACAATTGCTGACTGAAACAATGGGAAGGAACAGGTTTTACCATCATGGCTGCCATCCCCACCCCATCTCCTGGGATGCACCCACCCAGTCTTTTTCCTTCCTCACTTTATTTCTTTTCTCTCTCTCCCCCTCCATTTGCTTTCTATTTAATAAGAGTGTGGCTTACTTGGCCAAGACTATATATTTTGCACACTGTTGCAAGCCTGAGGTCAGAGAGGCAACCAAAAGCAATGCCTGAAACAGTCCGATGCTGCTACACGTTTATCGGGTCTTGGAGTGACTAACACGTGCTGTGCCTGTTTTTCTAGCAGCAAGGTTGCAAGTGAAAGTCAGCACTAGAGACAGAAGCTGCATTCTCCTCTCTTTGCTGTTCTTTTGTTACCCATTCTCTCTCTCTATATGAAACACTGAACATTGTTATACAGTTACCAGGTCATATTAACAAATTTGACTCTTTGGACCAGTTATTCCACTTAAGCTAATATCACTTTTATGTCACTAACTAAGCTCCACCAGTGGTACAAATATGGGAGCAGTCGTGGAGAAGTGGTTCCAACAGCTGCTGGTGTATTAGGCAGTTTCCTAATCCCACTGAAAGCCAATGGGAATTCTGTCATTGATTTCAACAAAGCCAGTATTTCACCTGGAATTTTGTCTGCACTAGTGCTCCCACCTTTGCGGCCAGCAGCGCAGTGGAACTCGGGAGTAGTCATAGTGAATAATTTTAGCAAAAACTTTTATTTCTGTTTGTGGTTTTTTTAACGTTAGCCTATGTGCCTTTTTAAGTCTTCGACCCTCATTGATTTGCTAGTCACACAGAGCTTGACAGATGCTTATTGACATTTTCAAAAGTGACTATAAAGCTAGGGAAATTCAACCTGGAAATAAGGCATACATTTTTAACAGTGAGAGCAATTAATCATTGGAATAACATACCCAGGGTTCTCGTGGATTCTCCATCACTGGCAATCATTAAATCAAGGTTGGATGTTTTTTCCAAAAGATATGGTCTAGGAATTATTTTAGAGAAGTTCTATGGCCTGTGGTATATGGGAGGTCAGATTAGATGATCACAGAGGTCCTTTCTGGGCTCCAGGAGTCAACAAAAAGACTTACAATGACTTCAGTGGGCACTGAATCAGTCCTCTGGTGACTATATTCCTATTTATTTGTTTTGGTTTTTTTATCCTGTCCTATTTCCATTTTTCAAATCCTGGCTTTATTTTTTCATTTTGTTTCTTAATTTGCGACTATGTAGAAGTGAGAGACATTCCACATCCTATTTTCAGTCCCTTGGATGATCCAGGCCCAGTTCTTGCGAAGAAATGTATATCGTACCTAATGTGCATGCTTTTATGCGTGTGTAGGCAGAAACACATGTACCTGTCATAAAAATATCAGACCTGACCACAGTGATACCAATAGTGTCTGCCACTCAAGAAGCTAAGCTTCTCGGTCTTAAAATATTGCAGTTGGGGTTTTTTAAGTGATTCTTTGATATTTTATTGTGTGATGACTGAAATGATTTCTTTATTGCAAGGGAAAGAAGTAGCAGACATTTCACATGCTTGGTTAGGATGTTGTATAGCAGTAGCATTTGGGGGTGGATAGAGAGAGAGAGGTGTTTTGTTTTGTTTCTAATGGGTGGCAGTAAAGAGAATAGTTTGGCTGTCATGTTATCTGCCTCCAGTGTTTCAAGATTACTGGTGTATTGCTTCAGGGCATTTATGCTTAAAAAGCTCAGTGGAGCAAAAGATGATGAGAAGGCAAACAAAGATTAATTCTGAAGTTCTCGTTAAAACCAAATACTATGATCCTGGAAATGAGAAAAAAATCTCTTTTCCTTGTACATTTAGCTGTGCTCATCTTCAAAATTACTATGACGACATGACAGATCTGGAAAAAACATATTTTAAAAACAATTCCCTTGACAATACTGGGTTGCAATCCACATAACGTGAGCGTTGTATCTGTCACAAGTCAACAGTTCTTTATTGGAATTGATCAGTATAGGAGTTCCAGGATTAACTTGATCAAGCAAAAATACTGAGTGAAAATATTATGAATCATGGGGGAAAACAAAACATTTCGTTGTTTTGGAGTTGCTTTTTTCCTCCTCCAGTTAATGGGTCCCATTCAGATTTCAGTAAATCTGGAATAGCACTGCTGAGAGCAGAACCTGGCCCAAATTTATTATTTGAAATTATTTATTTTTTCTTTTAACTATATGGATTGATCACAATTGGGTCTCACTAATATATTCAACATTTGCTATTTGAGCTAAAGCTTATCATCAGAGGAGCATGCAAGAACTTCTAGTGTAAATACTCACACATGGCCATTTAAAATTTGTTTGTCATGAGTAGAATCATAAGTGTAGGACTGTAAGGGACTTCAAGCAAGAGACAAGATTAAGATTACTTACACCATCCCTGACAGGTATTTGTCAAACTTGTTTTTGAAAAAGATTTAGATTAGATATTCAGAAACATTTTCTAACTTTAAGGATAGTTAAGCATTGGGACAGGTTAGCTTGGGATGCTGCGGAATCCCCATTACTGGAGGTTTCCAAGAACTGATGTGAGCATGGCTGAAACAACTTCATTAAAAAATGTGAGCAAAGACTCACAGAACATTGAGTTCATCCACTTCTTCTGCAAGGAAAGTCATCACTACTAGATATAGAAACACAGAAAAGGACCGATTGGGTTCTGTGCCAGTAATCTGTTCTTCAGGGAATATACAATTCCATACAGTCAGTGCTTCATTTGTAATGAAAAGTGCCAGGGCTCAAGCAATTCTTTTTACTTTCATAACTGACATGGCAAGCCCAGAGTTACCAGGCCTCAGCCCTGGCAAGCCCTGACACAAATTAAGCACTGCATATTTTCAAGTGCTTCAGTTGATCCAGTCATAAACATTTCCAGATGCCATGTATCTAAAAATTCCCTTGTGAAACTGTCCTCACTCTGATGGATAAATGTGCACCTCCCTAATCCTTTTGTTGGGGTGTAGGTGTCATCATGCTGAACCATAATCTCCACTGTTGTCCTATGAAGACAATAAACTTTTATTTTAATTATATATTTTTGTGCAGCTCTTCACTATAGCACCTCACTTGAATGTATTAAGCCTCATATCATCCCTCTGAATAGGTATTATTCCTGTTTTACAACTGGAAAACTGAAGCACAGAAAGGTTAAATGACTTGCCCAGACTCACAGGGGAAGTCAGTGGCATAACAGAAAATGGAAGACAGCCCTCTTGACTTAAAGTCTTGATTCTGAGAGTATCCACTGCACTCTCTTTATCTTATACGCCGTCCATTCTTACAACTGAATCCATATTAGAACATATATAGTAAAGCTGAATCTTTTAATTTCCTTTTGCATATCTGGTCATTTCAAAGACTTAAACTTCAGAGGATTCCCTTTGAAGAGTTGTATAGTGAGAGATAGCTGAAAGGAACTCATTCCCCTTCTAGGGGAGTTTGGGTGATGCTTTGTGACTGTGGTTTCCTTTTGCTTTAAAGTGGGCTATCCCCACAGGCTGACTTCATGAGGAAAAAGCCTGCAGCTTCCTTACAGAGTTGCATAGCTGGGTAAAACCTTGCATAACATTTGGACCCATTATGTTAGGTGCGGATATTGGTCAAAGGCACATACCTTAAAATGATGCTGTAAAATTACAACAGTGTTAATTTCACCAAAATTAACCTAAGCTAAGAAGAGCCACAGGGCTCATTAGCTTAAACAGTCTTTGATCTACTCCTCCCTTGCTCCCCAGCAAATATCTCCTGGTTCCCACTTTGTACCTTTACGAACCTCCTTGACCTTTACAGAGTAGTTGTTCTCTGTTTTTTGCTCTCAGTAGTGTATTGCCAGCAGCAGCAGTACAAGAGCCAAGCAGCTCCCCAGGAAACGAGAGCGTGGGTGGCTCCTAATTCCTAAAAAGCTCTTATGGAAAGAACCAGAAGTGCCTGCAAAACTAGGAGAGGCTCCACCACAGAGCAGGAACCAGAACAGAAAGGCAAAGCAGGTACTGTATGACCCTCCTCCCTCTCAGTTTCTTTCAGCTGTACTGATTACAAGATTATCTCTGTTTCTGATTATTATCCCCAAGATGTATTAGCTTTCTTCCAAACTGAAGCTCGTGGTTGTATTTCCTGTCAATGGCTCAGATCCTGCAATACATTTCACATGTACACCCCCCTTTTCCCACACTGAACTCTCGTGACTCAATGAGCAATGTAGTGCAGGATCGTGGTATACTGCTAACATCTCTAGGTTGCAGTATATTAATTCTCTGCCTTCACTGTGGATGACAAAAGCTCCCAAGTTAGTATGATCTGCAAGTGTGATTAACATGCAATTTACTCCTCCTTCCAGGAAGATATTAAATAAGACAGTGCAGTAAGCCCTTTCCCATATGAGTACTTTGCACCTCTTCCCAACCCACTATGTTGTAGTTTCTCTTTTGTTCGAAGACCTCCATACTAATTTCACTCCATCAGTCACTCATATCCAAGCCATTTAATTCTGTGAGCAAAAATTCATAAAAGAATATCGAATGCTTTACTAAGCGCCGTGAGCCAAATTTCAGCTCTGATATAACAAACGCTACTCCTATTGGCCTCAACGGGAGTTACAGCTGCTTACACCAGGGCTCAGTTTGGTCCTGCATATTGCCACCAACTGCTTTCAATTAATTCTACCAGCAAAAGATATTCTTTATACACCCTTGCTGCTTATTACTCATAGATCAGTTGCAGTATACCTTTACCTCTTAATACTTGCTTCATTATTTTAGTAGGGATTGAAGTAGATTGGATGGTAATTGCCTGGATCGATCTTATTTCCCACAGAACGTCACTTTTGCTTTTATCCCAATCCTTTTATCTCAAATCTTCCAAAAAAATAATTGTCTGATGGTTGGTAAAATGCTTAGTTCATCCCTGAACATCCTAGGATGCACATCATCCAAATGAAGTGGATTGTGCATGTTACCATTAATCAAATATTCTGTCACCTGCCTTCTATCAATAGGTAGGTTCACACAGTTTTCACTATTTTCCTAATCTTTCAAATTTCTCTTTATACTTTATTGATTTTTTTTCTTTTCAGAATAAAGGAATAACAGAAGCAAAAAGATAAAAAGAGAGGAAAGGAAGTGGGCAGGAAGGGGAAAGGAGAGCAACATCTCATTTCCATCTGCTAGGAATTAATCAAAGGTTTCTAAAGTTAGACTAAATCTTTTCAAATTTGTCTGAGGTCTCTCTCTCTCTCTGAAATGTTACCCGCTCTTTACCTGCTAGGTCAGCCAAGTTGCTGAGCCGAGCTTCTATCCCTGGAGGCAGTTTGCTCTTCTATCGACGCAATATGAGTCACTTGGCTACAAGCACCGCGCTCTATGAGATGGAGAGTTTCCAAGATGATGGGATATATCCCAAAACACAGTTCTGGGAAATAATTTTTAAGGAGGTGACCATGATCATAGTAGTCCTTCTGCCTTTTACTAGCCAAAGGGATTGTATCCCAAGATGCTCTCAAAAAATGAGTCAGTATGGCTCAGCAGTCTGTTTTGGCAAGTGTGACCAAAATATAATTTTCTGCTGGATCATTCTTAATCGTAGATCAACTGAAAAGTGTCTAATGTTTTGCAAGGCACTTCCCCATTGGCTAGGGTTCCAGGATATACGCAGATCTTTCTTCCAGGCTTGGCACAGATAATCTAAATTAGGAGGGCCTTTGGACCAAAAGCCTTAACAGGCTACAGCTGGTTAGGTGAACCTAGGAGCTCTTTCCACATCAACAATAATTCTGGAATCTCTGGTGCTCCCTGTGCATCCGGATCAAATATGTCCTTCAAGAGAGGTTTAAACTGCTGATAACCTCCTACAGCTTGACAAGATAGAATGTATTGTTGCTGCTGTGCTTGGAAGGACAAAAACTTATTTGAAATAAATTAAGAGACCCAAATTATTCCCTTAGCCATCCACTCTCTCCACGTTAATGGTTTCTTGTTGGTTTGCTGGAGTGGGAATTGTTCTGAAATAATGCCATCGGTAACCACCATGGAAGATGGATTCATAGAAAGTAGTTTAATCCCATCAGATAAACTGATTACCAAAACTAAGCAGGCACGTAAAAGAGGTAACCCCCAGAAACAGACACAGGGCTTCTCCAAACCCAAGGAGATGGTGGCAAGAGGTTCCTTTGCCTCCCTTGAAGCTGCAGTGATGGCAATCAGTTGGCACAAATTGTCAGATCTCTCTCTGTGACAGGGAAACCCCAGCTGATAGACATGAATAATTCGGGATAAGACTGTATCAAGCCTTTTTTGGAAGGGCTTTAACTAATATTTTGGCATCACAATTGATGAGCAAGATTGACCTATAATTACCACACAATTTGGGATAATCCTTACCAATTTTGGGGGTGACTGATATGACGGTTTGCTTTGAAGTGCAAGGGAGTATATTTTTACTCCTGCCTTCACTGTACATATCCAATAACTTGGGAGTTAGGAGTTCGGAATAGTTTAAATAAAACAATGACGAATTCATCTGTGTCTGGTGCTTAACAAATTTTCATTTCTCTGATTGCCAGATTGAATTCTGCTAACTCCAGGGGGGTTTCGACACCCTCTTTCTTACAGCTTCTCTACATGGTACATTAGTCTTCATTAGAGGAGTATGAATTCCAGTGCACACTAGCATGTTGCACACTCACTATCCCTGTGTAAACACTGCTGGCATGCATTAAAAGTTCTCTAGTGCATATTGATGTAATACTATTTGCAATGAGTCTACTTTAATATGCACTACGGAACTTTTAGTGGACTCCAGCAAGGTCCATCCCGTCCAGTGAGTCTGCAACATGTTAGCACGCACCAGAATTTAATCCCGCTAGTATGGACTAGAACATTGTGTAGATATGTCAAAGAACCGTGGGCAATGTCAGGTTTTTTTTTTTTAATCTAAAATGTTTGCATCAGTCCATGAGTCAGCCAAACATAACTATCTCTGTTTGAGTTGCTCATTAATTGCCAGTTGTGTTGTGCATATTTTGTTATTTCTATCCAAATTGGTAGCGATTTTAATTTGATTCAATTTTTGTTTAAGTTTATAAACCAATAGTTCGCCAGCTCTTTTATCCTATTCCCAGTAATTCTTTTTTAAACAAAATAAGGCAAATTCTGCCCTCTTTTTTTTTTCTTTTTACAGAAAGTATTTTATTCTAATTTTTATTATCATAAATTATTCAATTTTATCTACTGTATTTCCATTATGTGTTTGATTAGTACAGTAAAATCATCTTTAGCATTTACATTACAAGATTATAAATGCTCTATATTTTGGCCTCATTCACGTGGGAAAAAATGGTCTTATTTACCTAGCTTTTGTCTTTTACAAACATTGATTTTTAACTCTGGAGAATTAACCATATGTAGGTTCACCTTGAGAATCCAGGCTTACCCTTCCATTTCCTTTTTAGGCTTGTAACAAGTGGGGGCTAACATAAAAAAGAAATATTCGATGTGGCAAGAGATCAATAATGATGAGTGGCCTTGAGTAGTCCATCTGGTGAGGATTAGCAAATATAGCATGTAGGCCTTCGGGATAGGCACATTTGCTTTGTAAGTTTACAAAATTTTTTAGAAAAAGATTGAGAGCTTGCCTGCAGGGCAAGGTTTTCCAAAGTTCTCACAGCTCTAGTTAGGAGCTGAGGGAAGAAATGGCCTTCGTTGTATTTATGCTTCTGCAGTTCTTCCAATGGAAAACAGGGTGAGCTGAGCAGAGAGCAATTTAAAAGGTGCTTTTTCAGTAACATAAAGAAGTGAGGCAAATTTGAAAGGATGGGGATCTGAGAGAATCTGTTTTATGAGAATGAAAAGTAACAAGTGGTCCCCAGAAACAGTCTTGAGTGTGTCAGAAAGCGAAAATTTAATTCTATTCTATAGCAAAAAGTTTGGTGGAAAGTGCAGATGTCATGCAAGTAGATATCAAAAGCTAGTTAAAAAATGGTGGAGGATCAATGAAGGCTATAAAGAATCAAAAAAAGTCTATGGAACTGCAGGAAGATAGGGCCTGTGAGCAGGCACACAGGCTTTTTTCAACTCAAACAGTTAAAGTGACTTCATCTTTAGCATGCATATTTTCAGATTTTAAAGATTGGCCACAATCTCAACGGTGGGTGGTTGCACCATTACTCTCATGACAATTACTCTCACAAAATTCCAGATGTATCAGTGCACAGGTATTTAGACAGGTGAAATGGATAACTGGGTGCATAACTACAAGCTTATATGTAAATTACCTGCTTTCTGCACATGCATGCGTATTTTTTAGACATAGCATTTATTGCAGAAAAATTGGTCTAAGAATGTAGAACTGCTAAATGCAAATCACATCAGCACATTCCATTGAAAAAGTCCTTGTAGTGCTAAGAAAATCAGCATTATCATGGGTTGTTAGTTGTTAGTTTTTGTTGGTATGGCTGTAGAGGTTAAAAATCTTGCACACTTTTACAAGTAACATGTTTGACTTCACACAGGGCTGCTGATTGTGTTTTGCATTACCTAACTGGCTTTCGAAATACCCAATCACTGTGCTCCACCATTTGAAGATTATAGATGCATTGATTCCTAAAACAGAAGGGACCACTGTGATCATCTAATCTGACCTCCTGTATAACACAGAATTTCCCCATAATAATTCCTAAAGCTTTTATAAAAATATCCAATCTTGACTTAAAAATTGCCAGTGATGAAAAAAATCCACACACCCTTGGTAAATTATTCCAATGGTTAATTACTCTCACTTTTAAAAATTAACATTTCCAGTCTGAACTTTTCTGGCTTCAACTTCCAGCCTTTGTTATACAATATTTATTCCCCAGGGACATACTTATAGACTAATCAAATCACCCCTTAACCTTCTCTTTGTCAAGCTAAATAGATTGAGTTCCTTGAGTCTTTCACTGTAAGGCATATTTTCTAATCCTTTCATCATTCTTGTGTTATTTTCTACAAACTCTCTCCATTTTATCAACATCCTTCTTGAACTATGGACACCAGAACTGGACACAGTATTTTAGCAGTGATCAAACCAGAGCCAAATAGAAAGGTAAAATAACTTCTCTACTCCTACTCAAGAGTGTGCTGCTTATGCATCCCAGGACTGTATTAGCACTTTTGGCCACAGATTCTCACTGGGAGACTACATTCAGCTGATTATCCCCCAGGAACCACAAATCCTTTTCAGGGTCACCGCTTCCCAGAATAGAATCCCCCATCCTATAAATATGAATTACATTCTTTGTTTGTAGAGGTATACATTTATATTTAGCAACATTAAAACACATTGTTTGCTTGTGCCCATTTAGCTCTGAATCAGTGACCTGTCCTCTTCGGTATTTACCAACCTCCCCAATTTTTTAGTTGTTTTCAAACTTTATCAGTGATGATTTTATGTTTTCTTTGAGGTTATTGATAAAAACTGTTAAATAGCATGAGACTAAGAACCTATCCCTGCCTGACCCCATAGAAACACAACTGCTTGATGACGATTCCTCATTTACAATTACATTTTGAGACCTATCAGTCAGTTTTAATCCATTTAATATGTGACATGTTCATTTTATATCATTCTACTTTTTTAATCAAAATGTCATGAGGTACCAAATCAAATGCTTTAAACCATTCTATGTATATTACGTCAACACTATTACCTTTATTAACCAAACTTGTACTCTCATCAAAAAAAGGATATCAGGTTTGTTTGACAGGATCTGTTTTCCATTAAACCCACGTTGATCAGCATCCTTTATTAATCAAGCCCCATATCAGCTGCTCCATTATCTTGCCCAGGATTGATGTCAGATTGACAGGCCTTTAGTTGCCATCATCCTATTTACCCTTTTTAAATATTGGCCCAACATTAGCTTTCTTCCTGTCTTCTGGAATTTCCCCAATCAGTGTTCCAAAACATAGTGAGAATCAACATAAAAGGTCCATCAAGCTCCTCAGCTAGCTCTTTTAAAACTTATGGATGCAAGTTAGTTGGACCCACTGATTTAAAAATGTCTAACTTTAGTAGCTGTGGTTTAATATCCTCCCAAGATACTAGAGGACTGGAAAGAATGTTATATTATATGACATGCTATATGACTGCTTTTCCTCAAATAAAGAACAGAAATATTTATTGAACACTTCTGCCTTTTCTGCATTAATATTGATTATTCTACCATTTTCATCTAGGAATGGACCCCTATCATTGTTAGGATTCTTTTTATTCCAAAAACATATTTTTTAAAATTTCTTCTTACTGTTTCTAACTCTGCTGGCCAGAGATTTGTTCTTATATCACCCTTTATTTCCCTTATGCTTTTTGTACAATTTTTAGCTTTTGATTTATATTTAATACTATCTACTTCCTCTTCCTTTCATTTGTTATGTTTTTTTTTTTCTCTATAGCTACCTCCATTTCCTCTCTAAACCGGATTGTTTTTTAAACCAGCATGGCCTTCTGCCCTAGTTGTAGCTCTTTAGGTATCTGGTAAAGTGTTCTTAAAAATTTCCAATCATCCTTCACATTTTTATGTTTAAATTCTTCTTCCCAGTGAATTTGCCTCATAATTGTTTTCAGTTTTATGAAATTGGCACTTTTAAAGCACCAAATGTGTGTGTGTGTGGGGGGGGGCGTTATTTTATTTTATTTTTGTTTTTTTTATTGGCCTGGACTTTATTCTGTCTGCACAATGTCAATATAATCAACTCATGATCACTTGTACCTAGGTTACCATTCTTTTTTAGTTTTATGATCAGTTCCCCTATCTGTCAAGACAAGGTCTAATATAGAATTCTCCCATATTGGATGCAACAATCTTTGAGTTAGGAAATTGTCAATCATAATAAGAAATTCTGAGAATGTTTTAGTACTGGCAGCATGAGTCCTCCAGCATATGTTGTTCAAACTGAAGTCCCCCTTGATCATACACTTTTCTTTCCCACACTTATATATAGGTGTTTAAGGAGCCAGTTATTCTGTTCCCTAGTGTGATTTGGTTGTCTGGAGCAGACACCAACTAATATACCATCTTGTGCTTTATCTGTTAGGACATTGATCCATAAGTATTAAAAATCATTTTCTTCCAAGTTGTCAGTTACTTGGAAACATGTAATGCCATTTTTGACAGAGTACCACTTCCCCTCCCATTTTGCCCACTCAGTCCTTCCTAAATGGGTTATAACTATTGACTTTAACATTCCAGTTATGTGAATCATCCCACTAGGTTTCAATAATTCTAACTTGACTGAATTTAGGCTCATAAATGAGCATTTCCAGTTCTTCTGGTTTGTTACCCACCTACTAGCATTGGTGTATAGGCAATTAAAAATGTCTTCTCTTCCTTGGTTAATTTTGTTCTCAACATCTTGATTTTGTGCTAAATAAGTGCTTATATCTTCCCTCTTCTTTACTCTCCCCTTTTGTTATTAGTTTACTGCCCTCCTGACTACTTCTGCCAGCGTATCCCTGAAAAGATTGACTCCCCTTCTACTGAGGAGGAAGCCATTCAAACTATTCATCCCTCTTTCACCATAGAAGGTGAACCATTGTTCCACAAAATAATCCTACACCTAGGCAGAGTTTCACTACCAGAATCTTCTGCCTACCTTTGCTCATAAGACAGGAAGCATCTCCCAAGAACATCACTTGGACAATCTTCTTCAGTACTTTTCTGAGTTCCCTGAAGTCATCTATTATAAGTGAGATATCCAGCGGTGCAGTGTCATTAGCACAGATATCACAAAAATATAGAACTGGAAGGGACCTTGATAGGAAATGGAGTACAGTCCCCTGTACTGAAGTATTATCTAGTCCATCATTACCTGGTCTTAAAAACTTCCAATGACAGATTCCACAACCTCCCTAGGATCAAGCACTGGTACAGGTTACCATTACCAATGAATCATTGCCCATCCATTTCAGAATCCAGTCTTAGCATGATATCTTGCATCTTGACTCCAGGAACACAGCATGCTGTCCTGTTGTCCACCAGCCCTTGCAGAATGTTGTTTCAGTACTTGTAATTATTGAATCCCCAAAAACAACTGTCTTCCTTGGTTGGTTGGCGACTTCTTTGTGGATAAGTTTGATTTTCTTACAGACAGAGGGAAGCTGCATCCAAATGTGTGTACCTCTCTCCATTCTCTGAGCTTGAAGGGTAGCTTTCACAGTTTTTACATGGAAGACCTGATATCAGTTGGAAACCTTTAGTTTCACGGAATTCCTCTGATCCTCTTCTCTCTGGTGCCTGCGAATACTTATCTGTCTCTAACTATGTAGAATGCCACCTTGACTTCTTGCCTCTGGTAAATTTCTAACTACTAAGCCATCTCTCTGACTTCCTCACTCTCTAATTTCTTGATGGTCAGTTCCTTTCTTCTTTGAACCTGGGGTACTGATATTTCCTGAATCTGGCTGCCTAGGAACTCCTCAGTATCTCTGATTTTCCGTAGCATCTCTATGTGCTCATTCTATCAAAGAATCTTCTCTTCCATCCCAGACATCATCTTGCACTTCATGCACATGAAGTCCCTTTTGCCTTCAGGCAGGAAACAAAACATGGTACATCCGTTGCAGGCCACCATAGAGTCATAGGACTAGAAGGGATCTCAAGAGGTCTTCTTGTTCAGTCCCCTGTGCTCAGGGCAGGACTAAGCATTATCTAGACCATCCTGGATAAGTGTTTGTCTAACCTGGTCTTAAAAACCTCCAACAACAGAGATTCCACAACCTCCCTAGGCAGTGCTTAACCACCCTGACCATTAGGAAGGTTTTACTAATGTCCAATTTCAACTGCCCTTGCTGAAATTTAAGCCCATTGCTTCTTGTCCTATTCGCTGATGTTAATGAGAACAATTTCTCTCCCTTCTCCTTGTAACAATCTTATATGTACTTTAAAACTGTTATTCCCCCCTAATCATCTTTTCTCCAGACTAAACCCAATTTTTTTCAGTTTTCCTTCATAGGTCACGTTTTCTAGATCCTTAATGATTTTTGCTGCTCTTCTCTGGACTTTCTCCAATTTGTCCACATCTTTCCTGAAATGTGGCACCCAGAACTGGACACAATACTCCAGTTGAGGCCTAATCAGCATGGAATAGAGCAGAATTACTTCTTGTGTCTTGCTTACACACTAATACATCCCAGAATGATATTTGCTTTTTTTGCAATGGTATTACCATGTTGACTCATATTTAGCATGTGATCCACTATGTCCCCCAGAACACTTTCTGCAGTACTCGTTCCTAGGCAGTCATTTCCCATTTTATAGGTGAGCAACTGATTGTTCCTTCCTAAGTGGAGTACTTTGCATTTGTCCTTATTAAATTTCATCCTGTTTCCTTCAGACCATTTCTCCAGTTTGTCAAGATCATTTTGAATTTTCATCTAATTCTCCAAAGCACTTGCATTCCTTTTCAGTTTGGTATCATCCACAAACTTTATAAGAGTCCTCTCTATGCTATTATCTAAATAACTGATAAAGATATTGAACAGAACTGGAACCAAGACCAGTCCTTATGGGACCCCAGGTGATATGCCCTTCCAGCTTCACTGTGAACCACTGATAACTACACTCTGGGAATAGTTTTCCAAGCAATTATGCACCCACCTTATAGTATCTCCATCTAGATTGTATTTCCCTAGTTTGTTTATGAGTAGCTCATGTAAGACAGTATCAAAAGCCTTATTAAAGTCAAGATATACAACCTCTACCACTTTTCCCCTATCCACAAGCCTTGTTCCCCTTTCAAATAAAGCAATCAGGTTAGTTTGACATGATTTGCTCTTGACAAATCCAGGCTGACTGATACTTACCACCCTATTATCTTCTAGGTGTTTGGAAACAGATTGCTTAATTATTTGCTCCATTATCTTTCTGGGTACTCTAGTTAAGATGATTAACCTGTAATTCCCTGGGTTGTCCTTATTCCCCTTTTTATTTCCATTACTATTCCTTTTTGAAATCACACAGAGTTGAACCTGGAAGTAAATCCTCTCTAAATTCCCTCTGACACTCTCCTGTTAGCTGCCTCTGTTTGCAGCTCCTGAGTTTGCCTAGCAACTGAATTTCTATACCAAGTCTCCCTTCTTAGTTCAGTTCAGCTCCACCCCATATCACCAGGGAGGTATTAACCATTCAGAGACTTTAAATAGCAGGGATTGTCAAAGCTCCAAGGGTCAGAACCCCACCACATTCACCAAGGTACCAACAAATAGGCCTGTCTCAGAGGCTTACAGAGGGGCTCATGGCCTGTCTACGCATCCCATACAGAGAGAAAAAACAGTCAAACAAACAACTCATGGACAGACCAAATGCAGCACTCACCAAGTTCTGCTACCGGCAAGCACAGAGCCTGCAGCTATGCCCTCCAAAAGTCTCATTAGCTGCATCTGTTTATGGCCCTGCACTCCAGAATGGAGAGGTGAGTGATAAAGAATGAGATGCCTTTTTAGGCTTCTTTCTATTCCTGAGCCAGGAAGAGCTTTAGAGACCACTGTGGATCACTGATGGCAGCAACAAGAAAATGAATGGTTTGAATGGATGGAGGCACCCAATACCATGAAAGGCTATTAGAAAATGAACAGCTATTGCGTGATAATGCTTAAAGCCTACCCCAGCTTCTTTTCTTTTTGTCTAAATCTGAACAAGAATGTAAATTAATTACCCAATATCCTTAAATCCTAGATCTCTGCTCACTGAACCAAATCCTAATCCCACTGAAATCATGGCAAAATCCCCATGGATTTAAATGGAGACCAGGTTTTGCCCTCTGTGACTATCACTGTTCTTGCTCAACTTTTACCGAAGCTACAGATTCAGAGCAAGGGCTTTTTATTCAAAAGTATGGGACTTTTTAACAATAAATAAACTCATTCTAAAATCAGTGGAACATATGCCTGACTGAGGAGTTCTGAACAGGTGTTCTGTATGTGAGAATATCTTCTATCTGATGTCTCCATTTTTACAACTTCAGGAAATATAGCATAGAATGGAAGCAAATCCTGACACCTTTATAAATGCACATTTTGTTTTCCTATAATCCCCAACTTCCAGTTATATGCAAATTATGTTTTAAAGAAAGAAAAGGAATCTAGATAGGGTAAAAGGTTTAGATAGCAATTAAAGTAGATAGCATCCTTACTAAGATCCAGTTGCTTTTTACAGACTGTAATAGAGTGGACTAGATGATATAATATTGCTGAAATGAATATCCTCAGTAATGTTCTTGCTACTTTGTCATAATGAAATGTTATGGAGATGAATAGTGTCTTCATTCTGCCTAGGCATCTATACACGGGATTAAAAATGGCCAGGATTGTGTTCATTCTAACCAGTAACACTCTGCTAAAACTATTTATAAAATGAGCTCTTTGACATGAAAAAGGATACGACTGTTTAATTTCAAGTATGGTTATGGTTTGGGCTTTCTGATTTTGACTTATATTCTCATAAAAATCCTGTAGGACTGGCGGCACAGATGATATTGTGAATTCCTACCCAAAATCACATTTAATCAACTCTGGCAGGGCTCATGATTTGTAAATCTTGCACAAGAGCCTCTTTTGTGCTTATGGCCAGGCAATGCTGTACCTGTTTGGTTCAAGCCCTAAAACTAGTGACACTCTAATTATCACCAGCAGATGCCTACTGTGGGTAAGCTCTCAGATATAGAGACTCTATATTGTGCAGACAATACCTTTCAAAAGTATTTTGACTTTAAACTTTAACAGTAGGAAACCTACAGTTCCCTTTTCCCTCACCCCCAGAGGATAATTTAGACCAAAAAAAGTTAAACATTTTTCATAGAAATTTCAACTTATCAGTTGCTGAGTGGCTATAGAATAGAACCCCTATGCAAGATCTGTACAACCCAGGGATTCTCCTTACAAAGGAACTTCTTAAGGAACTAGTTAAACCCACAAAGCAGCCAGAGGGGATCCAAGAATCAGGACCCACATTTGTCTATCTCCTCTCATTCATTTGTTGTAGAAATAATCAGGATGTTACCATTTCAGAACTAGAAATTGGCTACTGGATGAATTATGAAGGACTGACAAAAGGGCACTTTCTTTAAACAGATTCTGAGAAAAAGTGCTAAGGTATTAAAACTATGACTAGCAAGTGGATTTATATTCAAGTATGTGACACAATTTAAAGTGCCTCCTTTATGAAAGTTTCAGTTGAAAAACAATGTTGCACAATCCTTCTTGACATTCATAACAATGACAAAATATCCTCATGCGTTGTCATATGTAATATTTTCTAAATGGCATAATAAAAGCTGTCATATGCCCCCTCTGTATACTAACAGAAAAGTGCTATCCTTTGTTCTGTGCGTGGCTGCATTTGCACATTATAGAACTATGAAATATTTACAAAGGGAAGGTTAAATCAATACAGCTTTAAAATTTACACTCCAGTCTGCTGGGACTTATATCATCTTGATTTAATGAAGTACAAGGAGTGAGAATGTTGACACACAGAAAAAAATATTTCATTTCCCCTTTATTGTACCTACAGAAAGTATTAAAGTAGAATTTGCTGGTGACTCATGCAGTAATTAATTATTACACCTTTTATGCTTCAGCTATTATTTGAGTCGTTTCATATGGCAAAACAGAGAAACCAAGTATTTTTTAGAAAAGATAACGAAGAAATGACATGCATTAGTTAGTAAAGAGGCATTTTCGTTTAACTTGCTCTGATTGTTAGTGGATTTACCACATAAAACATGCTTTGGTCTAAATAAAGAAATGTATTTAATTTACCATCATTTTCTACCGACTGGGAAAGAAAAAAGTATCAGGATGTATCAAAATAATGAAGTATAAATTAAAGGAATATATACATATGAATATATAGTCTTATCTTGTTGCTTGGGTGTTTATGCTTATAAATCTCATTAGCATAAATTAGAGTTACACACAAATTTCAGTTCAATTCCACAGTACGATAAGAATATGCCCATTGCTATTCATTAAGATCTCACTTCACCCATGCAAGAATGGCTAACTCTCTGCTCTAATCTTGAAAACAGCTGGGTGAAATATTCATAGCAAATAATTTATTTGCTAGATTTAGGGGGTGGAGAGAATGTGTTCTGTTTATGAATTGTCTGCAAAAAAGATGAATTTATTTTAAATAAAAAAGGGGTACAATGTTCAGAATTGCTTGAACATTTTAAGCAAATGTATTTCAGCCTATGCGTTGTTCATCAACTAGTCACTCTGACCAGGAATTTCACTATTCACTCTTTGCTATTCATTATTCATAGAGTATGATTGTCTGCTAAATCCTATGGTATTATTTCTGCTCCCTGATTAAATGAATGAAACTTTAATAAACTGGAAAAAGAAACTCAGATACTGGATGGTCATGTAAAATCTTATTAATTATTGTTGTTTTGCAAGCACCTATTGGTTGGCACCTACTATTGGGGGCATAGTGGGTCTGAGGTTTTGTTTGAAAAAATAGTTGGTTTCTTAGATGAGCATGTGAATGAAAGGAATTTAAAATGTATCTATTCATGTACATTTGGGGGTGAAGAATTACCCTTATTTTTGCCTATTAAGTTCTCACTGAAGATACAAATTGATGCCAGGAAAATATCAGAAAGTTCAGAGGTTTGCATCACTAACACTTTACGTCTGATTCTTACTTTGGATGCTTATGGCTTCCACTATTGGTACCAAAGCTACAGGCCTGTACTACTGGGTCAGAACATAAAGATTGCAGTCAAACACTCAAGAGTCAGGAAATGCCAGACTTAAAAGTGCCTGTGAAAACTTAATTTGCCCTCTTGTGTGCATGAATTATGACAGTCTTATTACATGATCGCACACTATATTTTTCCACAGGATCCCTGCCTCATTCGGTGTGCTGGATGAACCTACTCTGGGGATGAGTCACAGCTATGTAGTTAAGGAGGCTGTTGTCCAAAGAACCCCTGCTTCATTTGCTGCAAAATTTGGAAGATGGGTAGTATCTGAGGGAGGAAGAGAGAAAGAGAAAGGATGGTCTCATTCGATTCTAACCCTGCCTTTGCTACAGAGTCCCTGTGTGGTGCTGGATGAGTCATGTAAGCCAAAATTTTGACTAAAGCACTTAGTTTGTTCTTCATTTTCTAAGTATCCAGCTTAAAACACCTGGGGACTGATTTGCAGGAGTGATGAGCATTCACAGCAGCAAGTGAAATCCATGAGAGTTCTGCTCTTACATAAAATGTTAAGTACTCTGAAAAATCAAACCTTTCAAATTGGACACCTAAAATGAGTTGAAACTGGTGACAATTTAAGCTTTCAATCCTGTGCCTCAGTTCTCCCTGTGTGACATGAGAATAAAACCCCCTCACCTCACAAGGGTGTGGTGAAGATGAATTCATTAATGTTTGTAAAGAACTAAGACAATGTTTCAGAACACCTAGCAAAGCCCAGGAGAAAATGAATAATTCTGTATTCAGTGCAGACTTTGGGTGTTGTGCAGTAAGTAGTGTATGAGACCACACACTGACTGGAGAGGATAAAAGAATATATTTAATAGCTACCCATTCAGTGAGTATCATTTATCCTGTGCACTGACTATGGCAGGAAGTCTGCAGAAAAAAAAGTATGAGATTATGTAATTAAAGATAGTATCACAGGCATACGTGCATATCTACATATACAAAGGGTGCTGAATTAGTGTTGCTTGGACAGCCTTAATTCTGGAATTTCCTAACTTTTGAGTGTTTGACTTTGCTACCTTAACTTTCTTATAATACAGTTATTTTGGAAGTAATAATATAGAATCTGTCAAAATTCATGCTACTAAAAGCTCCCGAAAAATTCAAAGTGCTTCTAATGTGGGAGGCAGCGGATTTTCTGAAACCCTAATGGACTTTCAAAATGAGATCAATGAGTCATGATGATCTCATTCAGAACAGGATTGCTCTTTGTTCTGTTTCTTATATTCTTCGTCGTTCCATTCTGACTCAAGAAAAATAGCCAATGTCTAAGGCTGTGTGTGGGCTATTGCTGAGCATATAAAAGCTGCTGCATTTTCTTATACAGCATTTGTAATAATTCTGTACTTTAAAGTGCTTTGAGATACTTTGAGTATAAAAGGTGCTATGTGAAGTTGAGCTGGAAGTAGTTATTGAATTGATCATTTCTGGCAACCCTATTTAAAAACGTATGTTAGGTTAAATGTGAACATGAATTTGATGAATTCATTGTACAGCCTATTTTTGCATATCACAAAATCTCCATGCAGTTCACCAGAATTTGGTATGATTTGTTATTTCTTCTGAGAACTGAAATAACAGTGATACTGCAGGGCAGGAATAAGTTATTTTGGTTGAACAACATGGAAAGCCTAACAGTATCATGGATTATTCTCAGTCCCTTGAAACTTTCAGACACATCTCCTCCTCCATAGCTCAAATACCTCCCTTTCTTCACATACCATGGTGAGCACTCCACAGGTCCAGGTGGGCTGGCAGGAATGTACAGAACTGGCCACCCATGGATCCTCCAGGATCCACCAGATTTGGGAGTAGTGTACATCCTATTCCAGCCCTCCCTGGACCCAGCAGACCAATCAGTAAGGGTCTCCACTAGGAGCTCACTATACATATTTCCTCACTGAGGCTCCTCTGTTTCTTTCAATCTGTAGCAGGAAGCCAAGTGGGGAGATTGGAAAGGTTCTAGACCGAAGTCAGTGAAGAGAGTGGCAGAATAGGTTTAGGGATAAACATGTTTATTATTATTTCCTTAACTGTCATAAACATTAACTTCACTCAAGTCTTTTAAAGATGCCATAAAAACACTTTCTATGCTAATTTTTTTTTCTTTCTTTTTTTTGGTTCACTATAATAGGTAGAAACTATTTGGTAAAAGTGTGAATAAGGCACGTATTGAGACAGCAGTAAATGTTTGGACTGAACTGCACCAAAGATTGAATAAGTAAGTATCTAGCGTACCCAGTGCTTAATAGTGCCCTAACAAAGGAGTAGGATTTAATTTCAGTTGTCACACGCTACCGCTACACCTTAACAATGACAATTTTTCCAAACATTTTCAGTCTTTAAGTAAAAAAAACAAAAAACCTCTCTGGTTTACTGCCAAAGGAAAAAAGCTCCTTCGATAAATGTGTAGAGCATATTACACTTTTAAATGGGAGGAGTCTGTGTGCTTGAGGGCAGTTGTATCACGCAGTTCAAAATGGCTGCAGTTACTGAGTGAGACATGATGTCTATTGAGATTTCACACCTATCATATGTCTATGTTAAATTAATATTCAGAGAGAGTATGTTTCTTTTTTGTCTGTGAAACACAAATGGGAAACTTCAGAAGGGAAGGACTTTGCCTATTTTGAAACATTCACTAAAGTTTGGTCTGAGGGTCTGATATTTAGACTGCTTCTGCTTTCTGATCTATTGCCACATTATGTCCACTGCCACTGTGGAAACTGCTGCAAAATATGAGCCTCTGACTCTAAGCTTAGCAACTATACAGAATTATAACCAGAGATAACCAGTAATACTATTTAACAACATTAGAAGATTACTATTTATCCCTTCTCTACAAATAGTACTGTATGTATTAAACACACAGGCACTAACCATTGTTGTGCTGCTAGTGCCTCTGTGAGAACCAATTGGTGCCAACTGTGATGATGGTTTTCATAATTTGGACATAATTTGGTTCAGTAGGTGCTGGCTGGATATCACCTAGTATTTCCACAGAGGCCAATGGATAGCAATTGTCTCATAAATTCTTTATAGCACTAATAGCCCTGCTGAGATTTGAGCCAGTGACTGAGAGGTGAAAGCTCCAGATGCTAGTATCTCACCCATGAGCCATCAACTTCCTATCAACTCATTAATTGTTAAAAATAATCAAAACCATGTTTTCATGAATTTTGCAGTCAGTACACAGTAGCAACAAGCTGTGATTATGCTGAAGAGATTGTAAAGTTTTCTAAACAAATTGCCCAAGTACATTCAAAGCTAGTGTTTATAAATTAGTATTGACATCATACTAACCATCTTACTGTGTGTAAAGCTAAAATAGAGTTTTATCCAGTCAAGTATCCTGTATACACTCCTCCAGTATGATTGACTATAGTCAGTCATTTTCACTCCTCTGATACAACGACATATATTCTGTTGGATTTAGTTTTGTCAATCACTGTGGTATCTGAGTACCATACAAAAGACAGATAATGACTTTTAATTTAGGTAATTTAATGCCCAATCCTCATCGCATTGCATTTAATGAAAGCAAGCCCTTAGCAACGTAAGACTTTTTAGAAACATGGTTAATGAGAAGTAACATTCAGTACAATAAGAATCATAGATAAGCAGCCACGTGATAAAGTCAATGGACAATAATGTTGGTGTGCGATAATGGTTTCCTGCTGTTACATAAATGCTGATGCAAAGCAGAGATGTTTGTTTTCAAAGCAGGCAACATTGTTCCTGTGACAATATTCTATCAGAATGACTTCACTTCTTTCATTCTAATGACTGATGTATTGTAAATGTAATTATTTTACCTGATGGAATGTAGTGCAATAATAACTGTTGTTCACTGTACTATTATTGACCTGCTGCATTATGATTGACTAAAAGAACATATCTATTGTGTGCTTCAAGTGCTCCGAGACCAGATAATACAGTGTATGGTACCCCTGAAATTTTTGTACTATGGAAAACTTACATGTAAAAACTACCAAAGTTTAAATTTTCACTTATAGATAAGATTATTTGTGATTAGTTGAAGCACTCAATCTTTTATTGGTAAACAGTGCTCAACAGCCTGATTGGATGAGACATGACAACTGATAAAACAAACAAAAAATGATATAGATTTGAATTCACAGGCAATGGCCCTATGCTTCAGTGGAAGACCTAATGAGCATGCACCTGTTCCCTTTAGAACCTGGTCCAGAGTATGCTCATCTTCTGGATTCTAGTGGAGAAACACAAGAGAGAAAATGAATCCTAACCCAAGTGAAAAATAGAGCCTAAGGTTGCAGCCTCCACATAGTCAAAGTCCCTTGAAATCATGGGACAGGATCAAACCCACAATAGGTAAAAGAACAAAACTTTAGAATTTTCCAAAGAATTGCACAGAACAATGATGGGTGGCTGTGCTTGTCATCATAAATACCAAGCCTCCAGCCCAAGAAACAGCCAGACAGTGTGAAGATGAACATTCTGTCCACCCTTCACCACGGAGCCTACAGTAGCATGAAGATAAAGCTCCTCAGGTCACATGCACAGATCCATGGATAGGATACAACCAATGACCGGAAACAATAATTGGAAGAAACCATTAGAAACCAAACAATGAATTTATAGGTGCCAATTAACTCTCTTTTATCACTCACTCTATAGATAATTTCATGACAGACCGCTTCAAGGAATACTTACTTATAAAAACAAATACATATAATAAAAATACATCTATCTGCTATTCTTATGCACCTGCAAAATATGCTTTCTTTTTAAAAATACCTGCCACAAGTGCTGATGGGAGCAACTGATGGGAGTAGAATAGGAGCAGTGGATGTTTGACAGTACATTGGTAGAGCAAGGGTAACTTATCAGAAAACCAAAAGTGAAATCCCAGCCCCATTGAAATCAATGGCAAAATTCCCCACTGATATCAGTGGCACCAGGAGTTAATTCCAGTGTGCAGTGCGGACACACTGCACTGTCTGAAGGCGCCATTGCACAACCAATACTTGCCTGCACCATTTACTCATACAACTGTGCTTTTGCCTAGTGTAAACAGACTCTGAATTTCACGCAGCCCTACTCTGGTCTCCTTTTCCTCCCTTCATCGAGAACTAACTTCAACGGGAGTTGAAAGGACTCAGCATGCTCCAGGATCAGGTCCTGAAATTTTAATTTTAATTAAATGAATAAATCAGTAAATAAAATTGTGGCATGTCTATGACTCATCAAATAGCTAATGCTATTTTTCTAATGCTTTCATAATGTCAGCTCATCATTCAAAGCAAGATAAAAGTAAAATCGCAGAAACTCGCACTGTTTGCATCATGCAGAACAATTGAAAAGAAAATAATTCAATGTGCTTCTCAAAAGTCTCTCTGACTGACATGATTAGCAATGGAAAGTTGGGTTTTGTTTTGTTTTTTTTTTAATTTAGATGAATTTTGTTTAGCATTCTTTTTATTTTTAATCTATTCAAGCCACAAAGGATTAAAAAAACCATAAGAACTACAAAAGAATGCAAAAATTTATTTAGAAAAGTAAAGCACCCTGGTGAGTACCCTGTAATTCTATTCCATCAAATTTAACACAAAAGCAGCCCTCTATGGAAACAATTTTCATAACTGCAGACTTCACAAATATTACACAAGTTACCCTGACATTTGGTCAGCTATCACAAGGAAGAAAAATTCTACTTCTCTAGGAAAAGAAAGGGAATTACCTGAACCAGTTATCCTGCAACCAAGCCAAACAGAAATGTTTGAGACTGTCAGTGATTCAAATGAGTAAGACATAGGCTTTGAGGTTGCTCTCCCAAAAGAACTTCATGGGCCTCCAGGGCCCCTCTACTGCAGTGAGCAATCCCATTACCTCAGAGGAAGACAATTGCAATATTTGGCTGCTACAGAACAGTACATTAAACGTTATTCCCATTGACTCCAATAAGGCCAGGATTTCACCTTCTGTCCCTTTGCAGTGTGAACTTACTATCAATAGCCTGCTTGCTATCCAATATATATCATATTTTAGGTACCAAAACTAGAGAGGATGGTGATTGACCGATACTTGATAAAAACAGACTAATAGGCAGAAAATTAGATAGTGATACAGGCAAAATAAATTGGTAAAGTAGCCCCACTGATTGCTCAAAAAATCATCCTCGCCTACAGAAGAGGGCTCCTTCCCTGGCTGACATGTTCCTTTGGGCAGCTGATGATAGTTATGTATTCCTAACTCCATCCTTCCTTTCACCTAAAACTGATGATCAGCCAGTATCAAATGGTTAGCACAAATTAGACAGTCCCCCCAGCTATGCTCAGGAACTGATATTCAGTTTAGTCAGGGTAAGCGATGAAAGGAACTAAAACATAAAGGAAGATTTTGAGGTGGAAATACCACCGATGTCAGAAAACCCTGCATAGCCAGTCCCTGCCTTCCCTTCATTCACAGCCCACTCAATCTGGCCAGGTCTTTTTAAAATTAAATTTGTCAGATGGACCACTGAGCCACCTTCATCACCACCAGTTATCTGATCAGATAGTTCAGAGCACAACCTGGAATGAGTAGCTAAGGTGATTGCTGAGACAGGCAGAAAGATCAATAGGTCTGAGTAAGAACCCTTTCCTTGCCATCTGAATCAGCATAGCCACCTGTATTCTTTCTGAACCAGACCTCTACTGACCAACCCCAGTGTGTGTGTCATGAACCCTGGGTCTGTGATCTTCAATAACTTGCCTATCAAGAGGTCACTGTAGATGGGAGTTAGCCTTCTCCCCAGACTTTAGGCAACTTTAGCATTCATTGGAATTTGAGACTGCGAGCACTGGTTCAAGACAGGAAAAATGTGGGCAGGACAGTTCAAAAGCTACTTCACTCAGTTATGCCAGTACATGTCAGTCCTCAATTTTTATTCCTCTTCTGAGCATCCCTTGATAGAATCATAGAATATCAGAGTTGGAAGGGACCTCAGGAAGTCATCGAATCCAACCCCTGCTCAAAGCAGGACTATCCTCAGCTAAATCATCCCGGCGAAGGTTGTGTCAAGCCGCAGCTTAAAAACCTCTAAAGATGGAGATGCCACCACCTCCCAAGGTAACCCATTCCAATGCTTCACCACCCTCCTACTGAAATTTTTTTCCTAATGTCCAATCTAGACCTCCCCCACTGCAACTTGAGACCATTGCTCCTTGTTCTGTCATCTGCCACCACTCTGAAAACAGCCTAGCTCCATCCTCCCTGGAATCCCTGATCTGGAACTACCAATCATGCCAGCACTGTGGTTGTTTTGTGGACAACTGTTAGGAGTTAGGTGAACAGCATCAAATTCATTCTCACTTGTGAGCTGCCTGGATTAAACCTATGCCCACCACACCAAAGGCTACATAAACTCCTAAGGTACCTACCTATGTGGTAGAAGTGTTTAACAAAAGGACATATTTAGTCTATTGGGATTGCCACTTACACATTATCATTCTTGGTATTACATCATTAACACCATGAGCTTCTGCAAAGAAAGAAAAATTTGGAGAGTAGTTTAAAAAGATAAGCGAAATAATTTTCCGAAACCAAGGATACAGAAAGCAGCTCACTGGGTTAATGCACTGTATAATAGCCTTTGACCTCTTGAGCTATAAATAAATTTGACCATCTTAAATTGCAAAAGCAAATGAAGTTGGATTTTTCCTTCTTACCCTGTTTGTCCATATCACAAATCAACACATGGTTTGGCATGATTCTGTGTCTCATCTCAAGACAGGCAATAGATTACAATAACAAAGGTATTCCACTACTTTGGGGCTGAGATTCAAAGGCACACTTTTCTGGGCCATGCTTGAAGAGAACTTTTCTGCGTGGCATGCCCAGAGACATTGAAGACCTGCAATATGCTGCAGAAGGAGTATGAAGAGGCCATTCTTCCACCAGCTCTTTTTGGGGCCTCGTGTTTACCAGTCTGCATTGTGCCATATTCTAGCCAATGCTATTGGTCCTTTAATTTCACAAGTACTAAATTTACTTAATCTGTTATACATAACACCACATAAAAAGGAATCCTTCGTCCCAGGTCTGTGTGAAACTCTCCACTCACCATCTAAATACTTCTCAATAGTAATTTTTATTTGTATTGTACATTGTATTTGTATTGGTGTGCATTGCACTTTATATAGCAATAAAAATATAGCCCTACCCTGAAGAATTAACAGTAAATGGGGCTGAATCTGCCACCCTTGATCACTTTGAGCAGCAACTTACCCTTCATGTGGTTCCACTGATTTTATAGGCATAACTTGCAAAGTAAGGTACCATTCAATTTCCTTAAAGATGGCAGAACAAACACTTAAGTGCTCTTAGGACCCAATTTTTTAGTTGGATGTATGTTAACATGCAAATAATTCCATTGATTTCATTGGGACTATTAACTGAGGCTCAGATTCCACCAGCCATTACTCGTGTTGAGCAGTACCTTATTCTAAGACATCCAATTAATTTCAGTAGGACTCATGTTGGAGTAAAAGTACTACTCAGAGTGAGTAAGGGTGGCAGAATCTGGCTCAAAGGAATTAGGATTTGCTGCTGTGTGAAAACAGAGAATATATCCAATCTATTTATTATCATGCTTGTGGTGATTATCAAGACCATATATTTTAGCCAGACTATTCCAGCTGACATCACAGTGTCATTTTGACTAGCTCATTTAAACCTGGGAGCGCATCACTGAATAGTTTCAATTGCTATAGTAACATACTTGGTTTTCTAAATGCATTCAGTTCACACGTTGCTCTTGATGGAACTGGGTATTGGTTTGTCTGCTGAGAAGGAGCTCATCTTATGATGAATAAAATATCAAGGAAAACATGAAAGGCAATGTAAACCCTGCACAGAAAAGAGCGGAAGAAAACACTACCCTTTGGTGATGTGCAAGTCCTTCCGTGAAAGGGCATGCATTCCATTTTCCTTTGTACAATAAAATCATGTGAATAACATAAAAAACACTAATGTATCTTTAAGAACTGCCCCTTTTTTTCCTCTCTCACTCTCTCTCTCCTGAGCAGCTGCACGTGCAATACCTTGGCTGTAGCTCTTTTTCCAAGGTGATTTAAATCCCAGTAGTGTGCTCCAAGGAGAGATGTCCCTGATACTTCTCATGGTCATTTTGCTGAGCTAACCAAAGTATGTACTCATGCCATATATCACTTTGGCACCATTAAAGAATTACAGGGCATCACATATCTCAAAGGAATTAATCACTGCTTAACAGTGTGTGCTCCTGTGTTTATGAAGTCATTTGGAATACCTGCATGTAACCACTGGCACTATGAGGAAAGAGTATACGCAGGTAATAAACCATGGCATTATGTTACAGTTGAACTAGATAATTTTCCAATTGGCAATTAATATTTCTGGATGGTAGTTTTATATATTTTCTTGTGTTGGAATGCCATTTTCAAATGGTGCCCAAGTACTACAATGATGGTTGCATTAGAAATATCCCAGATAGACCGAGAGATAAAACAGAAACATTGAGTGACAGTATGCTAGCTTTTTAAAGTGTCAGTATATAAAATAATCCAGATTGTGCCAAATTCTTCCCTTGTGTAACCCATACTGAGAACTAAGAGAAGCATATGGTCCAATAAGTCTAGGTATTTCATATACTGACTTGGGTATTTTGTGGAATACTGAATGAGAAGTGCTTTTTAGTGTTCTCCAGCTAGCAAGTATGATTTTAGAAATCAGCTTACACATCCTTACACTTTTATTTCCTTTTGGATCAAAAGTAAGCAAATATTACTATTTCAAACACCAGTTGCAAATGTCCACCGGAATAAAGTGAAAACGGCAGAAAATATTCTATAGATATTCTGTAAAATATTGGTTGCATTTGACTAGCTCCCTTTAATGCTAATGGCTGTTGCCTGTGTCTATTGAGGTGTATTTTGTGCGTAATTCAAGCACATTTAAGGGGGCAGTCATCAGTTTTTAGAAAAATGTCTGCAAGTGCTAAACTGGATTTCTCAAAGATTATACAATTTCCCATTTTTAAATATTTTCTTGCTTGCATGATTCACATGGTGCACTTGAGCATCAATTAGCCTCCCCAATAAAAGAGGAGAGGTAGAAAAGTGAAGATTTATGTACTGCTGTGTTGCTAATTCATTCCACTTTCAAGTTGTTTATCATTATTGTAACTCATTTTTAAAGTGGTGACAAAATTTTTTAATAGAAGCATTTGGAATTTGTATATAACAAGTGCGCTAGAATGAGCATACTTAAGTTTCACTAGTATTCAGGGCCAAGGAGTAACCAACTTGCTAAGAATTGAGAAGGTTATTAGAGATAGCTGGCATTGTACTTCTCTCATTTAATTCAGATAGACAAGCTGAAGATTTTAATAGATAAGGAGCTATTGAAAGCCTAAAGAGCAAATGTGGTCCAGGGCCGTTTGCGTAAAAAGTAATGTGTTTATAAAAGATGTGAACTACTCTAGCTAACATGTTGCTGTTACAGTTATTTGAAGAAAAAAAAATCCACTGAAATCAGAAAAGCTCATTTACTGGGGCATCCTGAGGGGGAAGCTGGTAATCCTGTTCGCTTGCTGCTAACATTTAAAATGTATCGGGTAGTTGGAAATGTTAGCAAGAAATCTAATAGGTGCTAGAAATAAAAAAGAACGTTGTGAATGGGATATTGTTTCCATACTGGCAAACAGTAAAAAATACAAGTGGCTGGCTTTCACATTAGTTCCTCATTACACCTTTAAGAAGCAGTCCATTGTGCTGCCCCAATTGTACTAGTGGAGAGTAATTTGCAGCAGCCCCTTAAAAGATTGCAGCATGCTCCCCTCCATCCCACAAGCCCACTTTGGGGCCTGTAGGTATGTGGAATAGTCCCTATCCCCTTTCCAGAGAGTTGCTCCCAGGAGTGGGTAGCTGGGTAGCTAGAATGGGTCAGGGATTTTTAGTCAGAAAATGCCAATTCATCAGAACCAAAACTTTTTGTGGTAAGGATTGGTTCCAAAGAATTTTTGCTTTCAAAAAGTTTCAAAAGCAAGTTTCCAAATAGAAAAACCATTTTGTTGCAACATTTCACAACTAAAAATTATAGTTCTTGAGTTTGAGAGGACTTTTCATTTAGAA
This sequence comes from Mesoclemmys tuberculata, assembly GCA_007922155.1. Lineage (NCBI taxonomy): Eukaryota > Metazoa > Chordata > Testudines > Chelidae > Mesoclemmys > Mesoclemmys tuberculata. Next base: position 21,199,646 of record ML675612.1, on the reverse strand, counting down.
ATTTGAACTGTTTATAGTAAAGAATATTTTAAAATAATCAAAATTGATAAAAAATCTTTTGATGGACCCAAGCTGACTCCCTCACCCCAACATTTTCAGCTTGCAAAAATTTGAAACTTTGAGTTTTCATCTCCATTCAGAATGAGAATCCCGCCTATTAAGGATTCTCATTGGCTAGGAACTTACATCACTTCGACTACTGTAGTATATAAGCACCTGAAAAATATGAATACATACATTCTCACAACAGCCTTGTAATATTGGCAAGTATTTCACCCCTTATTTTATAAATGGGGAACTCAGGCACTAAGAGATTAAATGACTTGCCCAAGGCCACACAAGAAGTTTGTGAGTCTTATGACAGAACCAGAAATTGGAACAAGATTTTCAGGGTCGCAGTCCTGTGCCACATCTCTGAGACTAAGCAACAAAGCAAACCTGGGCAAGTTTATAGTAGAAATGATGTTCACATCCAAGCTAGAATATGGAGTTTAGGTCTGAGGCTGACCTAGATTGCTGAAAGACTGAACAGTGCTAAAAAGTTAGCAAAGCTGTTCTTATGAGATTTTTGGGCTCCAACTTGTTAAAGTGTTGCGAGATCCGCTGTTTTCACAAGCTTCCCATCATCTTGATCCATACCTATACAGATCTAGACAATTGACTTTTCTTAGTTATGAATCTGACCTCGAAACAAAATAAGGACAATCTGAGATCCAGAGATTTAAATGCAATACTATCTTTTTTTCCCTTCAGCAATTCAGCAATTGATAAGGATTTGAAGTCCTGCCTCAGGACTTTCTCTAGTTTATTGGTTTACATTTAAAAAAAAATCACATGATATACAGTTGTCCAAAGTTGTAATGTTAAGAACATAAGAATGGCTATGCTGGGTCAGATCAATGTTTTATTTAGCCCAGTATCCTGTCTCCTATAGCAAACAGTGCCCGATGCTTCAGAGGCAGTAAATAGAACAGAGCAATTTCAAGTGATACATCCCCTGTCAGCCATTCCTAGCTTCTGGCAGTCAAAGGTTTAGGGACACCCAGAACATTGGGTTGCATCCCTTTCCACCTTGGCTAACAGTCACTGATGGACCTATCCTCTGTGTACTTATCTAATTCTTTGTTGAACCCAGTTATACTTTTGGCCTTCACAACATACCCTGGCAATGAGCTCCAAGGGCTGACAGCACCTTGTGTGAAGTACTTCCTTTTGTTTGCTTTAAACCTGCTGGCTATTAATTTAATCTGGTGACCCCTAGATCTTGTGTTAAGTGGAACGGTAAATAATAGTTCCCTATTCACTTTCTCCACACCATTCTTAATTTTATAAACTATCATATCCCCTAAAAGTTATAAATTATCTCTTTTATAAACTAAATAGTCCTAGACTTTTTAATCTCTCTTCATACGGAAGCTGTTCCACACCCCATTCATTCATTTTTGTTGACCTTCTTTGCACATTTTCCCATTCAAATCTTTTTTTTTTTTTTTTGAGATGGCGTGATCAGAACAGTATACAGTATTCAAGGTTTGGTCATACCATGGAGTTATATAGTGACATTATGATATTTTCTGTCTTATTATCTCTCTCCCCTAAGGGTTCCTAACATTGTGTTAATTTTTTTTGAGTGCTGCCATACATTGAGTGGATATTTTCTCAGAACTATCCATGATGCCTCTAAGGGCATGTCCACACGAGATAAAAGCACTCTCCCCACCCCCCCAGTGGTCAGCTGACTTGGGCAACAGGACTAAAAATTGCTGTGTAGATGTTCTGATTCGGGCTGGAGCCCAAGCTCTTGGACCCTACATCCTAGCAGACATCTACACAGCAATTCTTCAGCTCTGGAGCCTAAGCCCTGTGAGCCCTGGGCCAGATGCGGGTTTTTTATCCCCATGTAGACATAGCACTCAAGAAAGAGATCTTAGGCTAACAGCTCATTTGGACCCCATTATTTGTTACAAGTGAGTTTCACTCAGCTGTTTGATTTGTTTGAATGCAAAACTCAAAGCAAAATATGGATGAAGTTACATGGATTAAAAATGAACAAAATACTCACATGAAACCTTATGAAACCTCGGAAATTTACTAGCAGAGCTCTATTTCCACAGAAACTCCAAGACGCCAATATCAGGCCCAACTAAACTTGTAATACAATACTGAATTTGTAATACAGAATTAAAATACAAATACCAAGTGGGAGGAGAAATTTCAAGACTCCAATATCAGGCTCAACTGAATTTGTATTAAAATAAAAATACAAAGTGGGAGGAAGTTTCATAATAATAATAATAATAATAATAATAATAATTTCCATTCTGCTCTTATTTCAGCTGAATCAGAAATATTGAAAGAAAAGCTTTACTTCATGTAATTTAATTTTTTCTCATTTGGGTCATGGAATCAATCAGGAATCACAAATCTGCATGTATATCTTAAAATGTTAAACAGGAATTTTTCAAAACTCAAAGCTAAAAAAAATGAAAAAGTTCAGGTTTCTGAATGAAGGTTAGAACAATGTTAAAACTTGCTTGGTTTTATGTTTCATTCAGCATCAAAGCAGATTCTCTAAAATGTTCTTTTACGATTCAAGGGAATTTCAGGATGCATTTATGGGAGGTTTTTATTGCTGAAATCATATGAAATTAACTATTTGATATGGTTTCTAACATTTTCCCTCTCCCCCCAGATAAACTTGATGGTCATGGATGAGCTTTTCCTTTGAGAATGGGCGTTTATTAGAATCCATAACTCAACAAGAAATGCAGGCATTATCAACCCACCAAGTTCTAAATGGAAAAAAAAAGCATACCAACCAAGTTTTCTGCTGGCAGAACTCCACTGACTTCAGTAGAGTAACACCAGAAGAGAATGTAGCTCAGTGTTTACACAAACTCTTGTAAAGCAAAGCTGACAGATTTGGCACAGTTCTACTGAAGGTGCTGATTGGTTCTTATTCCTTTTAAACCTGTTTCTCCTTTCCTGGTTTATGCTATCCTAATGAAGTGCATGTAGCATCAGGCTAGCATGCACTGCAGACTAAAACTTCTAAAGGAAGCCTTTTGGTGTCATATCCCAATTTCATTTTGAATCCGGATGCTGCCTTTAACTCCCCACCTCCAAACCACTGGTGTCCTGCCAGAACTAAGCAGGCACAGGCCTAACTAAAACAGAATGTAAAATCTTTTAAAGAGAGTCTTTCACTACCACACTCAGGATGTTTAACTTTTGTTTTCCACTTCTGTGGCTTCCCCCCACAGTGCTGTGAATGCTTGGGAAGGATGTAAGTGGCCTACTTTCAGATAAAATTTGTCACAGCTGAAGAGTGTCCCATCATGTGGCCTTGAAATAGCAATCAACTGCCTATATGCTCCTGTCAACCACAGAGAGTCTGGAGGCAGTAAATAACTTGGTGGAGGAGAAACAGAAGCCACCATTCTGTGTTTTACAGAACCCTTTCTTGGTTTTAAACTCTTACATAAATGTCACAATGTAGTCTAACAAATAAATAAAAGTGTACTTAACATTATAGCTTTGCCTCTCAGCTTTCAAGTCACTTAAAAAGAGAATGTTTAACAAAACCTGATTGCAAAGCAAGCACCTCCCAATTGCAGTCAGCTCTCTCCCAGGGAACAGCCAGGAAGGATTTCACAGCACTCCATCAACAATGTTAGGAAGCCAGGTGAAGCGTGGAGATTCCAACAGACACACCCCAGGGGGGCTGAGGTGTGGTCCAGAGTGGTGGATGAATAAAAGTTCAAGCCAGTTCTGAGTGGACTCGAAGTTTCTACATCCTTAGTTATATAACCTGTTACAAAGGATGTGTTGTGGTTGAGACAGAGGATGTGGACTCAGGAGACCTGGGTTCAGTTCCTAGTTGTGTCAAACACTCCCTGCATGATGGGACGAGACATTTAATCCCCCTGGGCTTCCATTTCCCAGGGACTGTAACACTTCCCTTCTTCGAAGGGGTGTTGTGAGCATAAATGCATTAACACATATTCAGTGCTTAGAAATGGACAAAGATGTGGCCTGTAGAAGAGTGCATTCGTTGTAGACATGCCCTCTCATGGCGTAACAAGATGGAAATCCACCTCTTCTCATGACTTGGCCCTGCAGCAAGGTCACATTTTAGTTCCACCCCTTCCAGGGTAAACAAAGAGTCCAATAAACTAATCTCAAACATACATAACTCTTTGCCCAAGGCTCACTCCTCCACAGACTAGTCACTCCTTCCTAGTTCTGTAGGATTGTTTTCCAACTCTTGTGCAAAGCAACACTTCCCAGGCCTTTCTCCCTGGAGGCCCAATTCCAAACTCAATAGTCCTTCTCCCCACTGTCTCAGGGTGTTTCCACTCCACTTTTCTGATGGACCAGTAGGAGAACCCAGGCACTCGCTACTATACCAATACTATACTAATATAGTGTATATTACTATAGTAAGAGACTGTTCATGTCCAAAAGAGCTTGCAGTCTAAATAGACAAGAGAGACAAAGGGTTAAGAGAAATGAAGTATTAGCTCCATGCTACAGATGAGGAACTGAGGCACAGATACATCAATGGTTTTTCAATGTCCATAACATAGGGTAAAGTTGCGTAACATACCAAGGTGTGTTCTCCATCTAGGCAGTGTCATAATGATCTTTTTCTGCCTTGTGCTCCACTTATCTATTTATGTATCCCAATGTTTGTGTTTGATGATTGTCTCACAGCTGCCAGACAACAATGCATATATATCTGAAGTAGTACAGTAAGGTGGAAAATAATTTCCTTTTGCTATTTTTGAATTTCTTGTGAAGCAGAAGCTTCCATACTACATACTTTGCTGAATAAAATGGAAATTAATGTAACTTCATTTATAATCATTTCACGCCTCAGTTCTGCCTGATTTTTCATGCTCTTTGAACCCTAATTTGGGTGTGAAGTTCAGTTAATTTGAATTTGGATTTTGTGGGTACATTTAAAAATCTGCTTATATTTTGATTTGCTGTTTAATCCTTTCTTCCAAGGCTAATGAAGAAAATTAGGACCAAGTTGAATGACCAGGCTTCAGTGAAAGAGCTTGGTGCACTTTCATGCCGCACAGCCCTGTTACCTGGAAGCTCTGTGTTCTTGGGGAACCAGGGTGAAAAACCCCTACCCTCTCTCTGGCTCACCTGAATCCCCTCCAGCCTCTGCTTGAACCAGAAACAAAAGCTATGAAAAGGCTGTGGGAGACACACCTAAAACCCTCTCAACAAGGGTGATAGGATTAAGACAACTCCCCAAGCCTCATCTACATAGAAGATGTAAAAAAAGGCATCTCAATTAACACATTGAATGGAGAACTGGAGCCTCATTTACATCGAAGATGGAACAAGAATTAGCATGAAGAATGGAGAACCAAGCTCCAAAGCAGGAATCGCACTGAATTCTGGGACACACTGCATTATGGGAGTTCTCTGCTCTTGATGTAAATGAACTCACCCCTATGCCCATCCAGCTCCCGCAGTTATCAGACCATTCTAGTATTGATATGCAAAACACTGAGTCTGCCTGGTTGCATTGTGAGCTTCCCCAAGGAATATTGACCATAGCTGGGAGTGATCAGCTCCTATTGTCTAGCATAGAGAAAACCATCCTGGGGTACTTCAGTGAGACATTGTTTACCCACAAACAAACCTGGTTCTACAAAAAACCCCTACCCAAATTCAAATCTCTCTCTTGCTCTCCTCTTCTGATGCCTGGACCCAAATGCTTTCCTGACTGATCCTGTTGTGGGGTTTGCCTCTCTCTCAAGTGTTCCTGACCCTAAGCTGAACAGCCTGTCTCCTGGGAACTTCTGAGCTGCAAGGAGTGGTGAGATCCCCCCCCCATCTTTCCCAATACTCTCTCTCTCTTTAATCTAGGTATAACTTTCTACTTTTGTAATCAAATCTGGGCTAGCCTTCTCCAATACCCCTACTGTAATTTTGTTGTATTGTAAGTGTTAGATTGTTTTTCTCTCCTTGTATGGCATCACTATTAGTATTATAAGTTTTATACACCTGGCAATAAACTAACTATTGTAATCAAGCTGGTTGCCAGTTTCTCTCTCTCTCTCTAAATGCATTTACTCCTTTGTGTTCTTGGCTTCCCTACCTTGCTCTGCAGCAACGCTTCTTTTACCTAAGCCAAAGATCCCTGGAGTGCCCAAAATCCTATGGGCCTTGCTTATCAAGGGGGTTACTGCTAGAACAATTGTGTTGCGAAGAGGCATATAAAGGGGGTAGCTGAAAAGTGCTGCTCTGCCTAGCCTACGGAATCCAGGGGCGCATAAGGGTGACAGCTGAAAGTGCTGTTTGACCCAGCCTGATTGAGTTCAGGGGGCACGTAAGGGGAACAGCCGAAAAGTGCTGTTTGGACCCAGCCTACTCATAAGTGTGCTCCATTCTGGTGCGGTGCAACGGGCACATGAGGGTGACAGCTGACAGGGCTGTGTCACCCAGCCTGCTGAGTTCAGGGACGTATAAGGGGTCAGCTGAGAGTGCTGATAGCCTGGTCTGCTCAGATGCACTCAGTTAATCTGGAATGGTTGTGTGTATCTGTGGGGGGTTTATTTGAATCTGAAAACCTTAGGTCCTGCAGGATCGCTCCATTGGGAGGGGACTTGTAACCATATGAACACACAAGTAACACAAGCAGCACATTAAGAGAATCACACCCCCTCTTCCAGGAAGGTAACCCCAATAAATAAGCATACCCCAAAGTGACGGGCAAATCTGGTAACAGCCCTCAGCCTTTGTTAGTCACACTGTAATCTTGCTTGTTTAGGCAGGTGTCACTGCCTTGTTACTATCTTCATTCCATCCACAGGCCCTATGGCTTGAGAGCCTGATTCAGAGAAATGGAAGTATACTTTCAATGGAATTTATAACTCAGGGCCTGCCAGCGTATCTTTAAATCTGACGGCATCATACCGTGAACAAGAACTTAATCGTCTTATATACCATCCCACAGTATTATACCCGTACTAAAGAACACATAGAATACATTCGTTAGTAATCCAATAATAATGCCATTATGTGAGATTCTTCTGCAATGCAAGGGTAAATAAAAGTTATATGCCTATCAGAAAATCAAGAGTTTTGGAATAAATATAAGTTCTCTCATCATCTCTAATTGTCACTTGCTGTAGATGTCAAACTAACAGAGTAGCAGAATCTAATTCCCTTGTTTGATTCACCATGAAATTAAACTGAACTGACAATTTTTATTTTCACCTGGCAAATTCATCCAACACTATTTAAATCTAGCTAATCAAGTACAGTTATCTGCTGCACACACTCATCTCTCCTACCACACCTCTGATTTGTAGTATCCCACATCCAGAGCTCCCTCTGACAGTCTGGTATTGGATTACATTTACAGTTTTGCAAGGTGTAAAGGAATGCATGGAAATAGTTAGCTGAGCTGCCAGAAAATGTATCATGTCACAGAATTACTGCTGAAAGATGAAGTGGGCAGAGGAGGGGAAATCCACGCATGGTATGAAAAACAAGAACTCCCCACCAGCACCTTCATATGAAAATACAATTGGGTGAATCTCGCTCTTTAGAAAACTTGACTGTATAATTTTCTTCTCATTTGGAAACTCACCCCCCCCCCCAAAAAGAAAATCTTTATTGGGAATAGATTACCACAGTTCAGAAATGACTGAGAAATTTAGAGTTAGCAATATCTGCTAAAAGCTTTCTCCTGAATCAAATGTAGTTTAGGGTGAATGCTGACACAAGCCCACCTTAGGAACCTTATCACTTCAACTGAAGAAAAGCAAATGGGAAACGATATTTGCTGAATATCCAAAGTGCATGTATTTTTTGCACCATGTTGCAGCAGTGGGTCTCATGGCATTATGTTCTGTCAGGTTCAGTACAGTCATAAGCCCATGTCACTAACCAGCAGCAACACACTATACTGCGATGAAGTTGTGTAGTTCAGATCAACTGAATTTCTGAGGGTGGTTTGCAAGTAAGGCCCCAAAGCTTTTCTTTGCACCTTTTAAAGAATTCAAAACCTTCCACAGCTTCGTAGTCCTGTGGGCGAATCCTCCACAGAACACAAACAATCCACAAAACACAAAAAACTTATTATGTCCAATGTGCAAGCTACTTGAATCCTTTCCTTTAAGCTCTTACACGCCCTCTACAATGAAGCTTCTCTCCTTTTGATCCAAACAGTGAAGTAGATTGTGACTTGGGCTATGATCATGCACAGGGCAGTGAAAGATAGTAAGAATCCCCTACACCCTCCGACACATTTCTGTATGAGCTAAGTGCCCGTTTACTCTATTCCCCAGACTAAGTGGGCAGACGTGTGTTTGGGAGGGGAGGTTAGAGTAGATTACTGCTACAAAAGGCCAGCAGCAAATTACTATCGCCCTGAAGCAAGATGTTGGGGGGGGACTTGAAGGGGGGAGACGTGAGAGTGGGAATTCTCTCTCTGAGCCACAATATTCCCCTGGAATTTTTCTGTTGTGAAGCAGCTCACTACAGGCTGTGTCCCAAGGACACAATCTAGCCCAGTGATTTTATTTCACTGTGTATCTTCTTGATATCCTTTTCCAAGAACAAACCATTTTTCTGTGGAAGAGTTGTATTAAACACTCAGATCCCTACCCCCAACTATAGCTCTGTCATTTGTGTTTGCCCAAAGAGTTAAAGGATACATCTAATCTGGACAAAAAGACCAGGACACAGCCACAGCAGGCATGGGTCAGCTGACGTGGGTTCATAGGGCTTGAGCTGTACAGCTAAAAATTGTTGTGTTCTGGGAATCCCTGGTTCTGGGAGCCTCCCACCTCTCAGGGTCCAGACTGAGCCCAAATGTCTCCATGACAATTACATCCCTGCAGTCCAAGCCTGAGTCAGCTAACCCAGGGCCAGCAGCAGGTGTTTAATTGCAATGTAGATGTACCCAAAGTGACCCTCTGACCAAATTCCCTCCAATGCTTCAGCTCAGTTCCATGTGCTTTGGATTTTTTTTCCAAATTTCGTTTGTTGGAAACAGCCCAACCTTCTCTAGCTTTCCTCATTAATGGCATAAATCAGGCGAAATGTTAAGAGTCACTGCTGTAATGGTATTTGATAGAGAACTTAAATTAGGCCACAGCAGAAAATGACAGTGCTCCTCTAAGGCTGAATGATTCATGTCTTGGTATCAAACGAGAATGGAATGCAATTTCATAATGGAGAAGCATAGCCTCTAGCCATCATATAGTTCCAAAAAATAGCTGGGTCCAAAACACAGCTTGGCCTCACATGCTGGACATTCTGGGAGTGACCTCACCACTTTTCTAGATGCTCTCTCTCTCCTATCATCAGCTCAATGTGTCTCATTAAGTTTTTACATACCCCTTCATCCTTGGCTGCCATTTTAGCTTTCTTTTGCTCTCTCAATACACCAGCAACTACTAATTCACCTCTGCCTGATCAGGCCAAGCAAGCAGTGTTTTCCCCTCCAAGACTGTCAATTGGTTCATCCATCATTCATCACAGGTCATGAAAGTCAGGAAAGACGACTTGCAGCTGGGCCTGGGATCACCTAGTAAACTACAGCTGGAATCCCTAATTGGCCAAATTGCCTAATTGGATGAGCAGCATTACCAGGACTGCTCTTAAACGCAGCAGCAGCACTCAGCCAATGACTGCTCAACGCTTAAACCCAGAGCCTGCTTTGTTCCCAGTCTTGCTCTAGTCCTGTTCCCTGCCCTACTTCAGCCCTGCTCAGTTTCTGACTCCAGATTCCTGATTCTGACTCCTGGATCTTGATACTGGCTCTCACCCCCAGCCTCGACTGCCCATGCTTTGGTCCATGACAATGAGAGTATTGTTTCCATGACCTTATCCACCCCCTACCAATTTCTTCCTTCCCTGTCAGAAAGAATGTCTCAGATCTTCCCAGAATCCAATTTCCCCTATGATAGCATAATGCAAGGAGCTCGCAGCCCTGCTAATTTTAAAACTTTAAATTACTTGTTTGGGGTTACTTACATAAAACTTCCTGACGTATCTCAGCCTTAACCTCCATTATTAAACCTATTCAAATTGTACAGGATGATGAATTTGGCTTAAAAGTATTCAGATTTTTAAAAGGATTTTGTTAAAGAAATGGTAAAGACAGCATATTTGTTTGAAAAGAAACAGGATCAGTCTAGTCCTATGAACCACTACAGAAATATGGCTTTCTGTAGTTTACATAGCATGTTGATACACATTAACTGTACAGCTATGGGGATAATAAATACACATTGTGAACAGAAATTATTGTAGATTTATAATTTTTTCTAGAGAAGTCACTTTGTAGTTACTGCATTACCACCTCACAACAAAGAACCTTATTTCATGATAACCGGACAATTAGCTCATACCATTACAGCATTTACACTTAAATCAAAGACCTAAAAGTGTTCGTTTTCTTCACACACCTCCTCCCCCCCATATTCATGAGTCATAACATTCTCTTTCTTTGGAAGTGACACATCTGAACTAAAAGTAAACATGTGGGTTATTTTTATAATTTTTTCTATTGAATAAATATATACAGTACCTTGGAAACAGAAGACATTCTGGATCAAATTCATCACTGATGTAACTTACTTTGAAGACAATGAAGTTAACCCTGGGGTGTACTTGGTCCTGTATGTGCACATAAAAATTAGAATGCCACACAGTCAGACAAGCAAACATATTTTATGGCAAAGCCAAGAGCAGCTAATGAAAAAAAAAAGACAATGAATGCTTTTGGAAAGAATGGTTTTTATACTTTTGTTTATATTCTCCTGTGAATTAACTATATTATATTTTCCTTCAGCAAAATTAAAATTGGAAGCTATTAGGAGTCAGGAAAAGATTAAACAAATTGCAGTCTCTGTCTGAAGGAAAAACAACACAATCATTTGGTAGCATACACTACCTATATTACAGGGACAGTGTTTCCTTTTAGAGAAGCCAATTTGCAAGAGGCTGCAGCGGTTAAATTCCAGTGGAGGCTGGTGATATCTGAAAGTGGGCAGACAATAATGACATGTAGATATAGATTCAGAACAGGTAAAGGACATGACTCAAAAACGAGTAGATAGAGCCTGCCATCATCTAACTCAATGCTTCAAAAAGGACAATAGTTAATCAAAGTCTGAGGGCCAAATTATGCCCGCATTACCCACCCTATTATTCTCAGGTATTTCAACTAAACAATTTTGTGAGTATTACTAGCAAGCTTTGGTCTGTTCTTCTCCTGCATCCTTTGAATAATAATGATACACTAATTTCACTTGTCAGCAATAAAATGGATTTCAGAACTTAGGCCCTGATCCTGCAATTTTTTATTCAATTGGGCCTCCGTATGGAGCCCATGCACAAACTGCAAGAGCAGGCCCTAAAAGTGTAAGAGGTAATATATTATTACTCATTTCATACCAATGAATACCTAAGCACATCCATGGCTAGAATTTCATGTTCAGTGACTTTCTACAGTTGCTAATTTCTAGCCATCTACAATAATGAGAATAGAGATGTTTAGTGGAGCTGACTGATTTCCAATACTGAAAAATTAATTAGGCAGAACAGATGATCAAAAACCTGTAGGAGATGTATTTTAATGTATCCCCAGATTTACCAGGAAGCATAGAGCCAAATTAATCTCCGATGCAATTCTACAGAAGTCGTTGTTTTTACATCAGGGATGGATTTAAATTGTTGAGTTTAATTTAATGTACAGTGATCACATATTTTAGTAAACAAAAAACAAATCCTCCCCTCTTCCCTCTGAGAAATAAAATTAAATTGATAGTGACTAAATGGGGATGAAGGAAGGGTTCTTGGGTCCAGCTATGTTCCAAGTCCTTATGAAAAATCCAACTTTTTTCCATTTTTCCCTAAAAATCTTTTAAAGGGTCTGTTTTTCATTAAAAAATTTTTTTTCACATTCGTTGATGACTTTACTTTTGGATGCAGTGAGTGTGTTGCATCACATCCAGTTCCCAATCATTATGTTGTAATAGCACTTGAAGGACTTTTAAAGGAGGCAGAAGAAGGGGAAAGAAACTAATCAAACAGGATAGCAACGTTCTTTACGTTTAATACTGATGGCTACACCTGTAATGAAAATTTGTGTTTGCCACTTTAAAGAAAAGCAAATAATGTGTTTTACATACCCCTCCCTGAGAGATTGGGTAAAGTGAGGCTGATTCCCTGCCCTTCTTAGAGGATAAGAATCAACAATAAGCCTAGTGTTCTGAAGTGGAGAAGCAAAAGACCTGTGGATTGTCACTTTTTCATTTGGGAGTCGATTCCTATCTGCAGAGAAAGAGTTTGAAAGCCATCGGTAAAGCAAAGGATTCAAAACCAGATATGCAGACTTCTCTCTCCGTTATACATAACTCAAGGCATTAAGTTAATTATAAAACAGCAGCCTATAGGTCTCATTCACATGGGGCACAGCCTTGCTCAAGTGAGATCTGGTAGAAAGGTGCTCAGGATGAGTGTGTGTGCTGCATTCAGTTTTCTTTGTTTTTACTGCTGTCTCTCTCTCTGTCTTTTTATATTGGAAAAAGAGTGACAGCTTTAGAAGGATCCAGTACATACAAGCCATGGTGTACAGAATCTCAATGTGTGAGATTTATGACTGGGGCTGACCTATTTTTTAAGGAAGTTATTTAAAACTGAACTGTACAATGTTCTCCACATGCTTCAACACAAACACACACACACACACTTTACCAGTAACTGACTCTTATTAGAGATTAGACTTTTAACCATTAAAATGGCAAATATAATAGCCTTTAATTTTGCAACGTGTGTACACGACTGCCAGTTGCATGTGCACTAAGCTATGGGTACAAATAAAGAAGCCATTTATGAAAAATGGACCTTTAAAGAGCAGTGTTTAATAGATATAGTATGTTAAATAGTAGAAGGATACCAGATTTTAAAAATATCCAGTTCTGGACATTTTGGATTTTTTTTTCTTGTAATTTTGGTACATCCTTAGTTAGAACAAAAAGTCCATTAGAAAGTGAAGAGTTTATAACCCTTCTTGGGGGTGTCCTGTCATACAGAAAAGTGGAAGGGGAGGGGCATATTTCCCATCACCTGAGAGATTATGCTCATAAAAAGAATAGATAAACTCTTCATCACGTCATAGGTGGCTGCTTTTTCTTTGTGCTAGAAAAGATGGCATCAGGCTATGGCAGACTTTTAAATGGAGCTTAGTATTCTCAAACATGCAGAGACATGTCATGCTGGTTTTTCTATTTAATGAGTGTTATTGTACATAAAGACATCATAGCAATCTTTGTGAAGCTAAGTTCATGGATATACACCCATCTGAAGCTACCATTAAATTACCCGAATGATCAAAAATACTATTTAACTATGGAGAGTTGGGTGGGCTTGTCCAGGGATTTAAGAACCCTCAAACTTGAAGAGATGTGTCTGGTCTACTAATAAGGCAACATTTTGGTGCTCTCACCACACCCTACTGGTGGATTGGGCTGTTTTCCTCCCCCTCTTGGCATTCCTGCAAGCTACAAGCTCTCAAAGTCATATTTTCTGGACAAATGGTGCTGAGCAAGGATTTCCAGAAATAGTACCTTTTGCAAGAAAGTGTCTGTAGTGTATTCAGACATTAAAGAGTTAATAGTGTCCTACTTCTGTCTTGTAACATGATCTCTGACTCAGTTTCCTTCCTGCCATACCTAGCCTGGACTAGAGCAGACAATAATAAAGCAGACACTAGAAGCAAGTACCTCTCTGTGGCCGTGTCCAGTTATTCTTGTGCTATAAACGCTACATCAGACACCACCATTCACAGAATGGCAGGTCAGTGCACCCTATGCAGGTGCATGTTTTCAGAACATGCACGGACAGAAGCTGATGACAAGGAGTCTCAAGAAACAGAACAGTAATACTAATATTACTTTGTATTTAACAAGGTGCCCTTGTCAAAAAAAAATACTGAACGCTTGGTGTCTGACTCTCATTTTCAGCTTTAAAACTGCTTACAGATGATGAAAAGCCATACACAAATTTGTAAATGATTAACAACAGGCCGAAGGCCCTTTAAATGGACATTTTATGTGAGCTAAGTGGGGGCTGAAGCTTGCAGTAATTGTTCATATTTCATGGGGACTTGGCTTTTCATGAATTCATCTCAGTGTCATCTTTCATACATATTACAGTATTGGTTCATTAAAATTCTTGATGCAGTGCTGAACCTGGTCAGACTGAAACAGGGCTGACAAACCTCATGTCTGCCACACAGATAACTAGACCTTATGAAGGTGAAATTAGTTTTCAGGAGCTGTACTGTTCACTTGATTGATTCCGTCTTAGAAGTCATATGACTTAATGTTTCCTGCATGGGCTGCCACTGTCATGCAAACATGACCTGATAACACATTGTCAGGAGCGCTCCAGAGAGCTAACAGCAATCTAACATCTTTCTACTGAGTGTGAAGTTCCATCTGAAATGTGCATATTTGATAAGCAGTTCTTCTTCTATCTGTCCTTTTTCATTTTCAGAAAGTTAATCTTTTCTGCTCCACTGAGCACTGTGTAGAAATGAGCTGGCTCAGACATGCAGCAGGTGGCCCCAAACTACACTACATGGGCATTCTAAGCCTCCAAGGGCAGGCATGTTGTGACATCATTCCTGGAAGGTGGCACAGCTGGGCCTGTCAGTGTAGTGTGTCAGCCAATCCCCTTTTGAGGGGATGGACTTTCCGCAATTTAGGATAAGAATGTGCTTGCATTTTATGTTCAGTTTTATTATCGTTTGCTAACTAGTTTCAGTAACAGCTATAACAATGTAAACCGTGCTCCTCCTGGAGAGATGAGATACTCACTGCAATCGTGTGAACCACACTAAATTCAAAGTAACGTAAAGGGTCATCATTAGTTTCAGAATAATTTGGGTGGTGATAACATCCATGGACTGCCAACCACCTTCTTTATTACACCCTTTTTATATCCTTTATCCCTTAGAATCCTACTTTCAGCATATCTGTCCCAGTATCATTGTTTGAAAGATAAGCAGAAAACTCAATGGTCAATTCTGCATAATAATATCATTTTCTTGGCACATGGAAATGTAAAATATCAACATTTTATAATCTTTGGGGCTGCCTTCAAGTAATGTTCTTACAGGAATGGCATTACAGTTTAAACCAGTCAGCTGACTCCTGTGGACTTGAGTCCTATGTGAAAATAGGATGCAATATGAGAATATCAGTTCAGGTGTATTGGTCTCTCTTATCCTGCTGTTTAAAATTATATTTATTTATTTTGTAAAATAAGTTATACAAATTAGCATCATGAAAACATTCTTCATTCTTTTCAATGCAGTATAGTTAAAGTTCCGTAGAGGCATCCAATTGAGAAAGGGTCAAATGAGGAAGAGAAGGAAATCAAAACTTCCTTCCCTTGACTGTTCTCTCCGCATCTGTTTGTTGCTGTTATGCAATGGCATTGAAGCAAGTGAACAAGTTTTCTGCCTTGTGAACTGTACACTTCCAAACAAGAATGGGCTGCCCTCTGCATGCATCTTTTTCAAACATCTGGACCCACTGTTTGCTTCAGCACTGCCACACACCACAGTATCAAACAACTGGAAATTTACTCTTCCTAAAGTCTCAGAAAGGAGCAACTTCCCAGTGGACAGACTCACCAACATTCAGTGAAACAGAAGTATTTGTGAGACTTGGCTAGATGTCAGAGGCACGTATAGCATGCACTCCACCAAACCCTCTGTGAAAAGACCAGTTGTATATCATGGGAAGCAGGAGGGAACTTGAAGCTGCCATGAAGCAAACAGAACAAAAAAGATGGAACAGAAAAGTGAAACAAATTCTACAGCAAAAGATTGACCTCTCAACCTAACCACTTCACCCAGAGAAAGGATAGCACAGTCCTTCCAGCAAGACATGTCCATACCTTCCTTCAACAGCACAAAATAATACTCCCAGGCCAGGTAAGTAATCAGGCCTCATATGCTTCATGACCACATATTACCTACTCCCACCCACACCCCGCCCACCACAAATACTTCACTTCAGGAATATTCTCAGCCACGGCTGATTGAATAATATGTTACAAGTAATATTATCTAGGAAGTGGGGCATTTTTTTCCATTGAACAATTATTTGTGAATAAATTATCTTGTAATTTCATCTCCCAAGAGGCCAAGAAGTGAAAAATTGAGATGAAGATTGAAACTCATATCCCTGAGGTGGTAAAGCAAAGAATACCTAAAGGCTACTGAGCTTCAACTCTTAATAACAAGGGAAAGCTAAAAGTGTCATTGCAATAGGCTAAATGCTGTTGAAAGCCAAACCTACAGCCATATTTCAGCAGCAGTACTTCTGGGAATTAAGACATTTTAGATGGTAGCAGCCATCAGTTCAGAGACAGGTCAGACAATTAAAATACTATTAGTCCTGTATTCTGAGGTACCCAAACTGTTCTGAAGCAGTATATCCATTTGAAACAAAGCTGAGTAAATGTATTTTTCATGAAGTGAAGGACTCGTAGCATCAGCTTGATCAGAGATGGTGGAATCAGGTACTGTACAGTATAGGCTCCTCCAAGCTGCTTTTGACAGCACGTCATTCCTGACCTGTCAGGCTATTCCAGACCCAAGTGTCTCCTGAGAGAATGCTGATTGTGTGGTGATTTGCAACTAGACCAAGTCTAAGTCCATTTTCATTTATGACTTCACCCAGAATTTGAATGGATTTTCCGGAGATGAAAAGTCTAGCCAAGGGATCAATTCTACAAGGTGCTCAGCATTCTGGACCCACTTCAGCAAAGCCCTTAAACTCATGCTTGACATTAAACTAAAGTAGTCCCATTGAAGCTAACGGGATTACTGACCTGCTTAAAGTTAAGCACGTACTTCAGTGCTTTTGCGGATCAAGGCAGAGTGCTCTTGAAGAACTGAGCCCCAACTGTACTCACCAACTGTTCCACATTTATTATATTTCTGATAACACCATCTCATGGTTTTGTTTTCAAGGATGATTGTAAAACATTTCAAAGCACAGTTCCGTAAGGAGGATACTGATGAGTTTTAAATTAACCCTCTTTATTGCCTGTCCCACTTTTCCTCCCTTTTTATTGGTGGAAAAGGTTTTCCTAATCCTTCCTTCCCTTTCACACCAAAAATATTTTCCCTCATCTTAAAATGTGCATTTTCCCTCATTTTAAAATGTGCATGTCCTAGGTTGCATTTTTCAGATCAGCCACCAGAGATGCCTAGATGCCAAAATACCACTATCACAGGTTCCTCAGAGCAATATTGCAGGCTTCCTGGTTTAGGAGCTACATTTCACCCATGACCCCAAGGTAGTCTATATAATGCTTCCTTGTACTGGAGAAGGAGGAGAGTGCAGCACAGCATGGGAAGAAAGAGCTGTTTTGTTTGGTTGTCTTTTTGCTACATACAGAAAGATTACGTGCAGACTTCCACTTTACAAGCAAAGGTTCTTAAGCTACTTTAGATACATGTGTATCAAGAACTACTGGAAATAAGCAAGGCTCAGAAAATGTCAAATATTTCACTTAGAATGCAAAGTTTCAATAAAATAAAACGTGCCTGGGTGGGAGAGCTGTGGTAGTGATCTACATGCAGATTTCACTAGCAGCTTCGCTTCGTAACACGCTGTGGCAATATCACCATAAGCTTGGCATATTAAACACATCTGCCTGCCAGGTTGAGTATCCCAATTTAGGACTGAGCTATAGATGTCAACATATGGAAATAGGGTCCTCTACAGAGAAAAACACACAGGCAAGTGCAGATTGTCATATATCTCTTCATCAGGCAAGGACACTGCCCTTGTCAAGTGTCAGTATTTTAATTTATTTTGGTTTTATACAGCGTATTTGTTAAAGTACAGAATGCATGTGAATTTAGTGCTCGTGAAAGTGAAGCAGACAACATTACCTTGAGCCAGGCATGGCAAGGCCAGGTCTGTGTAATCTCCCTCATATCTCCTCCCTCCACTTCAGTCCTGACCTTGTAATTTAGGACCCAACACCTTTCGCAAAAGAGACAGCCAGTCTGGACTGCCAGTTTTGTTGAACGGCAACAAAGTGTGGGGCGGGGGGGAGGGGAGTGTTCAATGAGAACTAAGCTCCAGAAGGCTCCCACATTTAGATATTTGATATATTACATTTTCTAGGAATGTCAAATGATGTACCTTGTATAGTGTAAACCTCATGTAACTGGAAGTAAAATTGAAGCATAGGGGGAGAAAGGATATTTCAATTTCCTTCATTTTTTATAGTAAATACCAGTTAATCTAAACCTTTAGGGGAGATTTTCAAAGCCATAAATGACAGTTTGGTACCTAACTCCCATTGACTTTCAATGGCATTTAGGAACCTAACTGCCATTTGTGCTTTTGAAAGCATTCCCTTTAATCCACTGCAACTGTGAGTTAGAGCGAAATCCCCAACTGTTGTAGAATTGTTTGATATCTCCCTACAAACAGCAATGAACAACTTCTGACAAGTTAACTGGAGCAATAAGGTGTGCAAAAATCACGTTACTTTGCACTGGCTGGGAAGGAGAAGATAACAGGCATCACCAATGAAACTCCTTAGCTGGGGTAATAAGCCTGGGCACCCCTTCCCCCACCCCCCGCCACCCCCCAACCTTTACTTTATTACTATGCTTCAGATGACTAAACCAGCCTTTAGTCTTAATGGTAAGAGATAGCATGGCCTGCTTTCTAGAGAGGTGGTGTTATGAATGTCGTGGGTTTATGGAGTTTCCACAAAGGAATGTGCACTCTTATCAGTCTCATTCTGGGTTTCTTAAGTAGGAACACGGCTTGTGAAGCTAAAGCTCTGGTCACTGTATTACATTCCTGCTAAACCCTTTTGCAAACTCTTCTCCTGTGCAGTTGGGTTTAGTCAGATAAGCATTTGCTTTATCAGAGTAAGACAGCTACACAGAAAGCAAAATATGCTGTCTCCCTTCCTTTTCTTATTAGTGCTACTGTGGCTGTGTAGCTGACTAATAAAACACTTGACCTTGGTTCATTTAATCCTTTATACTCCAGCTTCTCAGAACGCCAGCTACATTATTTAGCATAGCACTATTATTCTTAG